>VXBP01004896.1:10095-162889 GCA_013400115.1 Rhinopomastus cyanomelas
CAACAGAACCCCGCCCCTGCCACAAGAGAGACCCCTCCTCATCACAGAATCCCCATGACAGGACCCCCCTCCCCAGCCCCACCGGGGCCCAGTCCGGTGTGTGAGGCCCCGGCCCGGTGTCGGCAGCCCCGCCGCTTCCTGCGCCGGGCCTGGCCTCTCCTTCCCGCCCCGCAGCTCCCCCAGCACCGCTCACCAGCACCGCTTTGTCCTGCTCCGTGACCCGGCTGCGCCGCTTCCGCCCGAACAGGTTCCCCATGGNTATAGGGGTGTGGAGGGGGTACAAGGGATAGGATACAGGAGGTAGAAGTGGGGTCTGTAGGGGATGGGGGCAATAGGAGATGGGATGTATAAGGGATGGGGGGACTATGGGAATTGGGAAGCTATAGAGGAAGTAGTCCACAAGGAATGGAGGGGCTATAGGGGATGGGGTTTATAGAGGATGTGGACTATAAGGAATGGCAGGACTATAGGGGATGTGGGCTATAAGGAACGGCGGTGGCATCACCCCAGCAATAGAGGTCCAAGGGCAGCACCAAGTCCTTTGCCCCATGGAGTGGTTCCAGAGCTCTTCTCACTCTCCCTTCCTACCTTCTCCCACAACCACAACCCAGCTCCCAGTGCCTGGCTCCAGTGATGCTGAAGCCCCTCGGATGCCCTTTAAACTTAGAGGTGCACAGTTCTGCCCTGGCCAGCACTCCAAGGGGTGGCAGGGACAGGACTCACATCCCCGTGCCCTTGCTGGTCACCCCACCAGCTCCTGCTGCTCCATCCTGACTGCTCCCACCGTGGTTCTGCTCAGCCTCTGCAGCAGTGACCTGGGCCGGCCTGAGAGTCTCTGGGTCTCCACCTGTAACTTCATCGTGGTTTCTCTGTTCTGGAACCACCCAGAACCCCACAGCCCACCACCAAACACTTGGGGTGGGTCCTTCTGGAAGCTCTCCTTGCTCCCTGCTTCTCCCCCAGGAAAGGATCCTCAGTCTGGGCAGTGTTTCTGCAGTTATTTTTTATTAACCATTGATTTGTTGGTAATTGCTTGACTCTCACAGGACAATTGTGTGGTTTGCTTTATTATTATTATTTATTATCTTCTTTTTTTGTTTTTTTAAAATTTTCTTATTTATTTTTGTAAAATAAATAGAGAGAGAAGTGAACTTTTTAGGCAGGATGCTCTCCAAATCCTTGGTTAAACTTCATGATTGAATCTCTGCATCAGACCTGTGCAAATGCAGCCCACGCCACACTCACAACGTTGCACGGGGGGAAGAAGCTGAGCAACCCCAGGGAGTTAAAAACAACCCCCCTCCTGGCCCTGGGACCTGCTGGCCCCAGGACTCGCTGGCCCTGGGCAGCTGGGCAACAGCTGCCACCAGGCACCTCCGCGTTCCACCAGGTTATGTCCTGTTCTTTACTAAATACACTGATAGAGGTTTTAAATCTCTCTGTTGTCGAAGCTGTGAGTGTGAACAGGTTGCATGTAGATCCCACAACCTGACCTCACACCCACCAACCCCCAGCACAGGAAGAGGCTGGGGAGGGCACAGCTCTGTCAGACCATCATTAGCCCCTGGGAAATGAGAAGTGGACTCTCAGGTAGTTTTTTTCTGGAGTTTAAAGCCTTAGACTCATCCTGGGAAGCGGCTCTTGGCCCCCCTGCCATGGGAGGGAAGAGCGACGGTGCTGGGCAGAGGACACAGCACCCAGCCTTCGGCATCTGCTCCACCTCAGTGGTTTGGGGACCTTCGCCCAAGGGTGACCACTGCCACAGCCCCTGTGTGGCCCCCACCCCCCCGCCCTGAAAAACCCAATTAGCGGGTGTCTGGGGAGCAGTGACAGGTCAGACACTCCACAGGCACCACAGAAGTGCAGCCTCACCCACGGGGACAGAACGTTTCTCATTGCTGGCAGTTTGCTGGGAGCCTGCAGCCCCCACAGAACAAAAACTGGGGACTTCTGTTCTCCACCAGCTAAATCACTCCTCAATCTCCCCTTTGGCTTCACATCCCCCCTTCCAATCCCCTTCCCCAGCCTCACCGTGGATTTTGAGGGACAGAAACATTCATCATCAGACACAGAAGGTGCAGGAGGTGGAGCAGCCTCTCCCCTAGAGAGCTGGGATGAGGCAGTTTTGCTCAAAGCAGTTCACCCTGCCATCCTCCCACTCCGTAGTCAATTCTCTTGAGCTCAGACCAGCACGGTCCCACCCCAAGCTCTGCGGGGACAGGACAGCCCCAGCCAGGTCCCTGCAGCGGGAGCGGCTGCAGACAGGCAGCAGCGAGTGTGCAAATTCTTCTGACCATCACCCTGCTCAGTTACCAGCACAAGGGAGCAAAGGAAGGCCCAGGGCTTGGAGCTGGGGCTTCCCTCGTGGCTGCCAGTTGTGTTTGTGGAGGTCACTGCGGGCAGGAGGACAGTGAGCGCAGAAGCAGCAGTGACTGGGACACCCCAGTGCTCCCCAGGACTGTGTGTGCTGGGGTGGGAAGTGGTTACACCAGTTCCTGGCCCCAGGCTGGTGAGGGGCAGAGATGTTCCTTCTCCTTCTTCGTGTCTGGGTGATGCAGCAGCACTCTGCTCCTGTCATCTCCTCAAAGCCCCTTGCCAGGCCACCGAGGCACCGTCTGTCTTTGCACTGGAGAGGATGCTGCAGACAGGAGGAGGTTCATGCAGAGGAGACTCTTTCCTGTCTCCCAGCCCCACGCTGGGACTGTTCATTGCTCTGTGGAGGGATGGCTGGGGTCTCGCTGTCCCACGGAGAAACCGCTGGCTGGTGCAGGGCAGGCGGCAGCTGGAGGGGTTCAGTGGAAGAGACGGAGCTGGAGGAGAGTTCTGACTCCAGTCTTTGAAGCACCCTGTGCTCCAGCCACACGCAGAGACAAAGCCTCGACCACGGAGAGCCCCCTTGTCTCGCGTGGTCCTTCCAAGCTCAGAGCCCTGTTCCTAATGGAGAAGCCAACCACTGGAAGCAGAAATAAACCGGTTCCTTGTCTGGAGCTGTTAGAGGAAAGAGCTGGGAGAAAAAAAACCCCAAACCAACAGAAAAAAAAAAAGAACAAAAAGAAAAAGGGGGGGGGACTGTCCCTCCTCCCCAGTCGAATTCATCAGTAGCTGAGTCAGAACAGAAAGTGTTCAAGTGACGGGGTGCAGCAGCAGCAGCAGCCAACACGAAACATTCAAGTCGATAATTTCACTATGTACAGGATGGCTGAGACACGGCCCTGCCCCGGGACTGCCCTCCCTCCTCCGGCACCGCCGCCGCCAGCCGCTATCTGACCCGCTTCTCCACCGAGTAGACCGAGATGTAGTAGTCGTTGCTGCCGACGGCCAGGTGAGGCTGTGGAGAGAGAGAGAGAGAGCAGAGGGGTGCTGGGGGTCAGCGTGTCCTGTCGTGACCACCAACGCACTCAGCCCTGATGCCCAGATGCTCGAAAGCTCTCCGGTGCCTCTGCCAGCGCTGCTCTGACGCCACTCCTGCCAACACCTACCTCGTCTCGGCGAGTTATGTGGCCATTTCAGCCCGAGGGGGAAATTATGGGGCCCATCAGTTGCCAACTGCTACCATAATTTTTCTAAATGACTGCAAAGCTGTCGTTAGGAAGTGGCCTGGACTGGAAACAGCCTCCCTGCAGCAGCGCTGGAGAGGGAGTCCTGCGCTGGGCAGGGCTTGATTTGCCCATTTGTTGGAGGAGGAAAACATCTGTCAGGAGGAGCCACTTCTTCCTTCAGCCCTCAACCTGCAGGGCAGCCAAACCCCTCTTCAGCTTTGGGGGGCTAATTCAACCTCAGCCGACTTCTGAGGCACCACCTCCAGAGCTGAGCATGGCTGCAGCCCCAGCGTGGCCAGAGGGAACAGGAGGTTAAATCAACCCATGGTGGAGAGGGGCCACTGGTAGCCCTGCCCTAGTCTCAGGTGCTCACTGCACACCAGCAGCACCAGCACTGTGGGTGTCTGGGACAGCCTGGAGGAGAAGGCTCCTCCAGGAGGAGCTGGGCTGAGTCAGGCTCACAACACTCCCCGTGAAGGAGGCTGGGGCAGCTGGAGGAGTCCCCACACCTTCTGCTCTCCCAGCAGGGACGTTAACCAAGCACCACAACCCCCCCCCCGCCCAAACCCCGGACGAGGGGGGACACAGACCCAGTGCGGGTGGAACGCCAGGCAGCTGATGGCTCCGACTCTCTGCCCCATAAAGCCATCGTAGTACTTGATGTTGTTGATCAGCTCCCCGTTCCCGTTGTAGATTGCAGTGAACTGGTTCATCGAGCCACTGGAAGGGGAGCAAGAGAACACGGGGTCACCTGGAGGTGTGGAAGTGGGGAGACGGACTTGAACTGCAACCTTTGTGCAGAGACTGACACCTGGCTGGAACCACAGGCACCTCTCACACCAAAGAGCTGAACCACAGCTGAGGAGCAGAGCCCATGCACCTCCAGGAGATGTGGCTGGTCCCCACTCAGAGCTCCACAATCCACACCCTGACTCTGAATGAGGATCTGATGTTGGAGTTTAAGACCTGACACCCTCCCATTGAGGGATGAGGTTTCCTTAAGGGATGAAATTTCTGGGCTCAGACAGCGGCAGGAAGCTGGAGGAGAGGGTAAAGCCACCACCAACCCCCACAAACCCTCCCTGTGGAGACAAACCATCCTCTCTGAGATGCAGGAGGTGAAACCAGAACTCACCATGCAAAGAGGTTGGCCTGGGGGTGGATGTCCAGGGCCGTCAACCCTTTGACGATCTGAAGGACCTTCATGGACTCAGGCATCCGGGGGTCAAAGAACCGCACGTCTCCGTTCACGCTGCCAACACACGAGTTCCACAGGGTCAGGGTGGACCCAACACAGATCCTAAAGTCCAGGGAATGGAGCCTTGTGGCTGCCTGTGAGCTGAGCACCCCAACCAGACAGGATGGAGAAGTCTCACCCCTTCACCTTCTCCTTCAGCTGAGCCCTCACCGATGCCATTTTTATTTGGTGCCATCCTCAGCGGGCTACGTGCTGTGCAGACAGCCCTGCCCTCCCCCACGAGCCATCACTACTGCTCACAGCTCCTCCCTGTCACACTCAATACACCAAGCTGCGTGTCAGAGCCCAACTCCTGCTCCTCCTCGCAGTGGGAAACTGTGTTAGGGACCTCTGAGCACATGGGATCTGCTGGTACCAGCCACCACTCCAAAGGTGGACACAGACACATGAGTCCTGTCCAAGGCCCTGTGAGACCAGTCGTGACAAACCCTGCCTGGCCCTGGAGAGGTGTCAAGCCCATAACAGCCCCTTCAGGGAGCACAGGGTGGGGAACACAGGGGCACTTGGTGGATCAACCCCTTTCAAACACCAGTGGCTCCTTTTTGTTAATGATGTCTCTGCCCACATCAGCAGGATCAGGTCCATCAGGTGTGAAGAAGGTGCAGCTCTTCCTGCATTGACAGTTGGACTTTGATGGTCTTGGAGGTCTCTTCCAACCTTAATGATTCTATCATCTTTCCCTACATCTCTTCCTCCATCATCTCTTCCTCCATCACCTCTTCCTCCATCACCTCTTCCTCCATCACCTCTTCCTCCACAATCCTTCCCTTCATCATCTTTCACAGAATCACAGAACCATTAGGGATTGGAAGGGACCTTGAAAGATCTAGTCCAGTCCCCTCCTATATCTTTCCCTACAATGACAACTGGACTTGATGATCTTGGATGTCTCTTCCTGAATGATCCTATGATCCCTGGAACCAGAGACTGAAGGTTTTGCTGTGGAACATCTGCTCTCCTGAGCTCCTTGTAAGGGCTCTAGAAAGACAAATAGAAAAGTCTCCTACGGAAGTTAAATCCCAGCTCTACTGACCCGATCTCGCTCTAACAACAACCAACCCATTCAGAAGCTTCACCTTTGGAATCCCCAGCTCTGATCAAAGGGCTGCAGACAGGATTACTCCTCTCAAGGAGCTGCCACTCCAGCTGCCACGTAATTAAAGCCAAAGCAAATTACATCTGAGGCTGATCTGGATCCCAAAGACTGGATGGGAAACTGTTTGCGAGAGATCAAATACACAGGAAATTCGTTTAAAGCTCTGAACCTTAATGAGACTTGAAAATGAGACTGAATGTGCTGGAGGACTGGGTGAGAGCTTTAAAAAGGGAGGGGAGCTCTGTGAGGGACAGATGGGAAAACACAGCCTGGCTGGGCAAAGCCAGCGAGTGGCAGCAGCCCAGCTGATAAACTGGGATGTTCTGAGGGGTCTGGGAACGTGTTCTGGACCCACTGTCAGCCTGACTGGGTGATGAGGGGTGGCACCAGCACATTGAGCACGGTGGCTCCATGCAGCAGCACGTGGGCAACCAGCTCAGGCACCAGAGCTGAGCTACAACCTCCTGCCTCTGGTCCAGGGTTCTGCTGAGGTCTGGGGAAACAGTTACCCCAAGATCTGGATGCTGCTGTCAACTGAGGAGTGAACTGGGAGAACCTGAGGGCGAGGAGCCTCATCTCAACCAGCCCACTCCCCTGAGGAAGAGCCCCAGAGCCACCTTCCGCAGCACAAGGCTCTCTCACCTCCCTCAGTCCCACCAGGTGCTGAGAAAGGAGCCTTGAGAGCAGGGCTGGCCACGCGCAGAGGCCTGACCCCCGGGGCTGTTGAAGGAGATTACAGAAAAGAAGATTAAGAACTCTAATATGTGAGCTGCACAGAGCTGGCAGCTGCAGCACATAATCCCCCTTCTGAAAGTCTTCGTGCATTTCAGCACCCCCCCACCCCGCTCCCACCTCAGGAATGTTCTGAATCCCAGGAAAATTATTGTTGTTGTTCTCATTTTGTAATCAAGAAAAAGAGGCTCTTTGTGTGCTGGCTGTGGCTTTGTGACAATAAATTACACTCTGCTGCTCTTTAATGGCCAAATAAGTATCCGCTGCTCTCCGTGCAGTATTTACCAGGCAGCAGAAATGGATTTATGTGCAGAAAATTGCTAGACAGCAAAGTAATCCTGCCCTGCAATATGGCCAACAGATGCAGCATCGACCTCCCTGCTCGTGTTCCCTCTCAAATGACCCCACGAAGATGCTGGCAATCAGGAACAGCCAGCACAAGGTGTGCTGCGTCGTGCTGAGGTTTGTGGTTCACTCGGTTCCTCCTGCCCAGCCCCTGCAACGGTGGCTTCAGCACAGACCCCTTCTTGTTTATCCCAACCCGCATGGTCAGGCTCCCAATGGGGGGTTCTGGGCTTCTTCTTGTCTTCTCTCCACTGAGAGGAGTCTGGGCTTCTTCTTGTCTTCTCTCCACTGAGAGGAGTCTGGGCTTCTTCTTGTCTTCTCTCCACTGAGAGGAGTCTGGGCTTCTTCTTGTTTTCTCTCCACTGAGAGGAGTCTGGGCTTCTTCTTGTCTTCTGTCCACCGAGAGGAGTCTGGGCTTCTTCATAGAATCATTAGGGATTGGAAGGGACCTTGAAAGATCATCTAGTCCAATCCCCCTGCCGCAGCAAGATCACCTAGACCAAGTCACACAGGAACACATCCTCTTGTCTTCTCTCCACTAAAGAGGAGTCTGGGCTTCTTCACTTCTCCTCTCCACTGAGAGGAGTCTGGGCTTCCTCTTGTCTTCTCTCTACTGAGGGGGGTTCTGGGCTTCTTCTTGTCTGTTCTCCACCAAGGTGGGTTCTGGGCTTCTTCTTGTCTGTTCTCCACCAAGGTGGGTTCTGGGCTTCTTCTTGTCTTCTCTCCACTGAGAGGAGTCTGGGCTTCTTCTTATCTTCTCTCCACTGAGTCCACACACTCAGCTCCAGCACCCAAACTGAGCAGTTGACTGAACAAATGCCAGCTGGTATTTTAGTCCTTGTGAGAAGTGAGGGGACCGGCCGATTCACCTGGGGGCTGTTCAACTCTTGAAGAAGATTTAACCAGGCTGGAGAGTTGGGCTGAGAGAACTGAGTGAGTTTTAACAAAAACAGGTAGAGTCCCTCACTTGGGGAGGGATAACAGGAGGGATCAATACAGGGTGGGTAGTGACCTGGCAGAGAGCCTGTCTCCCTTCTGGGGAGAGGGATGTGGGAGTTGTTGTGGATAACAAACTAACAATGGATCAGCACTGGCCCTTGTGGTCAAGACGGCCAAGAGGGTGTTGGGATGGATCAAGAAGAGGGTGTCTAGCAGATCAAGGGAGGTTCTTTTACCCCTTTATTCTGCTTTAATAAGGCTGCACCTGGAATCCTATGTCCAGTTCTGGGCTCCCCAACTCAAGAGGGATAAAGAATTCATGGAGAAAGCTCAGTGCACAGCTATGAGGATGATTGGGGGTCTGGAACCAACTGCCTTATGAAGAGAGAGTGAGAACTTTGGGACTTTTTAGTTTGGACAGAAGAAGGCTCCGAGGGGATTTAATCCCTGTCTATAAATCCATGAGTGCTGGGAGCCAAGAAGAAAGGGATCCTCTCTTTTGAATGGCATCAGGCAGGACAAGGGGGAATGGATGCCAGCCTGAACACAGGGGTTCCACCTCAGTCTGAGGAAAACCTTCCTTACAGTCAGGGTTGTTAAATATTGGAAGGGACTGCCCAGGGAGGTTGTGGAGTCCCCTTCTCTGGAGATGTTTCAGACCCTCTGGATGCAGTTTTGTGGAGCTGATTGAGGCTTTTTAGGTAGTTCAGTGATTTGTACTCTGGTTGAACAGGAAGGTTGGATCTGATGGCCCCTTCCAACCCTCATAAACTGCACAAACTGTTTGGAGCAGGGAGTTAATTACTGAAGTGAAAGTCCAACCACAGAGTTTCACCCTGTGAGCTCCTGGAACACCAGCAGCAGAAGTTAAGTGCAAACCCAAGCTGTGCTGAAGAGAAAAGAGCTCTGACAGTGAAAGCTCTCACCTGACACTCATGATGTTGCCTTCGGGGTGCTTCTGCAAGTAGGCTTTCACCACCCAGGCGGTGTGCTCCCGGTACGTCATCACGCGGCTGCGGAACCAACAGAGAAACAGCTTGGAGGGGAGGAGAAGGAGCGGTGAAGGCCCCAGGAGCCTGGAAAGGGTGAGTAGTTACCATTCACTCAGAGCCATCCTCCTGTCGAAGACGCGGATGGAGCCGTCGCCCAGCCCCGCCACGATGAGCGAGCGGTGGGAGTCACACGAGAGGCTGGTCACGCAGCTGTCGGCACCCGTCGGGATGTCCTGAGGAGAGAGCACAGGGCACCCTAGCTGAGACCATGATGTGCCTTCAAGTCCCTGCAGTCAAGGTGCTAAGGACCCACTGTCCTTCACCTCCTCTTCCTTTCCCTGTTCTGTCAGTCAGTCAATCCCAAACTAACCTGCTGGGCACTGAGGACACTGTCAGCATGGAGCTTCCCTTCCCAGCATGGCCAGTAATGAGTTTGTGATGGTCCTGGGGATGATGGTCACTGCCACTGTTGTTGTATATTTGAGCCACAAGTCCCACAGTCCAACCCAAAGAGGAGCTTTTGAGCTGTGCCAGACAAGAAGGGATCTGACCCAACAAGATGGGACTGTGCTGTTTCCTTTCACTGGGCGCTGGAAGGTGGCTCCGGTGCTCCTGGACGTCAGCTCAGCCATGGTAGCCTCAGTCACAGAGAGCACAGCACTCATACTGGCCAAAGTGAACCAAGGCAGGGCCATCTGTTAGTCCCTGCTCCAGGCCAAGGGAGAGCTGGGTTCTCTTGTTAGACACCATCAAAATAAACGACACTGGTGGGCAGAGCTGGCAGGGTGGGCTGTGCTGGGGGCACTGGGTGCCCGCCATCGCTGCTGCTTCCCCCTTTCTACTTGCTCCAGGTAGAAGAATTGGAGTAATCCCTGTGCCTGCGGTGAGGAGAAGCATTTCCAATTAAAACAGGTAACAAAGCAGCTCTGACTGAGCAAGACAGCAGTCAGGGGGCACCTCAGCACCACAGGAGCTCAGCTCACACTCAGAGTCTGGTTTTACTCCACGTTCCCCTGTCCCAGCTGCTTCTCTGCAGTGAAAGCACCAGCCTTGGGGGCTGTTGGCAGCAGCTTTCCCAGCCACCTCAGCCCAGCCCCTGCCTTTGAAGCAGGAGCAATCAGAGAAGTGAAAATGAAGCTCCTGCTTCCTCAGCCACATCCCCAGCGCTTCCAGAGGAGGCTTTTTTTGAAGTTCAAAGAGTGGGAAGGCACCTTTCTGAGTGGGAAGACAGAGCTCCGCGGCTCTTTGTGCTGAGTTTTGCTTTTCCAGGGTTCCTGAGTCAGGGAGTTTCAATCACTTGAATTTCAGCACAATTAAAAGAGAAACGAGGTGGGGTCTGGCCGCGCTGGGCACAGTCATTCATCATCGTCGCTTAAAGGACTTTCACCTCCTCCATTTCCCTGCTCCCTAATTTACCTAGAAAACTCCCCCTCCCCAATATGCGGAAGTAATTAAGATTAACACAGGCTTAATTATCCTGCATCGCGGGGTCAGAGTGTCATAATTAATGTTCATCCAAGGGTAATTAATTTCTAGCAGCTCTGAAAACCACTTTCCCTTTTGTTCTCCAGCACGGTGACTCCTCTCCCACAGCCCAGCTGCTTCTCCGTAGAGCTTCTGAGAAACCTTCATCAGATTAGGATCGACACCAGCGCTCGTAGCAGCCTCTCCTGCACAGAAAGGATGTTGGGCTGGTAGCCCTGCTGCCTCCTTGCAGAGGGGAGGTGGGAACAGCACAGCCTGACCACCTCACTGAACCCTGTCCCTGAGCTCCAGATCTTAACACGGCTGGGGACGGCGATTCAAGCCCCTCTGTGGGCAGCCTGTTCCAAGGGCTGAAGGTCCTTTCCAGCGAGAGGTTTCTCCTCCTGTCCAACCTAACCTTCCCCTGGGGCAGCTTGAGGCCATTTCCTCTTGTCACTTGTTCCTCTCTACAACCTCCCCACCTCTCTCCATCCTCCTGTCAGGTAGTTGTAGGCAGAAATAAGGTGTCTCCTCAGCTTTCTTTTCTCCAGACTAACCAGTCCTCCAAACAGACCTGTGGCTGCCAGGTGGGAGACACACCAGCAGGTCCAAATGCTGTTGCTGACCTCCACTAGACTTCCTCAACCACTTTCAATGCTGGGCTGATAGGAAACCCCTCCTGCACCCTGCTGGCCCTCACAGCCTCCCTTTTCCCTAACAGGACCTGGAATACCAGCAGCAGCTTCCAGGAGAGTCAGTCATTGCCAGCCTGTGCACAACAGGATGGAGGCAGGAGCTCCAGAGCCTCCCAGCTCTCCCCAGACGCTGTGCACGGGGCCTGGGCTCTGCTCTGGGAGGGAGAAGACAAAGGGGACAAACACACTGACGGTACCTGCACTTTCATCTCCCGGTCGGTGTCCCAGATCCGGATTATCCTCACGTCTCCCGATGTCATCAGGAGCCCTGTTTCTTGTTCCCAGTCGACCACCATTCCTGCACCTGAGAGAAAGCAGAGGCAGGGTGTGAAAACAGTTCTCTGCAGCAGCTCGGGCAGAGCTGAGCTCACGGCACCAGCCTCTGCGACCTCCTGTCAGAGGGGAGGTAAAGGCACCTACACACACATCCACACAGCCCAGGATCACACCAGCTGTTCCTGGGCTCAAGTGCAGGCTCCGTTCTTGATCTTGTGTCCAGCTCAGTGCCTGGCAAAGCCCAGGTGCAGATGGCCCCACGGGCAGGTGAACGTCCTGTGCTGGGACACCGGGGCTTCCAAAAGGGAGCCCTAACAGATCAGCCACCTCTGTCTAGGAGCAAACAAGGGCTGAAGGATGCACATCACACACAGCAAGACCTGGGAGCCTCTGGATTCTCGGGATTCCTCATCCTAACAGATCCAGGTGGCTCAGGGGAGATGTTTCCAAACACAGAACAGCAAAGTCACTGCTGCAAGATGTCAAACCTGACAGCCTGGTGGAGTTAAACCCAGTTTGCCAGAGAGAGAGAGATGAGGGGAACAGCCTGCAGTGATGGGCTGAACTGCATCCTTGAGAGCTCCTGCTCCTCGCCCACCAGAAGCTCAGAATGCTGTCCCAGTCCTCCTGGAAGGGAATTATATGACAAAGGATTTTCTACCCCTGAAACACCTGCCCTGGGCACCTCATACAGATACCCTGGAGCACTGGGGGAACTGGGAGCTTTGCTGAACAGCAACAGCCAGAGAATAGTCAGTGTGAGTCACTTCCTTGCCCACATGGAGGAATAAGATGCCCAAAAGCCATGTAGCAAGCTGGCTCCCCTGAGCACAGAGCACACTGGGGTCAGAACAAATCTCACACTGGGGCCAGGGAAAGAGCTGCCAGTGAAATCCCAGATTCAGCAGGAGGAACCTTCTCTAGATTTAGTGAGAAGGGACTTCTCTGGACCTGAGTGCCATCTCCACACCACGGAAATGCTCTGCTGGAGGCAGAGAGCTCTGCAACAGTTATCTTCTGCTCTTCACACTGTAGAAAGGCTGACTGGCCCCAAACCCATGGGTTTTCCAGAGATCCTTATCCATTCACTGAACCCACAAACCAGGGACATCTGGAGCTGCACGAGGGAACCAGCCAGGACGACTCTGTTCTCATCAACTGAGGCAGCAGCAGCTCACTCTCTGGTCCATGGCCAGAGCAAGAAGGGTTTTATAACCAGTGCTGGGAAGTGCTCTGCAATGCATCAGGGCTGCAGGCTCCTGCTCCCAGCCTCCTGTGCCACCCCTGCATTCCTCCTGTGCAGCAGGTGCAGAGTTGGTCTCCACTTCCTGCCAGGAATGCGCTCCAGCAGGGAATTCAAACCCACCCCAACGCGCTCTCTGGCCAGCCAAGGGCCAGAAGTTCTCTGTGAGCAGCCCAGGCACCTTCACAGGGCTCGAAGCAACCAGCAGAGGCATTCTAGGAACACTGAGTCCTCCTCACCGGTGATGAACTGACCTTGTTCTGCACAGCTCCAGCTGAAACGTTCTGCCCATCCACGTCCGTCGGCTCCTGCTGCCTCTGGCTAAGGAGATTACTGGTGGTTATTGACCATTTGTCATTCCTCACAGGAAATTTGGGGCTCAGGGCTCAGCCCAGCACTGGGATCTTTATCTTGTGAGTCAAACTGATTGCTCCTTCAGCAGGCTGGCAGCTCAGAGGGCTGATGGAGATGGGAGGCAAACGAGCAGGCAGTGATTTAGATGATAAACATCAGCAAAGTGTTTGCATTCCTCATCTTGTTTATGGCCCCTGTGACAAGAGGCACCTGGCAGGGCCAGACAGATCCTGCCAGCATCATCACTGAGGGAGGCAAAGTGCTCTCACGGTGCTTTAGTGCTCCCAGTTTCCCAGTTCTGCTTCCCAGTTTGAAGACAATCTGTTTGTTCAGCCCGATCCGGAAGGAGTCCCCAGCCTGCTGTGGTCTGGGGTGGCTTGTCCATGGATGGGGAGAGAGAAGGTGAACTGGGAGCAATGACTGGTGCTTAGGGCTCATCCCAGGGTGCCTGGGGCTCATCTTGAAGTGGCTGGAGCTTATCCTGGGACCTCTGGGGCTCATCATTGGGTCTCTGGGGCTTATCCCAGGGTCTCTGGCAGGACTTCAAGCACCAGGGGTATCCAGAGATGCCATCTAGAAGCTCTGGGAGAGGTTCGTTGAGAGAAGCTCCAGAGGGATTTTGCTTCATGTAAAATAACGTTGAGATCTCCCATGAGAAAGAACCCAAAAGGACAAGGGATCACCCCATCAAGGTGGGATGAAAGGAGGGAGATGGTGTTGGTGCACCTCGTGCTCTTCCAAGCTCCCAGGGCAGCTCCTGTCTCTCCTATAAAACTGGAGCAGTCTGTGATGGATAACCCCTGCTCTCTGGGAGCGTTTTGATCACCCCACAACCAGGGATCTTCCCTTTCCTCCACCAGCTCTGTTACTCTCTTAAAAAGCCATGTAATGCCATTTGTGCAGCTCCAGGGCCCACTGCAGGGTGGTCAGGGCAATCTCAGCTCATTCTGCTCCATCCAAGGCAGCGTAGGAAGGAACAGAAGATTTCCCTAAAAGCCACAGCTGAGGAGACGTCCTGGCACCTTCCTCCTGGGAGATGGATCCGGCTTCATCTGCAGCCCACATGGGTGGTGGGTCCTGGCCATGGGGCCACAATGGGGCCGAGCACGAGCCCCATCCAGGGGTCTGATCCTGCTGCAGCCCAGGAGATGTTCTCCTAGAGGAGTGGGTGATGAAAAAGGGAGTAAGGAGACCCCAGGATGCGTCTGGGAATGTCAGAGCAGAGTCTGAGAGGCAGAAAAGCCTTTGGACACGGATGTACATCGCTCGGAAGTGTGCGGCAGGGAAGGGAACTTCTGGCTGCGAAACGTTCACTTCAGGGAACACTCCCCGCACGGAAGGAGCCATAAATAGCTCCACTACTGCTCTGTCTGAGCTGCTGCCTTCCTGAGGCACTCCTGGCTCAGGCTGATAGGACAAAGCCCTAGTGCTTTGGGATGAGAAGTGAAGGTGGGACTTGACACTAATGATCATTTCCTTTTTAATTAACAGAGGCCTTTCTCCAGGATGCTACAACTGAGACTGCTCTTCACCTGCTGGGTGCTGGCTCCTGCCTTTGGCATCGATGATGCTTCCTAGGGTCCTTCTGGCAAGGAGGGAATGTTCTCTGCACCTCCCGCCAATCGCAGCCCCTCGTCCAGGTCTGGCATTACCTGCCACCCTGCTGCCCAGCTCCCTCCTGCTCACAGGGTGACCTGGGGCAATGCCCTGCCAGCAGGGCAAGCATCTGCTAAGGGCCAGCGGCAGAGCCGTGGGACTGGCCAAAGCCAAGGAACGGCAGAAGGCGGCACCCGAGCAGTGAGCTTCTGGTAGCCACGGCGAGGACTTTCCCATAAGGAGAGGTGTGTTCTCACATAATCAGCACCAAATCCTCCGCAGCCCAGGGAAAGGGGTTTGTAAAGCTTCGTGGGTTAGAGGTTTTTCCCCCCAAGCGCTGTTATCATTAGTTTTAACTTCTCTTTCAGGCCAAACCCTCGTGGTTCTGCAGGAGGGGAGTCTGTTCACAAGGCAAAGCCCATCCCCTGAAGCTGTAACTTTCTACAGCTGCTCCCTGGGGATTCCCCTGGAGCATCAGCTATTTGTCTGGATGGGACAGCTCTGGCATAAATCTCAGTAAATAAAACCAGTGTCGAAAGCAGCTGCATCCCGAGCGCCTGCACCGATCTCAAACGTCACTGGGACGCGGCAAACCCACGGCTGGCATTTCAGGGGAACGGGGACTGTCTGCCCAGGACACAAAGCAAAGCATCTGACGGGTGATTGCTTCAATCACGGGCCCCTCTGGCTGAGCGATGAGGCACGTCCCCGTTTTAATTTGCAGGGAGCAGTGGGAGGGTTGTCTGACCTCACTCATCATTAATTTCTACAACATCCTTTCACAAAGCACTGCTCCTCTGATGGCAAAGCCTGTGTGCAGCCAGAGAGAGCAGTCGCTGTGATGCTGGGAATCCAATTAAAACAACTCAAACCCCTGGAGCTGCAAATTTCTCCAATTAGTTTATTGCCAGAAAAAAAAGTCCTGAGCAGAAATCAGGTTCTTCTTCTCAACTTCTTACTCCTGAAGGACAAGGTGCCAACCCCTGGGGAGATGTGGGAAGTCTCACTTGACTTTTGTCTCTCTGTGTCATTCTCCAGTAGAAGCTCTGTGAGTCTGGCTCCTCGCTCGGCTCCTCTTGCAGGTTAGAGCCTCCACTCTGCCTGGCTCCTGTCGTGGGCTGCCCCGCAGAACCTCCCTTCCAGTGAGCTGTTCCAGTTCCAGGAAGGCTGAGGCTGCCTCCCTGCCCTCTCCCACTGGGATCACTGCCTGCCAGGAGACCCAGCAGCGCTCAGAGCTGAGCGGAGCCTCCAGAGGACAAGGTCCTGTTTTTCTGCCAAGCTGGTAGTTGATGCCTTTGGGTTTGTTTCAGGACCCTGAGAGAGCAGGAGGACGCAGGGAACTGGTGGGAACAGGCTTTTTTCTTGCTTCAGTAGCCATTTTCTAGATATGAGGCTGGTGATGGCTGCTTGCACATCAGCACCAACAGCCCCTCCGAGGCAGCGATGGATAGAGCTGGGCAGAGGTCAGACCACGTTCTCCTGTTGCTGCCATCTCCACTGTGTCGCACACTCAGTGATGCCAATGGTGCACGGGGACACCCCAGAGAGCTCTGGTGGAGCAGGAGGTGAAGCAGCCTGGGCAGGGGGTCACTCAGATCCATCTTGAGACTCCTGCTGGCTCAGCTGCCCTCGTGATGCGGAACGTGCCGGCTGCAGAGGTGGCTCTCTGCTTGTGCTAAGTCCAGGGACTCCTAAGCCGAGCTGCACAGTGGCCTGAGGTGATCAGGACCAGGACCGCTGGCCTTTCTCTGATCTTCCACCCGCTGCTTCCTGCCTCAAACCAGCACCCAGCAACGCTAAGACAAAGGGAGGGTCCCCATCCTTCTCTGGGTGAAAATTCCCTGCAGAAACCCCAGCAACAAGAGGAGACTTTCTGTGCTTTAGCAACCAGCCTGGTATTTTTTACCCAAACAGAGGTATTTTGAGGTCAAGCAAATAGCTCATCTCACACATTTTGATGAGTCCTTTAGCAGAGAAGAGGAATCCTCTGGCTGCCCCCAGCACAAGGAGAACCCCTGGCACCAAAGCACCAGCGAGGAGGCTTATTGATTCAGAGTTCTGTGTGCCTGGGACACAATCCCATCACTGGGCACCAGCACTATTGATCCAGCAAAGCGGGGGCTGCCGAGTCCTTAAGCTGTTCCCATGTCCCCATCCACTGCACAGGGGATTCTCTTGTAGCCAAACTCCACTCACTGTAGCCTCTGTGTTTGCCAAGGGGTTCTGAGCTAACAGCAGCATGGGTCTTCCATTCCAGAGCAATGCCTCTTGACAGTGAGAGGGAGATTCTTAAAGGGCTGCAGCTGAAGAGCTCTGAGGGGCTGTCACTGGCTTCATCATACTCCCTGCAGACACCCTGAGCTCCTGTCAGCCAGCGGACATCAGTAACTGATTAATAACCTGATGTGACCACGGCAGCATCACCACAGACACGGGGAACTGCCCTGACACAGGAGCCAACTGAGTGCCCCCAAAACCTCAGTGGCAGAGGAGGGGCTGGGCTCCAGAGCAACAGAGACACTTCTGGGGGTCCTGGCTTCTACAGACAGAGCCTGGGGGCTGCCTTAACCTTCCTTCCACATGAAAGAATTTATAAGATTTACCAGGCATGTCCCTGCCCAAAGTCCTTGAGTCTAAGCCTCCTGGGAAAGGTTCAACAGCTTCTCCCTTTCACGTGAACTTCAGAGCAGAAGGTCACTACAAACAACCCCTCAGGAGGACACTACAAACAACCCCATCCTGGCCTAACAGCAGCTCAGGTTTGGAAATTGTTGGTCCATCCCTTCTGTCCAAAGATGCTCTAAAACTTTCCTGCAAAAGAAGACACCTGTCCATCCCACCCCACTGCCTCTCGCTGCGAAACGCTCAGAGTATGGGACAGAGATGCCCTCTGCCCAGTGCTTGGCTGCACTCACCCAGAGCCCAGACACCCCTCCCTGTGCTTCTCGGGGCTGTCACAGGCACAGACACAAGTCCAGGGACGAGGGAAGCAGCAGAGCTCTCTGGAACCCAGCAGCTGTTCACACAGAACACCCCAACCAACCAGGCATTGGAACTGAAGCTGGTCGAGGAGGACCTTCCCCCCAGGTGCTGGTACGTAACAGGAAAGAAAGCACTCACCTCCCTGCTTACTTCTGTCAAGATAGATTGAAACCCTTCGGGCCAGACCTGTGAGGAGACAGGGATTAGGGGGTTGGTGCTAAAGGGTCAGTTGGTCAGCCAGAGTAAAATAAAACCACCTTCATAAAGGACTAGAAAGAGTGACGCAACGGAAAGCAAAGAGGGTCAGAGAGAAAGCAGAAGCCCCAAGAGCAGCACCTGCCTCCACCCAGAGGGCAGGCACCAGTCACAGCATCCTCTGCGAAGCCATCGGCGGTGGCACCAGCTCTGTGTGAAGGGAGGATCTGGCTGGTCAAGAGCAGCACAGACCCGACACCCTTTCTGGAACAAGAGGACTGCCCTTAGCCTGACCTGCTCCTTGGTCTGAGGCAGAAGGAACCCCAAATAACTCTGACATCTGCACAAACTACCCCAAGCACCACACAGCAGGCTTCTGCCCTGGAAGGTCAGGGTTCCCCACAGTGAGCGGCGCTGCACCAGGCTTCTTCATCCCACAGAGGACAGACAGCGCTGACGATTTCCAGGAGCTCTGCTTACACAGCTCTGTTTTGGGACATAAGCCCCAGCCACGCCGCTGTGACCCCCTGGGCAGTGGGAGAACCTTGGGACAACCCTGCAAAACCTTGCACGGGGAGCCCTGAAGGGAGCAGGCTGAGCCCTTCAGCAGCAACACACTGGTTCTTGTTGCTGGACTGGAGCAGAGGAGGCACCGCAGGCTCTGCAGGCTGCACACCCAGGGGGAAGAGCTGAGCAGGCAGCGCTAGGTCCTTGGGAAGCAGCTGGTTCCACCTCTGTATTTTTCCAAACTCCAGAACTAGGCAGCTTTCAAGGGCAGAGCTGTTAGAGTGAGGAGTCGCAGCTCCTTTGCATTTGTCACCGAGAAACAAACCAAACCAGGCCAGTTGTGCTCCAGCGGGGCCAACTGTCGTAAGACGCAGCCCGAGAGCAGAGTGACCCCGCAGCACAGACCCAGGGCAGCACCACACGGAGCAGAGCCTGAGCGATGGGTCTCTGCGGAGCCGGCTCCTGCAGCCTCCTCACGCCCTTCTCTGCTGAAACTGCCAGAATCCCTGCTGTGAAATCCCTGTGTCAGAGGTTCATGTTCATCCTGTGCTGCTCGACAGAAAAGGCTTTGCTTTTCCTACAGCTGCTGAAACAGCACGCTGTGGACAACAGGCAATTCAGACTGTTCTCAGCCCTTCCATCTCTCCCTCTGGGGATCCCAGTCACTGCCTCATGCCAGAGCAGCCTGTTCTGATGCTGTTCTCAACACCCTGAGCTCCATTTCTTGGTGCATGTTGAGCACAGACCCTATACCCAGAAAAAAGAGCTCTGCCAGGGCTTCAATGAAGCCTCACCCTGAGCCTCAAGTCAGCTACCAAGTGCAGTGACTAGAGGCCAAGCTGCTGCTGAGTGAGTAGCCCCACACTGAGGTTTAACTCTATAATTTGACCTCTCTTACCCCAGGCTGTAAATGTTCAAGTCCTGTGCCTCCCACTGTCTGCTCCCCACTCTCAGCAGCCTCTGATGATGTTGTTGTTGTCCTCCTGTTCTTCAGACACCCCCGTGATGCTTCCCAAGCTCCCACACGGTGCATTTAGGTTTTGCCTACTCCTCTCTCCTCTTCTTCATAGGAGAAGTGCCCGGAGCAGTTAGTGCTCTGGTTGCTATTAAATTCAGAAGAAGAGAGTGACACAGAGGAGAAGAGGGTGGGAGAGACTGAGATCAACAGGAGGAGCAGACAAAGTCCAGTGAAACTCCTGAGCTCTGCAGCTGCAAAGATCTTCAGTGCTGTGAGGCAGCGCTGGACCGCAGCTTCGGTCTTGGCAGCCGAAGAGAACTGCTGAAGAGTCTCATTTCCAAGGGGACCTGATCCACAAAGCTCTTCTGAAGTGACTGCACTGATTTCTCTCTCCACAAAGAAACCTGTCCTGCTTTTCCCTTGAGCCTAATTCTGTTGCTCCAAAGGTGGGAGGCAAAGAAAACAGCAACCAGAGTTCTCAAGATCACAAGAGAAAGAAAGCAGGGGGGTGGAAATTAATCTTAAAGAGAAGAGACTTAAAAGTTTGACCACTGCTGCTTTGGCAAGTGCAGGCAGTCAGCTCCCACATCTAAACCAGCCCTTGGCTCAGCTCAGCCCGCTCCGCAATGCCAAACACCACGGGTAGCAGCACTGGGGGCCTGGGGAGGGAAAGGCACCACCAGCAAACGCTGTGCCCTGGCACGGTGCTCACAGCAAGGTCGGCAGGAAAAGGGAATCGGCTGGAGGGGAACAGTGGGCAGCTGTCAGCATCCTCCTCCTCAGAGGAACTCCCAGTTGCCTGGGCCAGTTCATTCCCAGCACCCAGCACCAAGATCCTGGATGCTGGGATGGCAAACAGGAAGCAGAAACTACTTCACTGCAAAGGGCACCAGGTTCACTGCTGGGCACCTTCCTGTTGCAGGGTTCTCCTCCTGCTTTTCCTCCCAGCACTTGGAGGGCAGGTTTGACCACAGCAGGCTGCAAACTTCCAGCAGCTGGTAATTGGTTCTGTGTGATCACTGCAGGGACAGCTCCTCTCTTCCACTGCCCCAGGTATGGGCCATGAGGGGGGAAAAAAACTGGACAGAGAGAGGCTGGACAAGGCAGCCCTGGGAGAAGGCAGTGAGGAGCTGTGTCAGGCTCTGGTGATGAACCGTAGAGCTCTTAAATGAGAACTGTCAGACTGGAAGGTCAGGATGAGTGATGATGGTCAATCTCATCCAACCTCCTGCACAGCACGAGCCCGAGAGCCTGGCCCTGCAGTTCCTGCATCAATCCCACAAGGGCTGATTGAACCACCCCGCAGTTAGAGAAACTTGTAGCCTTGATTGAAAATATTTGAGTGGCAGAGAATCACCGTGAGAGTATCAGCCCATCACCAGGGCTCACAAGGACGAAACAGCCACCTCCTCTAACGTCCTGAAAGAGACTTCAGGGTTACTCAGACTGGTTTCTGGCTCTCTCCGCAGCAGTGCTGCTTTTTCACATCTTCTCCTACGTGACCAGAGCTCAGAGGAGGTCATGTCTAAAGGTGCTGGCCTTCTGCACGGGTCACATGCCCAGCTCATGCTCTCTTGCCACCTCCTGACCTGCAATCAACAGTGAAGAAGTGGTGCCAACACTGGAGCCCAGGCTACAGGAGGTGCTGGCTGGACCATGCAAAGTGGTGCCAAGGCTGAGCAGCCCATCAGCAGGGAAGAGGCAACACAAGAGCTACTGTCCCTCCCATGGGGCAGGAATAAGCTCCTGCCAGGACAAGCAGGGAGCCGGGCCCAGTTCCACCGTTGTTCAACAGGTCTCTCCTTAGATGCAGAGTGAAGAAGGACCCCTGGGCAGGGCAGCTGCTGCAACGCTTGTATACGACAAGGATTTTGTGAGCAAGGAGTTTTTGGGAGAACTGGAAAGTTCCTCACCCTGGCCTGGCCAAAGGCCATTCCAGAAGGCAGAGACTGTTGAACAAGAGTGTCACCAGTGGCTGAAGTGGAGGAACCCATTTTACTTCCCCATCTCTAGAGAGAACCCATCACAAATGACTTTTGCACATCACAGCCCAACCAGATTTAGGGGGACCCACCTCGTGTAGTCGGCAGCATGTCAGACAGCCCCTGCCAGGCAGTCACCATCTCTGGGTTCTTCTCCAGGTCTGCAAAGTTCTTCCACACCCTGATGGCACCATCATCTTGGGGAGCATAGAAAGAGACCACAGGGCAATGTCACTGCTGAGGTAACTCTCCTCATGACTGTGCCCAGCAAAGGGAGAAACAGAACCACCGTCGTACCGACTCCAAACCAGAGAGGGTCGCTTGAACCGAATCTCTTTTACCTGAGCTGCTCTTCCTCTCTAATTTCACATTCATGAAACCAAAAGCTTTGTTCTCCTGGGAGCTGTTTGGGAAGAGATTTTCTCCTTCCCTTGAGTAACAGCTGACATTCAGTGTCGCTCTGTTTCTTTGACCTGTTCATATTCTCTAGGATTCATCTCTCTCCTGCTTGCTGAGGTGCTGAAAGCCACAAAAGAATCCCACTAAACACAGAACACAGCCCCCAGAAGAGGCTGAATCAAAGCCCAGCCCATCAGCAGCAGAACTTTCAAGGACATGGTGTGTTTTTTCCATTTGCTCCCCATCTGTGAAACTTCTGTGCTAAGAATCGATAAACTGAAAGGAAATGTCCTAGAGGCCCTCTCAGCTTCTCTTCCATCTCCCTTAATGATACCAACTCCTGGATTTCAGTGTGAGGTTTGAAAAGCCATCAACAGCACTCACACCAGCAGGTCTTGATGGGTTCCTCAGCAGAGAGGCAGATCTCACTCCCAGCTCTACACAGCAAGGAGTTGGGAAGAGCTCCTCATGCTGCTGCAGGTGATGCAGCAGGGCTAGAGAAACACTGGGATCTACTAGAGAAGCTGAGGTTGTTTAAATCCAGTCTTGACTGCCCTAGAGCTAAACCAGGACAAGGAAGAGAACTAGGTTTGTTAGTTTGGTTGCAGCAAAGTTTTGTTTTCAGCTCTGCACAGTAGCTTTTAACAAACAAACATTCCAGTGCCTGTGCAGGAGGAGGAGGAGGTTACCAAGGGGTGGTTAGTAGATCAGGAGAGGTTCTCCTCCCTCTCTACTCTGCCTGGTGAGACCACAGCTGGAATGTTGTGTCCAGTTCTGGGCCCCTCAGTTCAAGAAGGACACAGAGCTGCTGGAGAGAGTCCAGTGCAGAGCCACAAAGATGATGAAGGGCCTAGAACATCTCCCTGCTGAGGAAAGGCTGAGGGAGCTGGGTCTCTTGAGCTTGGAGAAAAGGAGATGGAGGGGTGACCCTATTAATGTTTATAAATATAGAAAGGGTGGGTGGCAGGAGGATGGAGCCAGGCTCTGCTCAGGGGCACCCAATGATAGGACAAGGGGCAATGGGTGTTAGCTGGAACACAGGAGGTTCCACATCAGTCTGCAAAGGAACTTCTTCCCAGTGAGGGTGACAGAGCACTGGAAGGGGCTGCCTAAGGAGAGTTGAGGAGTCTCCTTCTCTGGACACATTTAAAACCTGCCTGGACATGTTCCTGCTGTGATGGGGGGATTGGACTAGATGACCTCTCGAGGTCCTCTCCCAATCCCTGACATTCTATGATTCTGTGACCTGCAGTGAAGGGTGAAGCCTCTGACAATGGAACAAGGGAAGCTGTGACTGGAAATGGCTTCAGCAGGCGTCTGACTTGTTAGTTACTCAAGAATCTCTGCAGCACCTACTTAAACACTTCAGAGATTTCAGAGCTGCCAGAAACAGCTTCCAAGTTTGATCCTGGAAACATCTCCTGAGCTGGGACCAGGCAGTCACAGAGCAGGCTCAGCTGGGGCAGGGTCACAGAGGTGAGAGCAAGAGGTCCAGAAGGGCTCACATGGACTTTAATTGTGTAGAGGCCCCCAGGTCCTGCCCTCACACATTGGGAAATGTGTTATTTACCTGTGGCAGTGAGCAGCAAGGAGCAGTCCTGTCCGTTCAGGTACTCCATGGCTGTGATCCGGGTGTAGCGAGGGTTCCCGTTGTGGAAGTAGTCCAGTTTTTCCCCTTTCTCCCAGTCCCAAAAACTTGAGAGGGAAAAAACAGCAGATCAGTTCTATGATCTCACAGAGATCAGCTCATCACAGGGAGAGCACAAACCACGCGCACTGGAGAGCAGCTCTGTTGGGCTTCTCCTTTGCTGTGCAGCATCACCCTTATTAATAATGAACAAACCCTCTGCCAAAGGAGCAGGAGCAAAGCCCAGGGGTGGGGAACTCCTGTCCCCCTGTCAGGAGTCACTCCAGCTCCCTCATTCAGCACCTGCTGTAGAAAAGGAGTGGGTGTGACACTCAAAACCCTGGCCATGAGCTCTGGGATTGCTCTGCGCCCTCATCCCTGCCCTGAAAGAGGGAAGGCTGGCCATGGAGGGTGTGGGGGAATGAAAAGGATCCTCATATAGCAGCAACAACCCATCTGCACCCCATGATGACCCCAAGTCTGTCTGCACAGCGTGTAGGGCAGGGTAGGGCACCATGGGGGTCTCTTACCAGATGCTGTCTTTGTCTGCTACGGCGATGCAGGGTGTGAATGGGTGGAACTTCACCACAGAGGGGACCCCTGGGTTCCTGTTGAGGAAGATCTGATCATCCAGCCGGGAAATACCTGTGTGGGGACAGGAGGTGGCCACAGCTCAGCGCCGGGGAACATCCCACCCGAGGGACGAGGCTAGGACACCCGACCATCCCAGTGCCAGGGGTCACCGCTCTCCTCCTCCTCCCACCCCAGACCTCACCAACAGACCCCTAGACCCTTCTCAGACCCCAGTTACCCAGCAGCATTGTTCAGCATAAAACACAGCGCTGCCTTTCAGCCCATGGATTGTTCACTCAGCCCCTGTTCTGGCTCTTTTAAACTTCAGGTTAATTTGAAAATGAAAACTTTCATTTTCCATGGAGACAACAAAATGATGGCTGAGGCCCTTCCCCACCCTTTCTTCACACCAGTTTGCTATTCAAGAGCAGCTCTGGTACCCCCAGCACAGCAAGTCAGTGGCACGGAATGAATCATCACACAAACTTGGAAGCCCAGGAGACATTTACTCACTTCCAGTTTGTTTTAGGGTGTCTCCGTTTAATCTAAGTTTCATGAAAAGCCTGGGAGTCTCTTTTAATCCCTCTTAATATTTCACACTCCCTGTTTTTTTCCCTTTAATGAACACTGGCAGTTCAGTTGCTCAGGTCAAGCAACCAAACACGATCCCCGTCGCAGAGGTTGAACTTCTTCAGGCAGGCAGGGGTGAACCCCCCCTCTGTTTTCAACATGATCTCCTGAGCCATCTCCTGGGCTCCAGCTCCATTTCCCTGTTACGCTGCTTTATGATGTTCTGTGGTTTCATGACACTGAGCTTCCCATTGTCTCAGCAAACCTCCAGACAGGGAGGCAGAGGCAGAGCCGGGGCCGTGGCACTTCTTTATTCAGCAAATGACGATTTCCAGCTCCACCTGCCACAGCCAGCATCTCAGGAGAGGAAAAGCCCCCAGCTGGGGAAGGCTGCTGGGAGGAAGCTGGCTGCCCAAACCATCACTCCCCAGTCTCAGCTGTTGGAGGCAGGAATCATTTCCATATGCAAATTCCTGGGGAAACTTCACTGGGCTCCTCCGCTCTCCTGGAATAAATTCCTGTGCTGGAGGAACTGCAGCCCAAGAGCTGCCTCTCGGAGGCATAAAAAGCCATAAAAAAAAATAAACCCAGCAGTTTTCTGGAGAAATGAAGCAGGAGCCCAGGAGAGGGAAGCGGGTGAGCTCACACAGCAAGGCAGACACACAGTAATAAAGATCTAATGGGATGCAGGCAGCAGTCGTTTAGAGCTCGGTAGAGCAGGGATGGGAAAGACATCCCCGAGGTGTCTCCGAGCTGTGGCAGGGCTGGACTGCACCAAACCCTGCCTGAGCTGTCGCAGCCAGGCTCTGCAGCAACTCCTGCAACCTTCTGCCTCCCACCCCTTCAAAAACAGCCCAGGGGGGTCCATCTGATGTTACGGCGCCGAGAGGAGAAGCCCAAATGGTAAATCAATAGCAACTGCTTCAGGCCTTGGAACTATCGACTCCACAGCTCCGGCTCTTGCGGAGGAGCTGGCTGCGATGGGGCACGAGGCTGCAGAGCCCAGAGGCTGCTGCTGCCCACTAGCCCAGGAGCCAGCACCTGCAGTGAGGATCGGCGGCTCTGCCAGCTCTGCAGAGGGACAAAACCTGCTCTCACGACAAACTGCACCCAAAGGATCACTCATTCCTCTTACAGGGAGGATCACGGCACTGTCCCACAGGGCACTGACACGGTGCCATCATCACCTTCTCAACGAGGAACGCAGACAGTTGACCTCTAAGGTGGTCACTGTCCTCATCTGAAGAGCAAACCCAGCAGCTGGGAATGAAGAGGTGGGTGACGATCAGCAAAATGCCCCCCAGCAGCATTGGGGAGGGCACAGACACCTTCCCAGTGCCAGTGTCAGCACAGGGTCACCATTCACTGGGGTCACCATTCATTGGGGTCATCATTCACTGGGATGACCATTCATTGGGGTCACTGCTCATTGGGATCTGTTAAGTTTCCTGTTCATCGGGTCACTGTTCGTTGGAGTCACTGTTCATTGGGGTCACCATTCCTTGGGGTTCTACAGCCCAGAGCCCAAGGAAGGTGGCCACAGCACCACTCACCCTTCTGGATGATCTTCTGGGCCTGTTTCCTGACACGGGCGTTGCGCAGGAACCGCCACTCCCTCTCCTTGCGAATCTGGCTCTCCAGGTCGTGCTCCTCTGGGATCTTTCAGGGAATCAACACATCCAGGACACAAACAGCAGTGACCATCAGAACTCCACCAATTCCCTCTGTAACACACTCACACATCACACCAAACCAGCAGCTGCTTAGGGTCTCTAGCATCAGGCAGTGAATGAAGGGAGCTACTGGGACATTCTGTTATCAAACACTTGAGCATCTTCCTGCCCTACATCTTCCCCATCACCTGTAGCCTCCCCTTTCCCCTTTGCTGTCCTGTGTTCTATTTAGTCCCTATGCCACCAGCATTTCTCCGAAGGGAAGGCAATTCTAACCACCCCCTGATGGCTGATAAGGAAATTCTTCCCCCATCCTCAAACAGCTGGAGTCTGAGTTTGGTGCAGCAGATGAACCAGCTTGAATGAAGGAAGCAGCAGCAGTGACATAGGACTGAGGGCTGAGCACAGCTCTGATACTGGCAGAAAGCCCCAAACACATTAAAACCTCCCTTTCACTGCCAGTAGATGATTGGAGGCCTGAAAAGGCACCTCTTCATCTTCTGATCCCCGAGATGCTCCAGTTACCAACATCCCATCATCAGTAACAGCAGTTGTTTTGACTTCTTCAGAGCAGAACTGGCTGCCAGTGCCACAGTGCCATCCTGGTTTGCTCACACAGACTACTGGCTTTACTGGAGAGAGGGCTGGCAGCAGCCCCTCTGGTCTGTTTTATGGTGGTTTATGGTGGTTATTCACACCCTGAACTTCAGCTTTCACCATACTCCAAGGCTTACACCCAGACCTCACCAAAAGCCCAGCTGCTCTGGGAACCTGTTCAAGGGAGCCCCAAAAGGGCAGGGGAAGAGATCGAGCAGAAGGGGGAACTGTCCTGCAGGCACCAGTGCCTTTTGAGGTTTAGGATGAGGACTAGGTGCTGGTGCAGCAGAGCAATGAGGAGCTGAGGGGCAGATGATGAGTAGCAGATTAAAGGAGCTGCTGGGCTTTTCATGACTGAAGCAAAAAGAGCTGAACTCTTTTGAGGAGGCTGGGCAGGCAGCTGGTTCTGTCACCGGTAACAGAGATTTTTCCCATAAGGAGGTCCCTCAGGGTCCAGTCCCCAGCACCAGGAGACTACACACAGTAGCTGGGCTGGGGCATGGCTGGAAGGGACTGAGGGATGAAGTTCTCTGACAAGAAGGAGGCAACCCACAGGCTGCCAGTCAACAGCAACAGCAATGCAGGAAGGCTCCAGGAGACTCTCACCCAGCTCACTGGGACCAGCAGGCACTTGGTGACTGCCCATTTGCCCAGCCTCCCCTATCAGCCACTGTCTTGGGTGCAGATGGGCAATGCCTTCACCTGATCCCTTCCACTTGTGGTGCCTGGGCACCTTCCTGCAGCACCTGAGACACGTGCAGCCACAATCATATGCCTGTCATCTTCATCCTCTGAAGATGTGATCCCAGGGAGTCCTCACCACGGTGTAAAGGAGTTGTATCCACCCCTTCCTGATGGCATCTAGCTCCTGGCAGCAGGAGCATGCTCAGGGCATATGTGAGAGGCTTGGCTTCGGTACAGTTGACTTAACCAACCCCATCCTGTGCCAAAGGCTCTGCAGACAGGAGCTGTCATCACCTCGGAACGGGGAAGGGGGGTTCCTGCACAGACACTTCTGCTAGGATCCTGTGTCCAATAGTTTCCCCGAGTCCAGCTGGGCTCACGGCTGAAAGCGCCCAAAATACACTCCCTGAGCTCCAGATCCTTCCCCTGGGTGGCTCTGCTGCTGATCCAGACCCTGGGGCTCACTGGTCCCACTGTTACCATTAAGGTGGCTGATGCTGGTTGGGATTTGGAGAACAGGGAAGTTAAAAAGGGAGAATAATGGGGTCTGAGAGAAGGAAAGCCTGCAGCATTCTGTGACCCTCTCTGCGGGAAGATCACAGAACTTTGAGAGAAGAAACCCACCAAGAGTAACAGGAAAATCCCCGTGGGTCCTTCTGAAGTGGTGTCAGAAACACCCAACATCCTTAATGAAAGAAACCCTGTTGCACCCAAGTGATCCCTAACGAGCTCTGCAGAGAGATGCCCCCCGGCAGAGACACTCTGGTTTGGCTACCCAGGCAGTAGAGCCCACACAGCATCACCCCAGCTCTTCCTGCCATGCCCACCCACCCCTGCAGGCAGGATCAACCACTGATGACCCCACAGGGCACGTCTTGAGGGAGCTGCTGGTGACAAACTGGCACAGGAGTAGGTGGGAGCAGAGCTGTGACCTCTGCCCAGCTGCTGTCGGCTGCAGAGCCAGAAATCTCTCCTCAGAAGAACTAAGTGCCCAGGCTCATCAGTCAGGTCTTTGCCAGCTCCCTCAGGAAGTCACTTCAGTTCACAAGAGCTCGGCTGTGGCTGCTGCTCAGCTCCTCCCTGCAGAGCTCCCAGTGGGACAGGGCAGTCCCCAACGGCCACAGCACGAGGACCACGACAGCCCATCCGCTCTGGAGAGCTCTGAGCTCCCCTCAGACAGGAACCAGCTACAGATCTATGCCACTTCAAAG
The DNA here is from genome assembly GCA_013400115.1 of Rhinopomastus cyanomelas. Classification (NCBI taxonomy): domain Eukaryota; kingdom Metazoa; phylum Chordata; class Aves; order Bucerotiformes; family Rhinopomastidae; genus Rhinopomastus; species Rhinopomastus cyanomelas. Next base: position 38,583 of record VXBP01004896.1, read on the forward strand.
ATGAAGTTCGCCTCCATTAACACTGCCCCTCCACACAGACACCTGGAGAGAAGCCCCGGAGGTGCAGCAGTCACCTCCAGTAGCAAAGAGGGACTTCTCCTGGTTAGTGAAGCTGCGGCGATGGCCCGGACCCGCTTCTCTACCACCACCTTGAACCACGGCCAAGGCACGGCGCTGAAGGGAAGGCGAGGATGGATCAGGAAGGATTCCTTATGTAATTCTCACCTTCCCAGATCCTCAGCAGCCCCTGCCTGCATGTTCTGCCAGGCCTGCAGATAACAGATGCTGGTGCCGGCTCTCCCTGGCTCCGGGCTCGCTGGCAGCTGGCAGAGCGGCTTTTCCTGCGCCGCACGCTCCCAGCCCGCCCGCGGTTCGCGGAGCAGCCTTGTGCCGCCCGAGTTTTCAGGAAGAGGAAAGGCTGGTGCAGAGCAGGGAGTGAGGACTGGGATCTGTTTTTCCCAGCGCACAGAACTGACACCGCAGCCGTTTCTTTCTCCATCGGTTTGATCAGATAATCAATAAATCAAACCCCCTGCCAGGGCTGGAAATCCAGCCAGTGATTTACACTGGAAATTAATCCCTTGGTCTTTCCAGCGAGCGCTTTCTCAGAGCAAGCTCCATGAAGCAAAACTAAATCCATAAATTCAATCTAACTGAGATACACTCACAGCCAGTTTATGTTTATTCATTACGGCAATCGTGGTCCTGTCTTTCCCCGTTTACGATGGCAGGCAGCATCTCCAAACGAAGGGCTGGAATTCAACATCCCTGCCATCCTTTTTCACCAGCAGCCACCAGACTTTACTCTCTGCCTTCTTCACGAGGCTCAGGCTCTCCAAAGGCAGCAGCCACCAGCCAGGGCTGTTTGTTCCTGGTTCCTGCGGGGCAGCGGTGCTGCGAGAGGAGCTCTACCAATGTCACCGTGTTCCGGGATGGCTGCTCCTGCCTCACTGCATGAGAAGCAACCAAGGAACCCCACAGAGAGTTCTCATGGAGGGACACCCTCCTGACCCCTCTCCACACCTCTCACTTGAAGGGACACCCTCCTGTTCCCTCCCCATACCTTCCACTTGATGGGACACCCTCCTGTCCCCTCTCCACACCTCTCACTTGAAGGGACACCCTCCTGTCCCCTCCCCACACCTGCCACTTGAAGGGACACCCTCCTGTCCCCTCCCCACACCTGCCACTTGAATGATGATGCTGCATGTGATGCCCTTTAGGACAGGGGTACACACAGGGTTTCCTACAGAAACCCTCTGCTTGGCCTTTTAAAGCAGTTTTTGAATTCTCTTCCGTGTTTTAGTGGAAAACACTGGCTTTGTTTTGCTCAAACTTTACCTCAAACATTGCTGTGGAGCACAGTCTGTGCTCAGAAACTCAACCCCAGGGAGGGAACACTCAGGAAACTACTACTGGAACCACTGGTGCTACACGAGCTGCTCCTCCTTCTATGCTCAGAGGAGCTGCAGGGACCCGTGGCTGTGTCAAGGTGCAGCCTCCAACACCCTAATGCTCCTGGTGAGGCACTGAGTATGCTAGGGAGCCTCATTTGCCCTGGGTGCCCCTCCCTGGCTTCTATACATGAATACAGCAGTGCTCCCCACATTCTGTTTTGTGCCCTGCAGTGATCTCCTCTGTTTCACACACCTCAGGCAGCAAACCCAGACCCACAGAGCTCCCACCCAACCGGCCTGTGCCTGGCTGCCTACCAGGATTTATTTTATGAATAAGGACATCCCTTCCCTGGGAAGAGTTTCCCTTAAAGAGCAGACTGATGCTTTTAATAAGAACTAAGAGATGGAACCTCCTCCTCCTCCTCCTCCTCCTCTAGTACTCTCTGCTGTACTTGAATCAAGACACTGAAACTCAGTGGGATGAGAGAGAACCCTGGTGTGAAGCCTGACCAAGTCCCACGTGCACACCCCAGGGAACGACTGCTAAAGGGAAGGAAGTCACCTCCACTGGAAACAGCAGGCAGTCCCTTCCCCATCCAGCCTTTCTCTGAAGAAACTGAAGCTACACAGGAACTGCTGCCAAGTGACGTGGGGGCAGTTCCCCCACCTCATCACAAAGACACTAACTGAGCCCCGGGAGCGGACGGAGCGGGGTGGCAGCTCTTGGATGAGGCAGCACATAAAGTGTCCTCAATATTGAGACTGAAATGCCCGTGGCTGGGCACAAACATCCGCTGCGGGGTGGCTCAGGTAACGCCATTAGCAGGGGCTGTGCATTATTAATCAGTGAGACTGCTGCATCTCCAAGAGATGGAGCTGGAAGCTGGACGAGTTTGTGCTGCTCAGCTCCCAGGGCACCCGCAGGCTGGTCTGAGCGTGCCTGCTCGGAAGAAGGGGAGATTTACCACTTCCTCTGCTTTCAGGCTTACCTCAGAAACCGGATCTGTGGCTAAAGATTCTGGGAATTTAATAGTTTCTCTTTCCAGTCACTGACATCTCCACCAGCTCGGCTTTGTTTGCTTTCCTAGAACAAGGCTTCAGCACCTCTCACTTCACATGCAGCTGACTGAATTACCAGAACACTGTCACCTCCGAAAAGATCTCAGTGGACACTTGTCACTGCCACCCTTGTTCTTTGCCAGAATAGCCCAAAAAGCCAGCAGGGCTGCTCTCACAGCTGCCCCCAGGCTCTCCTTTCCAAGTTAAAGGGGTCTGTGAGGGCTGCCCTTGAGCTGAGCAGAGTCCCAGGTCTCACTGGAGCAGAGTCCAGCCTGGCTTCAGGCACAGGGGAAGTTCTGCTGCCTCTGGGGATGTGTGATCTTCCCCCAGGACAGCAGCCTCCACCATTTCTCTGCTTGTTTTGGCATCACTGCAGCCACAAAATTCAGCTAGAGCATCAGAAAGAAAACAGCATCTCTCCTTCTCCAGCCTCCCCCAGCCCCTTCTGGAGCAAAAGACCTTTGTTACTCCATTGATCCAGATTTAAAATCAGTTCTCTGGGACTCTAACACTTTGCATTGCACAGACAAGTGCAACGTTGAAAACAAAATGACTTTGCACAGCAGCCTGGGCACAGCTGGTGGATGGGGATCAACTACAGAACCTCCCCTGGTCCTCACACTCTGCTGAAGCTGGAGGAGCGTTACCTTCATCACAGGCTGGGCAAAATACTTGGCGCTCCAGTCACAGAAGCCAGTCTGCACGGTGGCTGAGATGAAGCTCTTGTGTCCCACTGTGTCATCTGCATCGTCTGTTGTCTGCAGAAAGAGAACAGGGTGTTACCCCTTATCCCTCAGCAATGCCCAGGTGCCCTTCAGCAGAAAGCAGCTCCCACACGTCCCCCAGGATCGGAGAGTTTCCCATCCGGCCTGAAGCCTTGACATTCCCTCCTTGGAAACGTGCACGTTTCCTGGCTGCAGACTCCTGCATGGATGGGGCTGAGGCATCGCTGTGTCATCACAGTGAAGTCTCAGGATGAGGTTTCTCGCAGGCTGCCAAGCATGAGGCATGAGGAACATCTGGCAGCAGGAACAGTGGAGCAGTGACGACGATTCGGGATGAAGCACAGCCAGACTGAGTATCCAAGAGACACGCAGACCCAAACTGGGAAGATCACTCCCTTCACCCAGATTTCATCCCTAAGCACAGCCAAGTGTTCTTGATCCTAATCTCATTCCCTGCCAGGACTCCTGTGAAGGTGACTCTGAGGTTTTTGTGCCCACTGACACCTGACCCCCTGCTCTGCCTGCCACCACATCAGTCCTTCAGGCTTCTTTGCAAAGCCCTTCCTGGCTTGTGTGCACGCTGAGCAGTCACTGCTGGTCCCCCCAAGAGGTCCTCCCACCTCCTTACTGAGCAGCTCCTTTCCAGCAGAAGCCTGTAATGAGCTCTGCTCCTCCAGGATACACTCTGGGTTCACATCATCCCTCGTGCAGTGAGGAGGGGCTGCCAAGCATGGAAGGGGGAGGCAGAACTGCTGGGAAGAGGGTGAATACTCTGGTGCAGGAGCAGCCATCAGTCTCCCTTGGGGAATATCAGTTTGTGAGTTAGAGGAAGAGGAATCTCCCCTTTTCCTCCTGTTTCCCTGCTTTGCTGAGGTTGGAGAAGCAGCAGCTGAGGGTCACAGCTCTGCCTCAGTGCCATCACTCACACAGACTAACGTTTACGGAAGAATAAACAATCAACTGTGATTAAAGACTCCTCAGCAGCAGCAGCAGCAGTGAGTAATGACTGATCAGGAGCTATCAACCCAAATTTATCCTGAAGGAAAAAAATAATCCATTTTTATTTGCCTGGTTAGAGGGAGCCAATGTGGAGCCCAGAAGCTGAAACAAGATCCATCAGAACACACTGTGGAGAAGAAGAGTAGCAAAGCCCAGTGGAAATAGATCTGTCAGGAAGGTTTTTACCTGCTCTGGTCCTTTGTCAAACATTTTCCTTGTCCTGGGGAACTGGTGGGAGTGGGGAGTGTACTGGACCCCCATGTTGCCGACGTTGGTGGCTCTGACAGATGGGATGTCCCGACTGACCGGCTGCTTCGTCACATCGTTGGTCAGGCTGGAGCTGCTGGTACTGGTGGTTGGGGGTGACCCTCTAAAGGCCAGAAGAAGAGGGAAAGGGGTTAGGTATCACTGGATGGGAGGCTCCTGCAGGTCTAGGTCTTCTCTAGTCCCCTACAAGACCAAAAGAATCCAATCCCCTCATTCCCCCCCGGAAAAGACACACAGACCCCAAACCAAGAGTGAACCTAGGCTGCAGAATGAGGATTTGCATTTTAATTATAAAAGTAATTATGAAAATGAACATTTTGGGAACCTGCAGGTGTAACTGTCACCCCCCACTGTCCAGCACACGTGGCTCAAGGCTCCCCCCACAGTGTGTTTCAGTGGGGAGACTGGAAGTCCTGCCAGCCCCCAGAGCAAAACACTAGTTCACCTGTAAAGCGATTGCAGCCACCGTCAGAAAACACTAGTCCCTGTGTGGTTCTATGCCCTCCAACCCAGCCCTGACTCTCACTGGTGCACACTGGTATGGGACTGCTTGGTCTACAGTGAGGTGCCTTGCCTCAGAGGTCAAGTTTTGGGAAATAATCACACTGTCTAATCCTACAGTTCAGGTAGCACTTGGCCACCAGGTCACCCTGGCTGTTACCAGCTCAAAGGGCACAAAACACAGCTCAGCAAAGTCACCAGTTCAGGGCAGAGCACACCAGTCAAACCAGCAGTGGTTAGCTCTTCCCTCCAGTTCATCTCTCTGTAAATCAGGGCAGCCTGATGCTCTTTGCCCTAAAAAGAGCAGCAGGAAGAAATTCCCCACCTCTGCCCAGAGCTTTGGATTCCAAACAGCTGTCCAGTGCCACAACAAGAAGCCACCCACCAACACCTCGACAGGTTCAGGCAGCTGCAAAGGACTACCTGAGGGACCAGACCCCCCCAGCTGGGAACCCAAGAGCGGGGAGGGCGCTTACCCCACTTGGTGGATGTGCATGCCCTTGTTGGTGGGGCTGGCCGGGGCCGACTGCGTGAGCGAGGAGGTGTCGAGGATGCGCTGGGGACGAGCGTTCACGGTGGCCTAGAGAGAGAAAACACAGCGGGGTCCTGAATGGCCATGCAGCTGTTGGTCACCCTCAAACACACCGGGGCCGGGAGGAGTGAAGCTCTGTCGGTGCGGGGTGTTTAAAAATGCATGTGGAGAGAAGCCCCTGTGCAGCTCCCAACTCATGAGGGGGTTTTACTGCTGCTTTAGTCAGCAAACACTCACCAGCTCCCTGCAGGTTGGCTTTGACTAACAAAAGCCTTCTCCCTACACCAGCAACAGCCTACAACCTGTGCTGGCACCTCAAAGTGAGGTGTCCAGGCTAGCAGAGCTGGGGGATGGCCTACAGAAGTCAGATCCTCCCCTGTACATCACCAGGAGGTCCTCACCACAGTCCCAGCACACACAGCCTGGCTTTGCTCTCCTGCTCAAGCCTGAACTCTCCCTGTAAATCCTGTAAGACAGCCGTGTGCTGCTGCTCCATCTCCCCTAGGGAGAGGCTGGTGGAGATGCCCTTTGCTGCAACAGTGCATCCACTCCAATGGGGACAGCAGGGGACTGACACAGTGTCCTGGCATGTGGTCACCAGCAAGAAGATGCCTGTTTCTGGAAGAGCCTGAGAAGTTCTTCCCTTCTCCTGGGCAGTGCCTCCAGTGTGAGAGAGCAAGAAGAGCCCAGAGGGCTCCATCAGCCCCATACCCCTCTACGCTGCTCACACCCTGCACCAAACCATCCCTCTACAGAGGTCTCCCCCTGCTTACTGACTCCTCTCCTTCTCTTCCACCCCACCCCACCTTCTGTGAAACGTGGCCACTGGAACTCAGAGCACTCTGTTCCAGTACAACTGGAACAAAGAGCAAGAGCCCTGTGCAGGGTCTTCCAAAGCCTTGACAGCTCCTGGTCCTTCTTGAACTGAATGTCTGCAGGGCACAGCCAACACCTGCTGTGAACAGCAGCATCTGCCTGAGCACCCAGAACCCACGTGTGCTGCAGAGAGATGTCCAAGGCTTGGGAGACACCCTGCCCTCTCCTTGCAGGAGCCAGGCAGCCTCGTGAGACCACCTGCACCTCTCCCTTCCTTGAAGGATCCAGCGAGGTTCTCACTTCTCTCCCTTTGACATGGTCCAAGCTCTCCTGATGGCTCCAAGGGCAGCAGCGGTGATGATCATCACTAGGCAGGGTTGGGACAGCAAGTGCCAGGACCCTGCTCAGCCTGGCTGCCCCGAGCCCTCTTCCCCTCCATGACAGGCTCATTTCACTTTACTATGGCACTGGGAGAGGGGCTGAAGGTCACTCCATCCTCCCAGAACACCGTGGGGTCTCCAGAGAGCAGGTGGGTCATGTCCTCATGTCTCTCATGGAGCTAAGGGAATGGAGCAGTGTGGCAGAACCCTCCTTCAGCTGGGACCAACCAACCAACCAGCCAGTTCCCTCCTCTCTGAAGGCAGCTGGCACCAGGGCTGTGCCAAAGATGTTTTGCTGGAGGCAGCAGCTCCCCATTTCCAGAGGATCTGCTCCTCTGCCAGTCAAACCCTCTCATCAGGAGGGGAAACAGTGATTCATAATTTCAAAGTGACTCCAGGTTTGAAGGAAAAAGAAAGAGACGTGGTCAGAGCAGCTGGCTGCTGCTCAGCAAAGCCTGTACTGAGGAGTGATGCTGTGGAGGAGTAACTCTGCCTTAATTCAGCCTCTAACCTTCCCCTAAAAACAGCTGGAGGAAGGGACCTGGGAGGAAGCAATTTTTCCTTAATGAATTGTGATTTCACAGAGTCATCAAAAGCCAACTCTGATTGCTGGGGCCCTCCTGATGGTTCTGGTTCATGCAAAAAGCACTTCTGGGGGTTTTTAAAAGATCTCAGAGGGAAGGAGTTACTGCAGAATCACAGAATCATTCAGGTTGGGAAAGACCTTTAAGATCAGGGGCTCCAGCCATGAACCCAAGTGCAATCTGCATCGGGAAGACAAAGCACAAGACAGCTCAACCCTTGTAAGAGCCAGCAACGCCATAGAACAGTATCATAGAGTCATCCTGGCTGGAAAGGAGCTCCAGGGTCATCAAGTCCAGCCCTCATCCCAACAGCTCCCTAACCCCTAGACCATGGCCTCAAGTGCTCTCGCTACTTGGCTTTGAAACACCTCCAGGGATGGGGATTCCACCACCTCCCTGTGCAGTTCCAGTGCCCAACCACTCTCTCAGGAAAGAGCTTCTTCCTGAGATCCAATCCCTGACACAACTTGGGGCCACTTCCCATCGTCCTATCATTAGTAACTTGGGAGAAGAGCCCAGCACCAGCCTCGCTACAACCTCCTTTGAGGTAGCTGTAGAGAGCAAGAAGGTCTCCCCTCAGCCTCTTCTCTAGACTGAATAACCCCAGTTCCCCCAGCTGCTCTCCACAGGCCCTCTTCTCCAGCCCTCTCCCCAGCCTCGTTGCCCTTCTCTGGCCCCACACTTCAGCCCCTCAATGCCCTTCTGATACTGTGGCACCCAACACTGGACTTTGGTCTCACGAGTGCAGAGCACAGGGGCACCATCATCTTCCTCCTACTGCTGGTTACCCAGTTCCTGATCCAGGCCAGGAGGCTATTTGCCTCCTTGGCCATCTGGGCATCCTGATGGCTCCTGTTCAGCCAACACTCCCAGGTCCTTTTCCACCAGGCAGCTCTCCAGCCTGTGGAAGAAAATGGGGTCTCTCCCTCCCAGGAGGGACAGAGCTGGGCAACCTCCCCATGGGCTGCTCAGGACAACCTCACCCTGCTCAGGGACCCTGGAGCTCTCCTGCAGGTAAAAATCTGCATTCCTGGCTCCCTTCAAAACCCAAAAGAATGAGGACTGGTCTCACCTGAAAACAACCCCCCTGCTTTAAATTCATGCTGTAACTAATAAATATTAATAAATATTTGTAAAGAACTAATTGGCAAAGGCAGGCTCAGCCCCTGAACTCCTGCCCCTCACACCGGCCCCAGGGATGAAACAGCCTCTCAAAGTTGATTGTTTCCACACTCTCCAGCCCCACTGCTCTCCGTGTGCTGTGGGACCATCCCTCGGGGTTCAAACCACCAGCCTGGTTCAAAACAAGCAACAAACATCCTAAAGGCTTAAAGCACAGAGCTCAGCCACCTCTTGCAGCTAAACACTGAGTTCAGCAGAGCTGGGGGTGCAGCTGAGCCCTCCAGAAGCACCAGCCCATGGCTGTTGTGCTCTGGGATTTCCAGAAGCAGCCTGGCTCTGGCACCACCCAGATCACAGCAGTTCCCCTGGTTGTGTTAAATTCAGAGATAAAATTCAGACCACAGAATGGAACCAGTGCTGCTCTGCATGAACTGGGGAGGACCGAAGGGCCCGGGGGCAGCATCCAGGGTGCTCCATTTTACACCAGCAAAGCTTCATTAGCACTGAGGCAGGGTCTCAGTACACAATCAGCAATTTAGTTGTTACTGATTTGCATTAACGTGGAGACAACTGCTACAGCCCATTCCAGCTCCCTCTGGCAGTCGAATGGAGCTGGGGTGGTAAATCCCAGTGGGAGCTTTGTCCATGCTGGAACAGACAAAGGGCAGATCTTAACTCAGGACTGGAAGCCTCAGTTTCCACTCTGGTTGGCTGTTAATGGGGTAGGGGGGTTTGTTTGTTTGGTTTTGCATTTTAAAAAGCCTTTTTGGAAGCCACCTCAACTGGGTAGTCCTGGAGAAAGAAGATCCAAGGGTGCCTGAGCACCCAGCAGTCACCCTGAGGGGCCAAGTCACAATTAACCAACTCCCTTAGGGGTCTCGGGGCTAAGGCAAATAAGAACAAATCAGTTTTGCTCACCGAAGCATCCCCAGAGAAACATCTCTGCCACTGGGAATGTTTCCTGCAGTGCTTCACAAAACCATTTGAAAAGCCAAGGGCACAGCGGCTGCCTGAGAAGCGGAGCAGGAGATGCATGAGACCCAGCCAACGCAGCTCTTGGTCCAAACTTGTGGGAATCAATCCCGAATTTACCAGTCAGCACCTTCACTGGAAAAGGAGCAGAGCTCCTGCTGGCCAACAGCCCCGGAGCAGGGCTAGCGAAGGCATCAGCAGGGTCCGTACGAACACGGACACTGCTCTTCCCACTAGCGAGTGGGGGAGCCCTGGAAAAATCCTGAAGACAGGAAAAGCAGATCCGGCTCCTCTTCTGATCCCTTGTAACCCCACAGAAGGCTCACGATTGATCTTTGCAAAGAGTCTTCCAAAAAAAACCCCAAACTGGAACAGTTTCATGCATCTGGAGCAGAGAAAGGGCAATACCCCTTCTCCTTTTCTTATTCACCTTAGTTTGGGCATCTCCAGCCTGGCAGGAATTCGTTGCTCAGGGAAGGGTTGACCTGGCTGCCCCTGCTGCCACAGGAATTCCCAACCCCACGCCCCAGATCTCCGCACTCCCTGACACGTGTGCTCAAACCCAGGGCAAGTCCCAGTCAGTGAGTGTTTTCTCACTGGGAAACCAGGTTGAGCAGCGACTAATCTCCCTGGTGGTGGGGCAGTGGTGCTCGGCGCTGGCAGCTCTCTCTTGCTGCAGCCCGAGCTCAGCAGCCTGAGCCTGAAGGGTGAGGACCACTCAGGGGGAATCACCAGGAAGAGAAGTCGCCTGGCAGTGCAATGGCTCATGGCTGGATGCTTGAGCAGCTGGAAAGCGGGTAGGGAGGGCTGCGTTCCGACGGCTTCCCTACACCCCCGGCTGGGGCAGGGGGAGGAAGGCAGCTGGTGAGAAGATGTTCTGGGGTGGCCAGGTGCTTCGTTTCAGGTGAAGGGTGAGGGGGCTTCTCCAGCTCCCCAAGCTGGCAATTCTGCCCGGGCAGTGACGGCAGCCTCCAGGGACATCTTGTCACCCTTGGAGGATGAGATGTGATGAGGATGGTGGGTTTGGCAGGTCAGGCCTGGGTCGGGGAGGTGAGGAGTGGCGGGGTGTCCGCATGCTGACTCACATGTACTAGTTCACCTGGATTGGAGAGCCGTTGTGGCTTCAGTCTGCAGGCCAGTCCCACTTGCATTATCTAAATCGGTTTGCAAACGGATAATTTCATGAGGTATCTTTAAGGTTTCTCCCAGGGGCTGAGCTAGACAAGAAGACTTCTACACAAGCCCTGCTGTCTATGGTCTGGACCTAATTTACACCCTAAAGCAATCCCAGGCCCTCCCCCGTGTCTTTATTCTACCTGATCAAGAGTTCACCTGAGCACATTCATCTTCTTGAAGCATTCAAGCTCCTTTTCTGCAATAGATCCAGACTGACACTCCAGGGCACCCAGCCAGTCCAGTCTGACTACACCCTGCCTAAGTGTGAAAGGAACGGAGAGGGGAGAACCTCACGGGGCCACATGGACCCGCAGGACATACCTTGTAGGCAATGCTGTTGAGAACCTTCATGGCCAGGTCGGAGACATCGGGATAGGGGTCTGCAGCGAGGTGAAGGAGAACCCTCCAGATCTGGGTGTAAACACTGTTGAAACTCACACCTAAAATAACAAGAAAAAAAACCCAAACACAAACCAAAGCCCAGCAGCGCCGTGACAATCCACCACCTCAAACTCTTTGATCTCATGTGAGAAAACTCATTAGTACTCCAAACATCGTGGTGACAGCTAGGAAAACATCAAGAGAAGAGCTCAGAAATATCCTACCCAGGTGTTTTGGATCCCTTTCGTCTCTGGATGACCTCTGCGAGGGCTGGTCAACGGAAAGGAGGAGAAAGCAGAAGAAATTGCAGAACATCCAGAGAAGCTTCAGACCAAGCAGCAGATTCTGGGCTGCTCAAGCTAATCATCCGCAAGGGCCAGTGGATCACAGAACATTAGGGATTGGAAGGGATCTTGAAAGATCATCCAGTCCAATCCCCCTGACACAGCAGGATCACCTAGAACAAGCTGCCCAGGAACATGTCCAGGAGGGTTTTAAACTTCTCCAGAGAAGGAGACTCCACAACCCNCTGTTGAAACTCACACCTAAAATAACAAGAAAAAAAACCCAAACACAAACCAAAGCCCAGCAGCGCCGTGACAATCCACCACCTCAAACTCTTTGATCTCATGTGAGAAAACTCATTAGTACTCCAAACATCGTGGTGACAGCTAGGAAAACATCAAGAGAAGAGCTCAGAAATATCCTACCCAGGTGTTTTGGATCCCTTTCGTCTCTGGATGACCTCTGCGAGGGCTGGTCAACGGAAAGGAGGAGAAAGCAGAAGAAATTGCAGAACATCCAGAGAAGCTTCAGACCAAGCAGCAGATTCTGGGCTGCTCAAGCTAATCATCTGCAAGGGCCCAGTGGATCACAGAACATTAGGGATTGGAAGGGACCCCAGAAGATCATCTAGCCCAATCCCCTGCCAAGCAGGATCACTTTACTGGAGAAGTTATAGAATCAGAATCACTCAGGGTTGGAAGAAGTAACAGACTTGGATTCCCTTGAGCTGAAACACTGACCAGTATAAAACCAGTCACCAGTTTATAATGTTATGGTGATTTTTGCTGTCGCTTTAAACATCCCCACTCCCTGGAGCAGCAGGGGCTGGCACAGCCCACAAGGGTCACTCCAGGTCACAGTAGGGTTTAGGACCTTGAGGCCAAGCAGAAGGTCTAACTCCATCCTTCCCATTGACATCTGCAGTGACCCTTTGGCTGCCCATCTGTGATTTAAGGGGACCAGGGCAGCCGCCGGTGCCTCAGCAGAAGGGACCAACAGGGTCAGAGCACAAACTGCATCACCAAGTGTTTGCACCAAGGGACAGAGTTCCTTGAATGTTTAGTTCTGCTGCGTTTAGGTGACTCTCTAAAGCGTTTCCCTCGACCCCTTGCAATGTCTGTAACACCACTGCTTGGGAGCTGAGCCCTCTGGATGAAGTTATAGTGGCTGCTCTAATGAAAAGGGGAACCAAAGCAGAGATTTCAGATCAGTCACGATCGCTGGTGACAGATCAGGCTGTTGCTGTGTTTCCTTTCTGGAGGCAGCTTAAATATAAAGTGTTAAGTTCAGAAGGTTCCTTGGTCAGCAGGCAGCTTCTGGCTTCACATGGCTGCTAAACCCCACGCTCAAAGCAACAGAAAACAGACCTGGAACGGCCAGGTCTGAGGTGCAGCTGAAGGTAGCAGCTAGTGGATGGCAGTTGAGGGGAAAACACCTCAGTTAGCCAAGATAGTCCTTCTTCTGCCAGGAAAACCACCCAGCATGGCAATAAGCTCCCTCCACCCTCTCATCTGACCTGTATCCAGCTGCCATCGAAGGGTTCTCCAGAATTCCAGGTAGGAATCTCACTGCTCATGGGCAGTTTTGTGGGGGTACCTACAGCACAGGCTCCCACTGCTAACCCCAGCGTTGCCAACACAGGACTGACAAAGAAACAAAGAAATCTTGAGATTCCCTCAAGAACATCAGAAATGGAGACTCTTAGAATCACGGAATGGCCAGGGTTGGAAACTCATCCAGTTCCAACCCCTCTGCAGGGGCAGGGACACCTTCACTAGATCAGGCTAATCTGAGAAAGCAAAGCTGACCACAGAGCTTGAGCAGGGTCAGGGACACAGATCTGCCCCAAGGGTTACAGCAGCACGAGCTGAGCACAGCAGGACGGGGCAGACCCGTGGTGAGGGTCTGGCTTCACACACAGCAGGAGCAGCCTCTGGCCTTTCAGGAGCCCTGGGGTCCAAGTTTAAAAAGCACAGTGAGATGTCTGCTCCCAGGAGGGCTGGGTGTGCCAGCCGTACAGGATGGTGACAAACACTTGTCCCTCTTCTCCAGCCTTCCCACCATGTGTGTTTTATTTGTGCTGCTGCCATGCTCATCCTGGAAGCTTCCATTAGCAGGGAAAGGAAAATGGGAGGGGGAAGGATGAAAAACAAGAGAGGGAGTGAGACAAACTGCTAGAGGCTGTGGGAGGAAAGAAAGCCCCAGCCACTGCAGCAGCCAGGTAATGTCATCTGAGGTCTGCTCAGAGCTCTGCCTCCCACACTGGGTCCTGTGCACAACTTACATAAGGACCGGTGGGAAATGTGAGCCACTCCATTTCTTTTAAAGCCCTTGAAAGACAGTAAAAGGAAAGGGAGAGAAAGCGAGAGGAGACCCATCAGATTTTCCAGCATCTCTGATAACCACCTCACTCATGACGCAGTCATGAAGACAGAAAAGCCCCTAACGACATCTGAGCGTCACGAAAAAACACTCCAGCCCCACGAATGGAATCCAGCCCGGCACCAGTGCGATCCTCTCTTTGAAAAGAACACAGGGAGCCGCCACAAAGGCATCTCAGGGCTCCAAGGGCCAGTCCTTTCTTCTGCCATCCTCCCCCCAGCCCGTGTCGGCGAGCTGATGCGCTGACACATCCGACGGGGCTCCGCCAACACTCGAGCACTGGGGCAGGGGGATAACAGGAGGCAGCAGAGGTGGCAGGAGGAGCAGCAGCTTCGCTCCACGTAATGGACTCAAACGCAACAACCAGCGGCGAGATGCAAACAAAGAGCTGAGCGAGGGGACAGGGTGTTAATCTAAGCAGACAGCTTTGTAATTAGTTAGACTGATTCAAAGCCAGTTAAATGGACCTTGCAGTATAGATTTACGTTTACAGAATGATTCCTCTCCACCAAGAATGCAGGAAATAAATCGCCTGCCGCTGCCGACGGCTTCGATTTGCTTGGCGTGCCCACAGCTCTTGGGTGAAGTGAGGAGCGAGCGTCATGCAGGGCCCTGGGGAAGGGACTGGGCTGAGGTCCTGCAGTGGGGTCACCCAGCACACGGAGGGCAGAATCACACTGGATGCAGACCTGAGTGCTAATGGTTTTTATTCCCTTTGATTTGACAGGGATCCCTTCTAATCCCCTGCAAAAACCACTGCAGTGATTCGAAGCCTTGATCTCCAGAAGAAGGTGCAGCCCACTTCCCACCCAACACAGCAGCAAAATCTGGCCAATAGCTGACCCGGCGCTGCTGCTTGGGCAGAGCTGACTCCTGCCTGGAGGTGCTGGGACCAGCTCGCAGAGAAACCTACTGCTGGAAGATTTCAGATCGAGCAGTGCCTGAGGACTGAGGTACCTGCTTCCCATCAGCACCAACCCACTGGCTCCATAAACCCCACAAGGGTAACCTTCGTATCCCACAAGGGTCTCCTCTAGCCATGAGTGACACAGAAGGTCCTGTGAGAGCTGCTCAGATGAAGAGAACATTTGAGATCCTGATCACCCCCGAACTATGCTTTGACAAAGCAGGCAGCAGCCTGTTCCCAAAGGGACAGTAAACCATGACCTCCCACACAGACCTGACAGGCTGAGAGCTGGTCTCTGTCCATGGAGCCACACAGAGTGGTCCCTGCACACTTCACCCCTGCCAGCAACACCAATGGCAACACATGAGCCCTGTCCTGTCTCAGCAGAAGCAGAAGCAGCTCATTAGGAAAAAGGATGCTCCCTCAGAGCAGGGGTTGCTCCCTTGGAGCAGGGCTGTCTCAGCACAAAAGCAGCCCATAAGGACCAGCCTCTGCAACCAGCTTCCATTTCCAAAACCCACTCAGGTCCCTCTATTTTACAGTATTTACACAAACTGGTGGGTGACCCATTACTCCTCGTTATGTCTGTGCCCATAAACCCACTGCCTGATGAGAGAGGAGAATCCCCCTATCCCAGCACTCACTAGCAGCTCTGACTCACTGTCCACCTCCATCTCTGTCCTCCTCATCTTCGCTGCAGTAACCTCCTGCTGTGAGTGGTACTTTGAGGCAGCTCTTCCTGACATGGCAGAGCTTTCTGCCCCCAGCCTCTCCTGGAAGAGAACCATTTCCCAGCAATTCATTGCTCCAAGATTTATCTTCCTCCTTCTTCGATCACTCCCTAATGTAATCTTTCCAGTGATGCTCTCTGTAGGACAAAGGCTTTAATCACTCAGTTTGGGTATGAATAATCAGCCTCAAGGTATGCAAAACCCCCTTCATTCCTTGCTTTCTCCTAGCTTAAAAGTAAACTCAAGTCAACATTTCCAGGACACCAAGATTAATGACTAGTTGCACAGAAAAAACAGCGAGGCTCAGCTTCCCACCCAAGCCCACGTCTTTGCTGACTGCCCAAACCCTGCCTCTGGACAGCTTCACAGCATGAAACCAACACCTCTGCTGGCACAGGAGTGCCTGGACAAGGGCTAGTCTGGCAGAACACAACACCTAGACTCAAAGTCATGGGACAGGGGGGCATGTAGTTTGGCCTATAGTCAGCTAAGAAGTTCTAGAACAACACAGGGAGGAATGGAGATGATTTCCTCAACTGAATGGGGAAAGGATGAGTCTGGATGATTCCATGATGCCTGTGGAGTGGATAATCCAGAATGACCCCTATAGCACCAAAGCCCTAAACTCCATCAGGAAGGAAGCCCTGAATCTGTGCATGGAGCTGGGGAATGGAGCACAGGACACAGAAAAAGCTGTGTTTGATGCAGACTGGATCTCTGCTTTAGTCTGAGTCTCCCCATGTGGTCGAAGCACCTCAAACGCTGGGCAGAGTCATTATTGCACAGCCCAGTCACCATCACTCCTTCCAAAAGAGAAGGAGTACAGCAGAACATTTCTTCAGTCAGATGAGTCTGTTCCCTAGACAGACTCCCCCCTGAGCTCCCCCTCTCCTGTGAGCTGCACAACAGCCTTTATTGCCCACCAATACTTTAAAGAAAGGGGTTAACACGGGCCTGGGCCGGCTGCGCAGCCGCGGAGCACCACGGAGGGTGGCTGGAGCTGATGGCATTTTGAAAACTCTTTCCTCAGGGAGCAGGGGAGAGCAGGGGAGAGCAGGCAAGAGCAGGCAGACGACGGTGATCCTTCAGCAGCAATGGAAAACGCCCGGCTTTCAGCAGGCAAAGGCAGGAGGTAATGGGATTCTGTGTGAGTTATGAATTTTAAACACTTCTATAAGCTCTGTCGTTTCCAGCTGGATATGAGCTTCTCTGCTTGAATAGGAATGAGGGAGGCTATGGAGAGCTGCTGCTTTTTCTGTTTCCTTGGGTCTCCCTTGCTCATCTCCAGCTCACCTTGAGATCCTTTCCCAGCTGCGCTGCAAAGCCCCTGAGCCAGGCTGAAGCCATGAGCAGACACCAGCCTGCAACTGCTGAAGGGACAGAGCTCAAGGTCTAGCTTAAGATGGAGAGACATTTCCTATCACTCTTGCCAGGCTTTAGAAGATCCAATTTCATTTCCTACAATCCAAAGCAAGTTAATTGATCAGGTTTCTGATGAACACATGAGCTTGAGCCACCACAGGGGCTCAGGAATGACAATCCCGCAGCCTTCCAGTTCAGGAGGGCCAACTACCACCAGCTTCTGACAGAGGAGAGCAAAACATCCCTTCAGACCTGGCATCACCCAAGGGGCTCCTGGTTGGGTCTCACCACTCTCCTTCCCCTGATTTTGGAAGGCCAGGGAACAACAGACACATTTACAAACAGAATCCAGAGGTGTCCTCCAGGATTTCTCTGCCTCATGCTGCCTCCCCTGCTCCCTAGGAGGGGGAAGAGCCAAAGCCAGGTCCTGCTGCAGGTTGCCTGTGCTAGCAGCCCCAAAGGGGCTGCCTGAAGCCCTGGAGCTCCCATCCAGCAGTGCAATGGGAGCAGTCAGACACCACTGGGAAGTTACTGTAAACAGTAACTGCAGTTCTGTTCTAGAAGAGAGATGCGAAGAATCCATCACAGAGCAGCCAGCCTTGCTGCATAAACACAAGGAAAATTCCCCTTCCTTCTGCTTGAGCTCTTTGCTCTGCAGAGCTCTGTACCAACACCACGAGGGAAGGGGCTTGCTGAGTGCTGTTAGAGTTCTGTGCTCTCAGTGATGCTGGAGCTGCTTATCCAGGAGGGAATAACAGACAGGGGACTGGAGGCAGCAGGATCGGCTGCAGAACTTCATGCAGAAAAGCAGATTTCTGTGAAACCCTCAGCCTTTCTGCTTTTAAGACACAGCCTGGGATTTCTGCTGGTTTGTGTCGCATTTTACCATTGCACACAGGAACCTGCACAGGAGGTGAGCTGGGCAGGGCCCCCTTGGGCAAGTAACACAGCCCTTGGTGAAGCAGACCAGTGCAGGAGTGCCCAGCTGCTGTCCCTGGCACGAAGAGTCCTGCCTTTCCTTCTCGGCCCAGTGAAGCTGCCATGGATGTGAAATTCCTGGATCCACCACTATTTTGTGCTCAAATTCCTAGCAGAACTGCTAGCCTTGGCAGGGATGAGCAGTCCCTCCCTCAGAGCAGGAGGGACTCTGCAGCTTAACCCAGCCAGGAGCAGCACTGAGAAATTCTGTCGCAGTAAGACTGAGCACGAGCCAAGACCCCCCCAACTTCCCACAAAAGCCAGGGCAGGCACGAGAAGGAAGGGGACACCAGAGGGAGGGCACAAGGGTCTTTACTCACCTATCAGTGAATTCAGAGAAGAATAAGAGCTGACTCGTCTCATCTTGTCGATGGTCTCGAAGGACAGGATATACTCCTCGTTCTCTGGGCTGCCCAAGGTGCTGCTGGCACTGCTGCTGGTGCTGAGATTCCCCGGAGAAAATGCAACGGAGCTTCCAGCTGCCGAAAGAAAAGGGGGCAGATGATGAGAGAAGAACTGGTGAGAGAACAATTCTCAGCCAGGCACAGCAGCCCTTTCCCAAATCCTGCCACACTCAGTGAAGGGGAAGGCAAACACTCCTTTAAAACACTGTGTGTTTGAACACAGAACAGGCATCAGGGGGTCAGAAAAGACTCAGTGAAAATCCATGTGTGTTGGTGAGTTGGAAGGCACCTTTCTGGTCCCCAAACACTCAGAAAAATCAATGTTAATGACCAGGACACTGAAAGTAATTATGAGGAGGCTTCTCCCCCAAGCTCTCGGAGCTGGCAGCTAGAGAATCTGGGCTGAAGTGTTGGTTTCAGCTCAGGCTACCTTGCCCAAAGAGGGGTAAAGAGGACGTAAAGGAAAATGAAAGAGTTCTGAAATCTCTCTTACATTCCTCGTTCAGGCTGAGGTTCTGTAAGGACTTGTTCAGGTTCCGAGCTGTGGTGACTGCGCGGATGTTCCCGTAGGAGCTGACGGATCGCAACCTCGGGGTACAGGGACCATCTCTCACTGGTGTCAAGCTGCCACCCTCTGTGGATGCAGAACCCAGCAGTTAGAGGTGCAAGCAAAGCAACCACAGCTGTGTGGTTTCTTCCCTGCAGATACAGAACTCAAATGCTACCCATGTGAGCAGAGCTCAGTTGCTGTCCCTCAGGCTAAAGAAGAACAAGGTATGAAAAGGATCCTCTGCACATTATGAGCAAGGGCCTTGTGTCTCTGCTCTTCAGGCTGTGGTTTTGTTGCCTCTGCTAAAATCAGGTGAGCTGAGCCTTGCCAGTGCCTGCAGACTGCCTGGAGAGGCACCACGGCTCTGCTCCCCAGGTCGATGCTGGGCTGCTGCCCAGACGCAGTGCGAGGACAGGTTGCTCCAGCAGATGCCATTTACAGGCAGCACTCGCAGGCTTCTGCTCATTAAGAAGCTGCTAAATTTTCTCATTATAAAGACTTATGAGAATTCTGGGTTTACCAACCAAATTTCAGGTCTGGCTTCAACTCGTATTTAACCCATGACTTGGATCCTTCCACTAACTTGCTCATTTCCATTCCTGAACACACACACAGCACCAGAGCTCCACAATCGCTGCTTGACTGCACTGTGTGGTGGTGGTGGGGCCAATGGTTTCAGTGCATCCTACTGCTGAACATGCCAGCATCCCTCTGGATGAGGAAAAGCACCTTATTAACCACACATCACACAGAACCACAGAACGTTAGGGATGGGAAGGGACCTTGAAAGATCATTCAGTCCAATCCCCCTGCCACAGCAGGATCTCCTAGATCAGTCGCACAGGAACATGGCCCAGGCAGGTTTTAAATGTCTCCAGAGAAGGAGACTCCACAACCTCCCCGGGCAGCACCTTCCAGGGCTCTGTCACTCTCACCGGGAAGAAGTTCCTTCTCACATTGATGTGGAACCTCCTCTGTTCCAGCTGACACCCATTGCCTCCTGTCCTATCAGTAGATGCCACTGAGCAGAGCCTGGCTCCATCTCCTGACACCCGCCCTTTCCATATTTATAATCATTAATGAGGTCACCCCTCAGTCTCCTCTTCTCCAAGCTCAAGAGACCCACCTCCCTCATCCTTTCCTCATCAGGGTGATGCTCCACTCTCTTCATCATCTTTGTGGCTCTGTGCTGGAATATCTCAAGCAGTTCTGTGTCCTTCTTGAACTGAGGGGCCCAGAACTGGACACAACATTCCACCTGTGGTCTCACCAGGCAGAGTAGAGGGGAAGGTGAACCTCTCTTGATCTACTAACCAACCCCATTCTGATCCCCCCCCAGGATGCTGCTGGCCTTCTAGGCCACCAGGGCCCACTGCTGGCTCATGGCCATACTCCTGTCCTCACATTTCTTTCTTGCAGCAAGAAGGACAAATGGGGAGAAGCCTGTTTTCCCGCATGGTTTAGTAATTCAGACAACAGAGAGATTAACCAACTGATTGCAGAGGCAGCACCTGCTCCTGTCTCCAAGTTTCCATTGCAACAGTCCCATTATCCTTCAAGATTTCCAATGCACTTAACATCTAAAGAAAGTATCAGGTTAGCAACAATTTCACTGGGGCTTTTTGTTCCTCACAGGAAGCAACAGAGACAGCAAAAGGGTCAGGACTGAAGCACTGAGTGTGAAGCTCTTCTCTGCTGCCTGGCTGGTGCTGTACAGCCTGTGGCTGGAGCGCTGTTGTGTGGCTGAGGCTCCTCACTGTGTCAACGTGACACTGACAGGTCAGGCACAGTCTGAGGGAAAAAGCCCAGCCTGGTGAGCCTGGTACTGCCTTGACAAACAGACTTTGGCTGGACCTACAGGGGGTCTGATGGGGTGTTCAGTCTCCACAGACTGCTGGGGAGCTGTGGCTGGCTTTGAGATGGAGGCTCCATTTCTCCAGCAGAATCTATTCCAGTGTTACTCAGGCATTAGAGCTCCTCACCACATCACTCAGCTCTGCAGCTGCGGTGCTGCCCGATAAATCACCACCCGCAACAACTTCAGTCTGCTGCACAAACTCCTTAAGTAAAAGTTCCTGAGTGCTTCCAGGCCACACATTTCCCGCCCCCACAACCACAAAGCACCTACCTGTGGCTGCAGGGGAAGGGAGAGGGTAATTTTTCTCCTCTTCCATGAACTGCAAGGCGACGGTGCAGAAATTGCTCTCATACTGGACCACCAGGTGACTGAGAGCCACCACCAGTTCCTGCAGGAAGAGCAGAAGAAACAGCAGGTCAGAAGCAACAAATCAAAGAGGAAGAGAGCAATGTGGTCGCCACTGCTGACAACACTGGGTGCCTATCCACATGAATAATTTTCCCTTCACTTGACAGAGGTGAACTGAAGAAAGCCAGGGAGGGGAGCTCTCAACCCACAGCCTGTCCTACACTTGCTCCGAGCTGAAGGAAACAGGATGTGACAAGAGGCCCCTGGGGATGCGGCTCAGCTCTTCCACCAAGAGCTCTGGTGTTTGAATCCTGCACTGAACCCCACAGTCTTGTGCTGACCTGTGGCTAACAGGAGATCGGTGCTGCCTGCCAGCAAGGGATCATCAGTCCCATCTCTCGTAGCTGCAAGTGAGAACCTGAATTACTGACAGAGTAGAGAAGGTGAAGTTCAGGCCCCCAGTCAGGTACCACTTGCTCTAGAGGCACTTGGAAACAGCAAAGAGTGGAGCTGGAGAGCTGCCTTGGGCTGCTGTTCTCTGTTCAGAGGACTGATCTCTGAAAGAGAGATTGATGACTCTCAGAGAGCACACAGTGTGACATGCAGCTCTCTCTTGAATTAAACTGATTAAACGCTGGAACGAGACAACAAAAATTAATCCTCACAACGCTGCTGACAACTGTCAGGGTGCTGCTGCTCCAGCCAAACAAACACCGGCGTCAGGACACCTAAGCAACCCTTCCAGAACAAGCAAGAGTGTCCTAAACTGTGTAACAAAGTCTTGATGGATGTCCAGCAGCTCATCAGGGATTGTCACTCTCCAAAACCTGGAGGATTACTCTGTCTGTCATCCAACCTTGTGGCTCCTAACAGCAGCATGGCCAGAGCTCTCGTGTTTCCCATGAAAGAAACAGCTCTCTGACTCCCTCTTCCCTTCCTCCCTCAGGACTGCCACACAGTTTGTGTTTGCAGCATCACATCAGGATTTCATGTAAAACCTGAGATCCTGCAATGTAAAGCGCTGCAACCAAAACAGTCGCCAGGAGAGAATCAGTGGGAGAGGCCCAGCCTGAAGTCTCACTGTTCTGTGCACCTGAGGAAGACTTCAGTGTAACTGCCTTCCTTCCCCATCCCTGCCTTCATGTTCTCCTGAAGCTAAATAGCAGGACACAAAGATTCCCACAGCCCCTGGTGATTGCTAACTCCCATTTCAGACGTTTGCTTCATGGGCTACCCAGAGGTCCATGGCTACAGAGCAGAATCACTCTGATCTGAACAACCTCCTCATCAGCACCTGGATGCGGTGACCTGCCACCTTCACTGCTGTTGTGCAAGTCAGTAGGGTCCCTGTACTGCAGAGTCCATGCAGTGTTGTAGTGTGAGCACTGGAAAGGGTGACTGGATAAACCAGCAGCCCACAGCAGCACCGCACACGACCACGCTGAGCGTGGAGCTCTCAGCCGCGGCAGCCGCTCGACGCTGCTGCTCTCAGCGATGTCGTCATTTTCCTGCGTGATTGCTTCCCAGCAGGAGCTGGCGTTGAAAGACTTCGCGATGAAACGGATCCTCCCCAGTGAGTCAAACCCACTGCAAACGTCTGTTAAATAATGCACACCCTGCTTGGAGCTCCGCGGCGCCAAGCCAGCGTGACCCCCCGCCAGCTTCCCCTTACCTTTCTGACCATGGGGCTGCCGTCGTTGATGAGCTGCGCCAGCATCATGGCCACGTTGTGATCGATGGTGGTGGAGTGGTCGGTGCGCTCAGCCGAGTTGCCCACGAACGTGCCCAGGGCAAAGACGGCGGCACAGCGAACCTGCGAGACACCAAGGCTCGTTTGGATTTCCTCTCGCTCCCAGAGTTGAGTCTGCCAGTGGGATTTCACTTTATCCCCACAAATGACACCCCTGGAAATCTGGACTGCTGTGCCAAGTAACAGGGAGGGCTAAAGGGAAGCTCGTGGAGAATAAGAACCAAACCAGAGCCAGCAGAGCACTGAGCTGGAAGCAGTCACAGATGCAGCAGGGTAGTTAATTTCCCTGAACACTGGGTGACCTTCCCATGGGTGACTTCTTCCAGTTGATGTTGCCTAGAATCTTAATTAATGGGAGAAAGGTACAGAGGGAGCTGGGGTTGGGATGCGAATCTCTCTAACAAGAGCGCTGCTCCACAATCTGCGAGGTAGAAGATGGGAGATGGAGAGAAAAGAGAGATGGGAGAAAGGAGAAAAGGCAGTGGCTCAAATCAGGGCAAACTGTAGATCACAGAGAACTGCAGGATCAGAAATCCTGCTGCTTGTTTCAGCAGGGACTGCACATGGGGGGACACGGGGCAAGTGGCAACTGGAGGACGTGGTTCAGGGTAGAAACACTTGCTCAGCCTCCTCAGAGAGGTGTGAGAAGGGGAGTCGACCTGGTCTCGAGCAAATGCTGCTTCAAAGTAGGGAAAAATGGGGGAAAGAAGGTGGGA
This sequence comes from Rhinopomastus cyanomelas, assembly GCA_013400115.1. Lineage (NCBI taxonomy): Eukaryota > Metazoa > Chordata > Aves > Bucerotiformes > Rhinopomastidae > Rhinopomastus > Rhinopomastus cyanomelas. The sequence continues at coordinate 61,765 of VXBP01004896.1, forward strand.
GGATGCAGGATAGACATGCTGGCTGTGAAAGGCATCCTCATCTCTAATCACAGCACGCTGGCCATGGTGTCATCCCCAGGCTCCCTGCTCCCACGTGCCATGTAATTTCCATGGGGTCTGACAGGGTCTGTCAGTCACTGACAGGCTCTGCTCAGGAACCACTTCTCTGTCAGAGAGTTTGTCACTGAGCTCAGACACCTTCAATTGAAGACCCATTTTCAGCCATTTCAGGAGGAGATGATTTTATACTTGGACAGAAAGACTGGAGGGGGTTCTGCAGCAGACAGGATGTTTTGGGAACATGTTTTAACAAGCTGCTGAAAAGCAGGGAAGATTAAACACGGTGTTTCCTAACTGTGGTGCCAAGATTCCAGGGCTCTGGGGCTCTGTGAACTCCCCCTGCATTTCTGTGGTTACTTTTCCTGCAGGGCTTGTAGGACTTGCAACACCTTGAAGAAACAGCACTAAGATCTTCCTTTGAACCAGATAAAACCACTCCTGAAGGTCCCTGTTTTCTCTCTCTGCCTGAATCGTGACAACTCAGCTGGTGCACTTCAACAGGGGGATTGTTACCTCTGGGATTGGATCTGAGAGGAGACTGTAGAGCTTCTCGTGGGCGCTGTCTCTCACACCACACCACCTGGCTGAGTCAAAGTTCTGCCAGATACGTCCTAAACAAATGGCCACCCACTGCCGCAGGAGGGGATGGGGATCGTTCAGCTGCTCCAAGCAAATGGCAATCAGGTTTCCTTGAAGACAGGCTTCCTGAAACACAGAATCACAGACCATTAGATATTGGAAGGGACCTTGAAAGATCATCCAGTCCAATCCTCCCACCACGGCCAGATCCCCTAGATCCAGCTGCACAGGAACATGCCCAGGTGGGTTTTAAATGTCTCCAGAGAAGGAGACTCCACGACCCCACTGGGCAGCCCCTTCCAGTGCTCTGTCATCCTCATTGGGAAGAAGTTCCTTTTCAGATTGATGTGGAACCTCCTCTGTTCCAGCTCACACCCGCTGCCCCTTGTCCTATCACTGGATGCCACTGAGCAGAGCCTGGCTCCATCCTCCTGACACTCATCCTTTCCATATCTATCAAGATCAACAGCATCACCCCTCAGTCTCCTTTTTTCCAAGCTAAAGAGACCCAGCTCCCTCAGCCTTTCCTCATCAGGCTGATGCCTCACTCTATCATCTTTGTTGCTCTGTGCTGGACTCTCTCAGGAAGCATCGTGTCCTTCTTGAACTGAGGAGCCCAGAACTGGACACAACATTCCAGATGTGAACACAGACCAGCCAGTCAGGTTGGCTCCCCACCTCAGCATCAAAACAAAGGAGATGATTTCTGAGACAGCCAAGAAATCAAGAGACAACAACAACCTGGTGGCTATTTACTGGCTTTGCTACAGAACACCCGTTGGAAGCAGCTCGAAGGGAAGGTCAGCTACAGGCTGCCATGGGCACTCAAACAGCTGAGCATTAGCTACAGCCTGTTTTCCCTCACTGGCAGGACTCCTCACGCCTGCCAGAGCCTCAAGCTCACTCCTCAGGCACCCTTCCCAGGAGCTTTATCACCGCCGTCAAGTTTCCAGCTGACAGCACCAGGGACTATTTCTCTAGCAGCACATCAGTGCTGCCTCCAGGCATAGTTGTGGAGGGACTTGTGTCCTTAACCTCCACGGCCAGCTGCCAGCTCCGTAATGGCTTTGTCACACCTCCGGGTCAATTTGTCTTTTAATCCAGACAAAAATAATGCACAAGCCATTTTCTGGTTCAGTTTCCCAGCTCAGGGTTGCTGCTCCAACACAAACCAGGGCACTCTTCTCACAGCAGAGGCCGGATGCAGAGGAGAGGCAGGGGCAGATGAGAGGAAGAGGGAGGGTGGGACTCACCTGCCCAGTGTTGTAGTTGTTGACAATCACAGCCAGGATGAAAGCCGTCATGGTCCTGTGTTCAGCCTTGAAACAACACACAACTGTTACCTAGAGAACAGCTCAGGGAACAGCTACAGCCCAGGTTTTCTGAACCAGGAGGTTGTTCTAAGTGCAGTCTGGATCCCATTAAAAGAGCAAGAGAGGGGAAAACAAGGGAGAACTTTCTGTCCTGCAGCACTGGCACTAGAGACACCCAAGACCCTTCAGCAGCAGCCACTGTGATCTCCCCAGCTGCCCCCTGGCTACAACACAAATAGCTGTTACAGAAGGCCCTCTGATGGAGGCAATTTCAGAAGTCCCTCTGCCCCCAGGAGCCCCCAGCTCTTCCCTGTCACTGAGCTGCAGCTGAGCTTGAATGACTTGACTGAAGTTTGCAAACTCTCACTTCACCTGTCTGTCTCTATGGCAGCTGGACAGTGTTTTTAACTCCCCTGGTTGTAACTCCACAATTCTGCCTAGTGAGTGTCACAGGACTGGGATGGAAACGGAAGCCCCAGGTAGCCTCAACCACATCACAGCAGCGACAGAGATGCTGGGAGAAGCTGAGCAGGTGCTCCAAGAGGTGGAACAGAGACGACTGGTCCTTACCGGCATATAAGGGTCTGCCAGGACAGACAGGAAATACTTGTGACCGTTGTCCTTCACAAGGTCAGCCTGGCATGACTGAGAAACAAGAGAGAAAAACACAGTGAGCACAGCAACAGGAAAATGTTCTCTTCCAGTGACACACGAGCGCCCCATGTCTTAAGGACTTTGCTCAAATCATGTTCTGAGAAGCAAGAAGCACAAGGTCTCCATCAGGGCTTCAACCAAACATCCCCACAGGGGAAGGGCTGACAGGGAAGAGCAGTCTCTGAAGCCTTGAACCCTCTGTACCCTCCAACATGACACAAACAGCTGAGGACATGATCCCCTGCCTAGGAGGAGAGCTCACCCTGCCATCTATCTGTCCCACATCAAACCTGCTCCAGCATTTGAGATTGTCCAGCTCTCCAAAGGCAGAATTGAGGAGGAAATGGGGTTTTGATCTTTTACTTTCATTTCACATTTATTTACACAAGAAATGATGCAAGACTGCACCTCCTGAAGGATCCTCATCTAACCCTCCACTTAATTCCCATTTCCATGGTGAGGCAATGAGTTCCCCGTAGATGAGGTTTGCCAATAACTACTGCTGACTGTGGTCTGCTTCATTAGCCCCCATCAAGTGTCAAATTGGGGTCAAACCCATCCTGCTCCCCCCCTACACGGACAAGGGTCCTGCCCTTTCCTTCTCCAGGACATTATAGTAACATAGGAACTACCAAGAGGTCATGAGAAGAGGGAGGTAGGTGCTCCTAACACCAAGCACTTGGCCCAGGCTGCTGCAGACACTCTTGGCATCCCTCCTCTTGTGGTGGATCAAGCTCGTGGATGGCTTGATCCTCAGCCACCCACCCACCCTTACCTACAGGACTCCAGAGCTGGGGCAGATTATCACAGTCACAGACTGTTGGGGGTTGGAAGGGACCTCTGGAGATGATCCAGTCCAACCCCCCTGCTCCATGATCCCCTGCAGAAGACCCCACAGGAACATCCAGGTGGGGTTGGGATGTCTCCAGAGACCTTGATTTTGACAGGGAGACTTCAATTCCTCGACACAGACTAATCACTCCATTCCACGGGGAAGTGCGAATGAGCATTAGATGGGTGGGACAGCAGCACCAGGCACCACCATCCCCTACACAGAGTAACTCCACGCTCCTTCCCAGCCCTAAGGAGCACAGTGCAGCTTCTCCTGGGGCTGCAGTGGCAGTGGAGCACAGGGAACACCAGCAGCCACCCCGGCTCAGGCGTCAGCTTGACATATTGGGGTCAAACGGAAAGAACTCGCAGAGCGAAAGGGAACCTGTGTGGGAGGAAACCCTGACTCGGCGCTCGGCTTCCCCGAGCCTGCGGTTCCGTCCCGCGCTTCGTGTCACAGACAGCATCATGTATTTTTTATCAGGCATGGAAGGTGGAGGAGGGAAGTAATTGTTTTGTGGAGGGGAGGAGGCAAGAGAGAGATGCAAGAGAATATCTGATGGCTGAAGGCAGTGAAGATGCTGGTTCTGGCAGAGCAAAGAGCAGAAGGAGTGGACCGGTGCCAGGCTGCGGCTACGAGAGGCTTTTCCCGACTCGCGTGTAAGGCTGCACAAAGCACTGCCTGCTTTCCCCTTTGCTGTGGGTGGGAACATGCTCTGCTCCTCACAAATGCCCATCTCTTCACTTTAATGTTGGCCAACAGGGGCAGCTGCTCCTCCTCACACTGTGGTGACTGTGCAGCCGCTGCTACCCGGATCCCTGGGGCTCAAGGAAGGAAAGGAGGGAGGAAGAGAGGGAGGGATAAACTTCTGCAGAGCCAGTACCCCATCTTGAACACCCCTGCTCAAACCCAACTGCTCAGAGCCTGCCAGTGATGTGGAAAACCAGCCCCACACCACCTCCTCCTCAGGGAATCAGCAGCTACACCTGTCAGCAATAACCCAGCAGGGTGCAAATAAGCTCCAGGCTTGGTGTTGGAAGTTCAGAGCTGGTGTAAAACACCAAGTTCTCAGTGCTGGACAGGAAGCAGAGCACAGAGCTCCTCTTTCTCCTTAATCCAACCTACGTGCTGTGTAATTTGTCCCTAAAAATGTCCCGAGTTCCCGGAATTCAGCAGCACTGCCACAGCTCACGGGTGTCCTGGGTGACATAACCCCAGGGAGCTGCCTTCACCAGATCATCCTCAGGGACCACTGAACCACTGGGAAGCAGCAGTCACAGTCCTGCTGACAGTGCTGGGGAAGGGGAGTGGGGAAGAGCCCTCATGGATCAGCTCCACCACCAGGGTGAGGGACAGCCTGACCCTCCATGGATGGGAATAACCCATGAGCCTACTCAGAAATGGACCTGGGGCAGAAGCACTAGCCATGGAACCCAGGCTGCTCAAGAGCAGCTTTAGGACAAATAGTTTTCATTTTCTTTGCTTTCTAAAATCCTCTCAGGATGTTAATGAAAATGTATTTATAAAACTCCCCCTGACAACGCTACAGCAACAGTGGGGGAAATGCCAACCGACTCAATGATTCCTCACACTGAAAGGGAAGAGAGAGAACAAAAATAACTCCCCACACAGGCAGCCACTCCACAGTTCAGGCAATTTCATATTGGCTCATAGTGGTACCTGCAATTAACTGGCCACACTGCTCCTAAGAATCTCACACTGCTCAATTAATCGCTCGCAGTAACCAGGGAGTCACACACTTCCCTGCTCAAACTCACCTGCAGTCACTGACCTGCTCTGTTGTTTATGTTAAAGCCCACAAACCAGAGCTCTGCCTAAAAGCAGCTTTAAAAACCAGAGCTCAGTTTTTAAACCTCACCCTGAGAGGTGAGAGGCACAGAACCATGGGCCCCTGAGAAGCACAACCCGCCCTCTACATCAGTCTTGGGGCTGGATTTCTAAGTTAAAGTCGCCCAAAATGACTTCTATTTCTAGGACCCTGTGCCTGAAGGCTAACCCCCACCTGCTTTGGCAAGTGACAGCCACGGTCTGGTACAAACGAGTTGGATCACAACCTGAAGTGAACAGACTGAGGGGGAGCATGAGTGTGTGCACCCCAGAATGTGGGATGGGGCGGTAGGAGGGAGACCCTGTGATAAACAAACAACAGCTTTTCTGATAAAGGTGCAATCAGTGAGGTCTGATGGATCTCAGAGGAGGAACTGGGAGCTGGGAGATGTTAACGTGGTGCTGCAGCATCATGGATCTGGGCAGCTACGAGGGGGTGGGCAGCCAAGCTCAGTGTCAGCACCTCGGTTTGGCTTTCCTGGCCCCAGGCTGCAGAAGTGACCTTCCACACCAGCAATAAATGAAAGTGATAACACACCAGTCCCCAGCTACTGCAGAAGAAAGTCTGGAGTCTAAAGCAACTGGACGAAGCGAATGGGCTGGGGGTGAGGCACAGTGCTGAAACCCAGAGCAACCACCCGCGGTCAGGGATACTCACACTGTCCACTGCCAGAATTTTGGCCCAGATGAAGACAAGCAGCGGTCGCAGCTCACGAGCTGAACTCTGGAGCAGCTTCAGCACGTAGGGGAAGATGCCAACAGACAGGGCCTGTGGAGGCAGAGAGCAGAGCAAACCCTCAGGAACATCTTGGCCCCCCTGCAGCGCTGAGCGCAGACATAAGGTCTTTAATGACAGAGATGAGAAACCCAGCAGAAAACAATTCTATAGGTTTCTAGTAGAGGGGATCCCTGTGTGTTTGTCTATTGCTCATTTGAATCTCAGATGCCACCAGACACTTTCAGACTTGTTTGGTCCAGGGAGACCCAGCGTTAATGGAGCCCCAGCTCGTTAGTGCTGCTGCTATTTTCTGCTTCACGATACGTCGCGCTCCCCTCACTTGGGGCCGCCTGCTCTCAGAAGCAAACACGTTGCTAAAGCTCAATAACTGCAGCCTTCCCCCTGGAAATTAACCAGGTCTCTTGCTTTACGCAGATGTTTTACCCAGCCTTTTCCATGGGATTAGAGACTCTGCTCACGGAGGGGACATGAGACACGTGAAGCCCTTGAGAATCCCTCTGTGACTGCCCAAGCCCTTCCCAGTTTGTGCCTAAGAAATCACTTTTAACACTAAACTTTCTCCCTAGCACAGAGGGTCAAGGCTGCCTGCAAGGGGTGCGGAAGGGAGCCTTGGCTGCGGAAATGAAAACCACTACAACATCCCACCACTGAGCCACTCCACGAGCAGCTGCTGCTTTGTCTCCATTGCTTTATCAACAAGCAGTTCCATTTACTGGAGTGTTTTAGGCTGCTCCTCGGTTTAATTCTTATTTATTTATTATCTGCACTGCACTAACCACTTGCCAAAAGGCAGAGGGAGGCTGCTGCCTTCTCAGAAGAGCTTATGAAATCCAGAGACAAAGCTGATAAGGGAAGAGAGGAAAATGATGCAGACAGTAAGCTGATAGAACAGATGATAAACCTTCCAGCTATGCTTTTTGTTATTTGTTTTCTGTGACAAACCCTCTCATTGTCCCAGATACTTCCTCCCCTTTTCTCCCTCACAGCATTTAACACTAAACTGCTCCCACAGAACTTCCTCTTTGGCCTTTCTGATGAGTGCAACTCGCTGATCTTTCAGGGACTCCTTCCATTTCACCCACAAACAGGTAAAACACTGCCTGCTGTCAGACCTGTGGGGTGGCTCCTACACCTTCCTTCCACAAACCACCACCACTGCCCGTCCTGAGCTAATCCAGACTTCTCCCAGACCTTAGGCACCATCCACGCACCAAGCTGACTGCCCAGGGGCCCAGGTCCAAGAATCTCCCCAGCAAGTCGAGGGCTCGCAGTCGATGTACCTGGCTCAGCAGCACCTGCAGACAAGAGGGAAAGGGTTACTGCTGGAAAGAGCAGAACTAGCCCCAGAGCAAATGAGCGAGACCCTGGGGGCTGCTACATCACTCTGAACAGACTGATGGGCTGAATGAAAATGCTGGAAGAGAAACACTGAACATTTCCACCCTACTGAGAAGTGTCACCAGTGGGTCACCGCCCCTCCTTTGTGAAGCTCCCGCTGCCACAGGAAGAGGTTTTCCTAGGAACACCATCACCCTCAGTCCCAGCAGCACTGCTCCACTTGTTCTCTCTGCTCATTCCTCTCTCACGCAGTGCTTCCTGCACAGCAGAGCTCTGCTAGATGGAAGCAGCCCTCATGGGTTTCAGACACTCTCCTCCTACCGCTGCCTTCCCTCAGCAAAGCAGGAGCACGATGGTGTCTGCAGGGCGAATTCAAAGGGGAGCAAAGGGCTCAGCCCCCCGCTACTCCAAACAGCTCAGAAGCAGAGGCTCTGCCTGCCTTGGCAAACCCATGGAAGAGACTTAAAGAGGGAGGCAAAAGGTCACATTAGTCGTTAATAAAAATCTCATTAAAACAGAGCCTGACAACGATAATGAGGTGGTGGTTTACTGGCTTGTACCTACCCCGTGTGAAATATTAACAGACAGACTTCCAGTTCTTAATCTCCTTAACAGATGTAAGATATTGGAATGCAACGCTTAATCCTCACTCTCAGTGGAGGAACATCCCTCAGCGTGGGTCTGAGGCAGCGACCCGCTGATTTACCTCCCCAGTTCCATCCCCTCCGCAGTGTTTTTCCGCACTGAATATTCAAACGAAATTATTTCTCCTGTTTAATCTTGAGAAACAACGAAATGACTTGGCTCATGGCTCACGCTACAGATGACTGATCCTGGCTACTCCAGTTGTGTAGGAAACGCCCCGAAGATGATGACAGGAAGTGTTAACTCCTCTGATCTCTGAATATCGGAGCTCTGCTTTCGGGACAGGTCAGAAGAGAAAGGATTTTGCTCATCTTGCCCTAGTTGGCACCAGCCTGTTCCGTAAACTTCCCGCAGAGCTTGGCCAGATGAACACTCTGCACTCACGGTGCCCAGCACAGGGGCAGCTCTTTGGGATTAAAGTGGGAAGTGATACAGGGCACTGCAGAGGCTGGGGCACAGGGCCCTGCTGACAGCCCAGGGGCATGTTGGGGTCAGGGTGCTTTCACAGCTGAAGGTGGGGTGCACAGGGTTGACAATGGTGCTGGCATCTGACCTTCCAAAAAACACAACTAAATCCACAACTTCTGTCACAGCTGGGGAAAAGCTGGCTGAAATGGCAAAGGATTCCTGGGTGAGGATCTCAGCCCCCATCTTGACCCTGATGCCATCCCACAAGACCTTCCAATCAAACCAAACTGTTGAGTCAAAAGCTTCGTTTGGTTATTTCCAACCCCAAACCAACCCCTCGGTCCCTCTCAGGTTTCCTCTTTCCCAGCCTGATCTGCATTACAACCCAAAGCCAAAACTGCTCTAGGGTGGGGTGTCCCTGCCCATGGTAGAGGAGTTGGAACTGGGTGATCCTGTGGTCCCTTCTAACCCAGACTGACTGTATGACTTGGTCTGGGTGACCCTGCTGTTGCAGGGGGATTGGACTAGATGATCTTTCGAGGTCCCTTTCAATCCCTAATGATTCTATGATTGGAACTCCAGGTGGGTGGGGGGAGTCCCTGCACAGGCTGTGAACCACCAGTGAAACCCCAAACACCAGCCCACTGTGACTCCTCAAGGGATGGCAGAGAAGCTAGCAATGGCCACATGCAAGGGCATGAGATTAGCCAGGACACAGGAGGATCATTCAGAGGTGACAGTCCCCTTTGCAGCAGGAATCTCCTAAGGAATCTGGGATGGCAGCGATGGGCTTCCCCACAAGCTTCTCCTGGCTCCATGCAATGGAGATCTCACAGCAGGCAGCATCTCTGCAGAGACTGAGCAGCTGCTGCTGGAACTCCCGCAGGCTCTGCATGTGGCAGCTTCTCTAATGGCTCTTCTCCGTCCCAGGAAGCCTCCTGTGTCCAACCCGCTCCGTGCACAGCAAGAATTCCAAATGGAAAGCAATTTCTTGAAGTCAATTAAAAGGCCAAAGGGCCACCTCCCTGTCACTGACAAATGCCAGCGGTGCATGGCTGGCACCACAGCCCGGGAGCCTCCAACAACTCCTCAGCCCAGGGGCACATCTGAAATGGGAAAGCAGAATCAGCCTTCATCAGGCTACAGGAGCACAGTCTGGGTACCCCCAAAGTACCTCAGACCTGTTCACAAGAGATCAAATTAACCTGCTTTAATTACAGGAGTAACTGATTACGCTGACCCAGCTCATCTCTGCTCCAGGAAGGGCAGCAGGTTCCTCTGCCAAGTGACCTCTCCTATTCCACCACAAGATGACCTGCAGAGCCCTCTGATGCCAACAGCTCACTGGGAAGCAGCTAAGCTGGAGCTAGTGTCAGTAACAAACCCGGAGCTGCTTCTCCAAGAGATCTCTTAAGGCCTGGAAGGCTTCAGGGAAATGAAGATCTTGCCTTGTGGAGAAGGATGGAGCCATCAGCCATCGAGCAGGAGGGTAAGAGAAGGAACAGAGAGATGGGGAGTCCTCTCACATGCTGTGAAAGAAATCCCACAGCCTTGTACAGCTGACTGGGACAATGTTCCTTTAACTGGAAAGACTCCCCATTTTGCTGCCTGACAGAGGAGATGGTGGCTACCTTGGCCAGGGTTTGTACTGCTGCCAGTACAGACTCCTGGGCAGGAGATAGTGGGAGCTGATGACAACGGTGGTACGTGCCAGCTATAAAACATGATCTGAAATGAGGTGTGATGCTTCCCCTGGATTTATTTCTCCTTTGTACACGTGAACTCTGTCTTGTCTGAGCAAATGCTTACTAGAACACCACATTCCTTCTGGGCATGGCCTTGAGAGACTTGTTTCTATGTTCTTACAGCAAAATTTCAGCATCACACTGAAGGGAAGAACCGTTTCCAGGCTGCAGCAGACAGATAAACCAGCCATTTCCAACCTATTTACACTGCAGTAACTTCCACTCTCTGGAGACAGGGAGAAGGTCAAGTCTCTGCCTGACAGAGCCCCCATGTAAGAGGAGACAGGATCACGGAATCATGGAATTGTTCAGGTTGGAAAATGCCTTCAAGCTCATCCAGTCCAACCCTGAACCCAGTTGTCCCATCCCAAACCCTATCCCTGAGCTCCAGATCTCCCCAACTGGGAAACCTGGCCAGGGATGGTGACTCAATCTCCTCCCTGGGAAGCCTGTTCCAAGGCCAGAAGGCCCTTTCCAGGGAGAAGTTTCTCCTCAGGGCCAATGTAACCTTCCCCTGGGGCAGCCTGAGGCCATTTCCTCTGGTCCTGTCCCTTGTTCTTGGGGGAAGAGACTAACCCCTACCTCTTTCCACCTTCCCATCAGGCAGTGGCAGACAGCAAGGTCTCCCTTCAGCCTCCTGTTCTCCAAACCAGTCAGCCCCAGCTCCCTCAGCTGTTCCTCTAGAGCCTTCACCAACCTCACTGCCCTTCTTAGAGGGGCAAACAACAAAGATCTGCTCAGCTGTGCAAAAGTCACTACTTCAGAGCAGGAGAGGAGGCAGCAGAGCCTGATCCCACTGAAGCTGCAAATGGACTACAGTGGGGAGTTTTGTAGTCGGAAGCCAGTAGGAAGTAGTCAGGAACCCTAACTCCTCCTGCAGGAACCCACACAACCCCTGTACCCAACCACCAGCAGGCTGGCAGTGCCTGGGACCCCATTGTGCAGCCCCTCACCTGCAGCACGATGGGCAGCTGCTCCGGGGGGTTGCGGTTCTCCACTCCCATGGTCAGCCAGACCTGGAACGCGGTCAGCTGCTCCGCAAAGAAGGGGCTGTGCTGCAGGGCAGGAGCAGGAACACAGTTAGTTCAGAGCAGGGAGAAACAAGTGAAGCAACTCGTTTGGGTACCCGAGGGTTCACCCAGGTTACTGCTTCTTTTTAATCAACACCCACTCATTGGGGTTTTTTTGGTGCATAAACATCTGCCAAAGACTGGACAGATGCAACTCCCCCTAAATCTGTTGGCAAGTGTTTGGGGAATAAAGGAAAGAGTAGAGAAAAAGGAGAACCTGTGACCAAAGGACTTAGGGAACTGTGATTAAGCCTTTCCACAGGAGCAGCAGAACAGCAGTGGGTCCATCAGCTCTGCAGAGCAATTTCCACCCCCTGCAGCAGCACCTCTGCCCGAGTCCCAGTCAACACAATCCAACAACAACGAAAAAAACCACCTCCCTGCCTTCCCTGGCTGCCATAAACCTTCTCCTACAAGCAGGTGGCAATTCAGACGTGCCGCTCTGGGCTGCATCCTATTTATCAGGATTTTAATTCCAGCCTTTCCCTCAGCCATCCATCACTCGTGACACTCCGAACGCACTACGAGGGCTGCAGACAGGCAAACGAAAACCAGAAAATTTACTTCAGATATTGAATCCATTAATTAAAGCAGAGATATCCTGGAACTGAGGGCAAATGAGCACAAAAGTCACATGCAGAGTGCGGCAGGACTGAACAGTCCTTACACTAAGGATCTGAGGGACGGGGAGGGCTCCCATTAGCCCAGACACCACCAGCTCTGCTTTGGTGCTTCAGACTGACAAGAATGGCAGCCAGTAAATGCAAAGGATCCTTCCAGGTGGGGTCTCTCCAGGTGAAGAGAGCCAGTTTGGGGGCCAGAAAACACAAGTACAGAAAATGCCCTGGTTTTGAAAAACATCTGGGGTAACTGCAGTCTCCCACTAACCAGCTGGTTTGGGGTGGCATGACTCTGCTGACAAAATGGGACCTTTCCTGGGAGAGATCTGGGAAGTCCCTGGAGCTTGTCCCAGTGCACAGAGCGGTTGTCAGATCCTAACACCAGTGAGGAGTGGTCAAGCACCTTACACTTACTGCCCAACCACTCTGCTCCTCACGGAGCCCTCAGACAGCACTGGGGCCCAGCAGCAGCCTAGCGGTGCTCGATGCCATCTATCACACCCAGTCCAGGCTGGGCATGAGAATGGGCTGAACCCAGCAGCTTTCAGTTAGGAATCTACAGGGAAACAGAAATTACGGGGGACTGAGGCAGAGAAGAAGATAGGATGCAAGAGTGAACCAACCCAAAGCCCAATCTCTCCCCTAAACCCCCAGCATGAACACTGGGAGCCTGTGGGCTCCTCTCCATCAGGTTACCATGTTTTGCAGGTCAGGCTAGGAAAGAACAAACAGACAATGCAGAAGCCAGGGGCATGTGGTTTGTAATGTGCTGCTGAAACACACCAGCCCTGAAGAGATTATCAATGGCCTTACCCAGAGCCAGAGCGGAGCGTAAAGCCGCAGCAGCCAGCGCGGCCGGCGAGCGGCCGGCAGCAGGTAATCTGTGCCTCTGCTGCTGCTTGACAGCCCTGCCACTGACTGCTGGCTCTGCCACTGCCAGCGAGTTATGAAACCTTGGCAGTGCAATGCCCCGTCCCCCTCCCCACTCTGAGCCTCAGTTCCTCCCAGGAGTGCTGCTGGCCAGCAGCATCCCACCTTCTCTGATCCAAAGCGCTGCTTGCCGGGCGTAAATCAAGAGGTTTGAGGGCAAAATGGTGATTAGAAAACAGGGAACAGACCAGGGATGTGGGACTGTCTGTCTGCCACAAGCGTTTGTCACGGTGTGGAGCTGAACCCTTCTGCTCTCTCCAGAATGAACTGCCAGGTCTCACCCTGCGAGGGATCAACTGCCAGTGGTGAGGGATCACTCTGACTGCTGATCCCTAGTAACACCTCAGCCAGTTTGTGCCTCTCTTGACCCCAAAACACAGAGAAACCTGCTAAATTTCAACTGGTTTGACAGTCAGTGCCCAGATTAATGTAAAAGCTTCCCCTGACACCATCGGAGACCTGAAACAGAAGTGAGCAGAAGCCGGGGGAGGAACAGGCACATTTGTTCAAGTTTGTAAATGCAGCACAGCCAGCAGGCAAATAAAGGGTGGGAAAGGAAGGGGGTTCCAGTGAGACACAAACAGGCTGCCCAGGGAGGCTGTGGCTGTTCCATCCCCATCAGTGTCCTAGTTCAGGTCGGATGGGGCTCTGGGCACCCGTGTCTGGTGAGAGGTGTCGCTGCCCATGGCAGCAGGGTGGCACTGAGGGAGCTCTGAGCTCCCTTCCAGCCCAACCCAGTCTGGGCTGAGTCTCCTCCTCAACAGCAGGTACAGGCTGAGCCGGACGCCCCGTACATCCATGAGGAACTGCAGGTTATTCTCTATCTACTCCTCTCTTTACAATTTACCCAAAACAGAAACCTTAAGCCCCAACAACTCCAGACCAAACAAACAAAAAGGAGGCAGCACTGAGGTCTCCAGCAGAAGGTTAAACTGGACAGACAGCACTTGAAGGTGTTCCCCAACTTACCCTGAAGGCTGTTCCTTCCTCTATGATGGTGGGTAACTGGGAAAGGCAAATATCCACTGCAAGGTCCCACGCCTGCCTAGAGAGAGGTGAAAGAGGATGGAGAAGTCACTAGATGGCAACCAAAAGTGATATCAGAAAACCAGTGAGAAGGTCTAGTCCAGCACTGTAACCTGCTGGCCAACAAAACATGAGTGAGGGAAAAGGATCTCCAGCTGAAGTTTGCAGAAGCAGCTCCTCTCCACAATGTAGAGAGAAGCCAGAGTGAACCCAAGTCACATTACACCCCTGCCCTTGTGCCAAAACAGAAGAGTTTTCATTTAAACCAGAAAAATTAACTCTGTCCTGGATAATCTCCAACCATCACCCTTCAGCAGCTGCCCAAACCCTCACCCAGTGTATTCCAGTCACACCAGAATCATAGAATCATTAGGGATTGGAAGGGACCTCAAAAGATCATCCAGTCCAATCCCCCTGCCACAGCAGGATACCTAGACCCAGTCATAGAATCAGTCAGGGTTAGAAGAAGGGCTCAGGGAGATGTTTCCTTGATGACCAGCCCTCTGCAGCTCATGGGGCCCCTTTTCACCAGCACCCTAATCCCGTGTCAGAGCACAGAGTGCTCAGAGGAGTGACTTGGTCTCCCCTGGTCCAGTGCTGAGCTGGTGTGTGTGCCAGCCTCGTCCTGGGATGCAGGGACATGTTAAAGCAGACATGAATGTATTGAAAACATCTGTTCCTGCACTCTGTAGTGGCTAAGGCATCGGGACTGACAGGGTTTCAGTGCTACAACAGCTCGTAAATCACCATCAGTGGCCAAGGAACCTGTTGTGGCTGATTCAGTGCGAAGGAAATGGGCCAGCACTTGGTGCCAAACACCCCCTGGCTGAGCCCAAACAAGAAGAAATGCAGCTGGGCTCCAAAGTTCCTAAATCACCTCCGAAAGAGCAGAATGAAACTGCAGAAATGATTTCCCTGCTCCATCCACAGACGTTCACTTTTCACTGTAACCTATGAATTTCTGCTCCGGGCAAGGTCAGGGAGTTAAACCACCCCCCGCCGGGACTCTGACACAAGAGAAACTCATTTGCTCTCCAGACACATTTGCTGGTCCAAGGCTGGTGGCCATCGCGTGTTCACATCAATAGCGTCAGCTCTGGGAACGCCGGCAGTGTTGGGCCACAGGTGAGAATCGATAGAGTGGATTGTAGTTACCTGCTCTCCTAAGTTCTTAAATCACCCTGTTTTGAGTCAAACAAAGGCTCCCATTAGAGCAACTGCTGAGCCAAAGCCTAACTGGCAGCTCTTCCCGACCCAGACCAATGGCTCCAATTAGATGGAGGAATAAACCGTGAGGCGGCAGCGGTTCTGCTGAGGATTCAGGAGGCTGCAGCTCGATGCCCCAGAGCCTGTCCCTCTGCTTCACAGCATTCACCTTCCACCTGACAATCTGCTGCCAATATAATGAAGAGGTAATCAAGAGATAATCAAAGCAGGGGCAACAAATGCTTCCCCCGTGCTCAATAAAGAGCCACCGGCAGGCACAGTGTTTACTCGGAGCTGATGAAGGAGAGATTTATTCCTGGGTGAGGCAGAGGCAAAGTCAATTAGTGCAAAAATAAAGACCATTTTACTCCAAGCTAAGAGTAATCCTCACTCCGGGGGTTCTTGAAGGAACGGGCAATTCCTGAAGAAATCCTCTCGCTGTTAGAAAACGTCGATACGTGGTGCCTCTGAGAGAGGTTTAACTGTGCAGGAGAAAAATGGTTTCAGCATCAGAGACAACTGGTTGTGTTCTGGCTGCCTCTGAAGGATCCTGCACAGGTCACAGAATCCCAGAAGGACTGAGGCTGGAAAAGCCCTCTGAGCTCATCCAGCCCATGACCTAACATCACCAGAGTGGCCACACCAGGGCACAAAGGGCTACAGGCAGGCTGTCCTTCAACACCTCCAGAGATAGGGAATCCACCACTGTCCTGGCCATTCCACTGCAGGCTCTGATCATCCTTTCCATGAGGAAGGGCTTCCTAACATCCAACCTAACCCTTCTCTGGCAGCTTCAGGGAAGCCCTCTCATCCTGGCACTAGATGCCTGGGAGAAGAGCCCGACCCCCACCTGACAATTTCCCTTCAGGGAATTGGAGAGAGGGAGAAGGTCCCCCTTGAGTCTCCTCTTCTCCAGGCTGAACATCCCCAGCTCCCCTCAGCCTCTCCCCATCAGCCTTTCCCTCCAGTCCCTTCCCCAGCCTCATTGCTCCTCTGGACCCGCTCCAGCACCCCAATCCCTTTCTCCAAGTGAGGGCCCCACAACTGCCCCCAGTACTCAAGGTGACTGCACTGCAGAGGCTCAGGGCTGACTGCTGAGCTCCCCAAAGCCCGTTTGGGGGAGAAGCACTAATCTGCCATAAAAACAGCCACAGTAGCCCAGCAAGGTCAAACCTTGGAAGCTTTCAAGTGCCATCAGAAAGAAGGAACAAAAATTTCAAGAGAGATTTTTAACAGATTGAAGCAAAACCTTTTCTCACTGGTCTGACAAACCAGTGCAGCCCGTGTTACTGTGTCACTGCTCGTCACTACCCGGAGAGCCGCTGGGCAACGTCAGTGGTGTGAGGCTGTCACCTATTCACTGAACACCATGCTCAACCCTTCCAAAGCAGCACATGGTTGCAGCTCTGCAAACCTGCCCACAGTTCCTACAGCAGCCGCAGGCTACTCCGAGCCTCCGGATTGCCCAGGAGTTGCATGTGGTTCTCTCGTTGCGCTGACAGGACAGACTGAGTCATTCAACAATTAAAGTGACCACAAGGAGCCACAGAGGGGCAAAAGGCCAACGGCATCCAGCACATGAGGCACCACAGCATCTCTGAGGTCCTGCCCAACCCCACCTGTTCTATGATCTCAGTCGGAAAAGACCCTGAAGATCAAGTTCAGCTGCTGAGAAAAGAGTAACAGGAGGGGGAAAATCCTTGTTCCAGTCGTAGTGAAAACATTGGCTGGTGGTGGTGGGGAGGAGGAGCAGTGATTGACTGTTTTAATGTGCCCAAGGGAACTGGGAAGGTGGGCACATCCACTCATAGAATGAAGATCGCACTTCAGCACCCAAACAAGAGATAAATCATCGAGCAGCAGGGAACAAGGATGGGTGGTGTTGCATCCTCCAAGTGATTGATGAACGCCAACCCAAGGGATCACCACCACTGCTCTTCCTTCTTTGCAGAGACTGCTCTGCAAGACTTGTTGGTACTGCTCTAGGTACAAGAGAGCTTGGCAACTCCACAACACTGCTCTTTCCTCCCTCTCTCCTCACTGCTCCTCCAATAACCCCAGACCCCACACTGCACTGAGGTGATGCTGTGACTCCCTGTGATCAATTGTGGCTCCAGCGAGGTCCTCAACACCAGGGCACCAGGGGAATCAGAAGTCAAACACCAGTGCCCCTCCATCATCCCACAGTAAAAATGAAACAGGGAATGACTTCCTTCATTTCCATCATCAAGTCTCTTCTCCTGTGATGGGAACACTCTTCCACTGTCTTCACCTTTACATTTCCATTCTCCTTAGCCTTTCAGCACAAAGTCCCCACTTTGTGCCCCCCTAGTCTCCATCAGTCTCCCCCCATCACTCCAACACCAGTTTCACCACAGTAGAACTGTTTAAACTTTTCATAAGTGAAGGTGAACTCATCCTGCTGCCTTCGCTTTGTTTCCCAGAGCTGCTGCAGAATTTGGGCTCCTAAGAGGAGAACAGAGGGTCCAGAGCTGCAGCTCTGCCCAGCGACTGTGCAAATCCACCACCTGCATGGGAAGGAAAGTTCTCAGCATCACTGTATCAGCATAAGTAAAACCCAGTCACACGATGTGCTGGTCCTTCTTCACCCCCATGACTACCCTAGCTGGCACCTCATGAAGGCAGAATTTCCAACACTCCAACGTCCTGGGCTGAGCCAATGTCCAGGGCTCTTCACTCCCAGGTGCATTTTCTAGGAGGTTTCTACTGATGTCTTCCAACACTCTTCTTCAGGGAGCTGTTTGTGTTGGGCTGCAGCACACAACATTGGTAGGAATGAGTGTTTCTTACTGGGACAAGCTGGCTGTGGTCCCAGGGCTCAGGCAGGGGGTGCCTGCCTGGTTTGACCTGCATTTGTAGGACTGCTCAGTATGTTCCAACTTCATGAAACCTGCTGGACAAGATGCTTCTTGCTTTCTTCTGCAGGCACAGTTCAGCCACACACCCTAATGACTTCAGTTTTCACATCCCCGGGTACCAGTTTAGGCTGGGGACTGAGCTATTGGAGAGTGGTTTAGGAGAAAGGGAATTGGGGGTCCTGGTGGACAGCAGGATGACCATGAGCCAGCAGGGTGCTTTTGTGGCCAAGAGGACCGACAGCATCCTGGTGTGGATCAGAACGGGGGTGGTTAGCAGATCAAGAGAGGTTATTCTCCCCCTCTATCCTGCCCTGGTGCGACCACATCTGGACTATTGTGTCCAGTTCTGGGTTCCTCAGTTCAAGAGGAACCCAGATCTTTCAAGGTCCCTTCCAATCCCTAATGATTTTGTGATCCCAGCTAGAACTTCCTGCTCCCCAGTGACACCGAGAGCTCCCCAAGCCACCTTTGGGGGACAGGGCTGGGAAGCTGCTCAGGCTGGACTGAACAGTATTCACTGCTAAGAGTGTTCAGTACAACTGTGAAATCCTCCCCCTCCCACCAGTGCCTTCCCCTGCTCGAGCCACAGCTCCAAGCACACGCTCTATTTCTGTTCTACACCCTCCCCATTAAACTACTTGCAGCCCGTTAATGAGTCCTGGAGGTGTTAGGACTAACTCACAGACACGAAACCAACAGCGTAACCTGGATTAATCTAATCCTTCAGATGGCAAACAGCTCCCTACACTCAGACACCCACTTTCTCCTCACTGGGGAGATGAGGAGGCTCCTTTCTCAGAGGAAGCAGCACAGCCCTGCATCCTGCCCCGGCACTCCTCAACGCTCACGGGCTCAGCCTCTCTCTGAGCTGCAGCTGCGCTGCTGGGCGATGAATTCTTCGCAGCCACAACGCCGGGTTTATTTGCAGCACGTTAGGACTTCCTCTCAACGTGAGCCCCGTGCTCGCTGCGGCAGTGTTCCCATTACGAGCGAATCATCGCTCTTCCCGAGCATAATTAAGGTGCTTTGTTTTTAATAGATGACCTGCGTTAGGAAATATTTCCAAACTCATTATTAGGGCTTCGCAAAGGCCGTGAATGCAACTTGCTGGCACCAGCAGTAATGTAGGAACCATCATCCATCACCACGGAGATCAAGATGCTGACAGAGCATCGGGGCTCCTGTTCTCACCGCACAACAGAGGCAACGGCTCTCCGAGCTGAACAGCAGAGCCAGTCAATCAATAAATATTAATATTAATACTTGTGTTATGGTCGCGCCTGCAGCGGCCAAGATCCTACAAACACAAATTAACAGCCCCTGCCCGGGAGGCTTTAAGCCAGAGCAGGTAAAACAGAGCGACCTAACCACTGTAAGAAAGACCTGAAGGAACGAAGCCACCTGTCAGCTAGGACAAGGTCACAGAGAGCAGCTCTCCTGAGTCCTAACCAGGGTTTGGAGGTTTCACATCAGAGAGCCACGAGAAAAATTCTTGAATGAAAGGTGACAGAGAAGTGGAGATGATTATTTTTGGAAAACATTGAAACGAGCCCTAATTTAGCCTCTAAATATGTCCCTGGCAGAAGTTCTCGGGAACAATCTGAGCCACCCCTGACCAAGGTGACATTTTCCCTTCACAGCAATTCCTTCACTCTGCACAGGACACTGACTCAAGTGTGTCAGGGAAGGGTGATGGAGCACTGGAACAGGCTGCCCAGGGTGGTTGTGGAGTCTCCTTCTCTGGAGATGTTTAAGACCCACCTGCATGTATTCCTGTGCAACTTGGTCTAGATGATCCTGCTATGGCAGGGGGATTGGACTAGCTGATCTTTTAAGGCTCCTTCCGATCCCTAATGTTCTAGGATTCTGTGATTCTTCTTCTCTTGGGAAATCCTAAAAACACAGCAACAGCCCCATTGTCCTGTGACGAGGTCAACGGGATTTCAGCTCCACTTTGTAGGAGAACTACACTCCAAGCAAAGCAAAGGAAGTGTTTCTTGCATCCATGATTCTGCCACATGGGTCTGTGAGATCCACAATGGGATTCAGGTCTTCCTAAGGCAACAGCACCTCCAAGTCAAGTCGTGTTCCCACAGGAATCCAGAAATACTGGCTTTTAATATGCTGGCAATAAGAATGAATTAGATTCCCATAAGGAACTGGAAATTGAGGTTGTAATGCTGGCAACGAGCAAGCTATAAATAACTCCAGAAATTTACTAGGTTAATTTCAACATTCCTGCAGAACTGCTGTTCCGCTCCAACACAAACGGGAACGCAGGGACCTGCGGCTCCAGCTCTGCCACGTTGGTGGTGGCAGCACCGGGAAGACCCTACGGGAGCTCTGGTGGGGTGTTTCTCCTCTTCCCTTACAAACTCTCCACAGTGACAGAGCGATGCACCACATGAACAACTGCAGGTGCTTTCCCCAAGGGCTGCTGTTCTGAAACACTCCTGGGCACTGTCTGCTCCACACCAGCAAAACGCATGTTGGGCGGGGCTCCAAATTCCACCCAAGGTCTCCCCTTTTTGATGTCTGGAGAAACTTTGCTTCACCAGCCAACACCCCCACCCCAACGGCTGCCAGCACCTCAAAGGCTGTGGGGCTCTCTGTTTACCTCTGCTTCTCAGAGGAACAGCTGCTTCTCAGAGGAACAGCCCCATCCCGTGTGAGCGCACTGACGCTGCCAGCAGCTGCTCACTGAGCACCTCCCCTACGTTTACCTTCCTCCACGTTTTCATGGAGGAAACGTACCACAAGGGTTTGATAACCACAGGCGAGTTCAGCCCCGTCAGCCACCTCTCCCTACCACGTCACCAGCCCCTCAGCACGTCACCCTGCTGCTTGTTTCCCCCACAGGAGCTGCGTTACCTCGACTGCACCCGTCTGTTCTTTGCCAAATCGTGTGCAGACAGCCCCTCAATCACGCCAACTGCTTCCCTTATTACTGTTATTATTATTATTTTTATTATTATGATTCTTCCCGGGCCATTTGTTTGATAGTCAGAGCACCGGTTAAGAGCTTTTCGACAACGGTGCCACCTCCATCTCCATTAATCACTCTAATGCAACAGTAAAAGCAGAGAACTCTGCAGCAGAAAACTTCTTCTGCTTCAGTGACGCAAGTGAAGAAGTTTTCCCTCCACTGTTCCCAGTCCCCGGTGACTGCCTGAGCTCTGTGAGAACACAGGTAGCAGAGGCCTGATTTCTCATCTCTGGGCAGCGCAGGCTGCTGCAGAACCTCGTTGCGCACGCACAGGGCAGAGCTGCGCATGGGGGTGACACTGCCTCCTGCTCATGGTTGTGATTCCCTGACTCAATCAGCAAAGCACCGAGTAGATTTAGGCAGTAAGAACCTCTCAGGACTGAAATCTCCTTAAGGCATCAGCACGCAGCCAGGGCGGCCGCGGGCTCCGACTCACCACATGGCGTGCATGTACGTCGGAGGGAGGCGAGGGCTGCTGACCGGGGTGCAGTTGTAGGATCTCATGATTCTCTCTGCCAGGAGGAAGTTCCGGAACAGACTGGCCACCAGCAGGTCTTGCCGGAAGAGCTTCTGGAACAGATCTGCCGAGAGAGTGGACAAAGTGCTCTGTGACCGGGGTAGCAACTGTCACACAAAGCACAGGAACTCTACACCAGCAACAAGGAACCCAGCACAGCTTTGCAGTGACACAGCAGTCTCTTAGCAAACTCTCCGAGTTCCCTGCCCTGGCAGTCACTCCCCATCTCCCATGAACAGAATGAGATCCTTTCCACCTCAGGCTCTTCTTTGCCTTTTCTGGATAAAACTCCCTGTTTATTGTTTCCCTTGAAGTCAGCCTGGCTGAGCCTTTGGAAATTGAGGAGGAAGAAAAAGACCTCTGAGTACTATCTGTAAGATTAATCTGCCTGTTAACTGGTAGGTGGATGTGCTTAGAGAAGCCAAAATGAATCCTAAAAGAAAGCAGAAGTGCCTCTTACAGAGACACTGAGCAGGATTTCTGAGCACCAGACAGAGCATAGCTGGGGATCTGATGGCAGATTTGGCCACCCAACACTCCACAACTACCAATTCAATGCAGAGCAGAGGGAGAAAAACGGGATGAAGTCACTCGTGGGAAACACAGGCTGCCTTGCAGCAAAGAGGTGGGGGGGAAAAACCCTTTTGTTTACAATACCAACAAAGGCTGGAAGAAAACAATTTGCTCTTTACAAATAGAGGAAGGAGGAAAATTATTCAAGCTAAAGCAATCAGGTTAGCACAGAAAAAACACCTCTCTGCCTCCTAATGCTCAGGTCACCGGGAGGCTTCTGGTGTAAAGAGTGAATTCAAAATATTAATCAGCCTGAAGTTCCAGCCTGATCAGATCTTTCAACTCCAGGCTTGAATTCTGTCCCTGTTTTGGAGCCTCACTGATCTTTCTCCACCCTTCTACTCTGGATGAGCAACAGTCCCTTCCGATGGAGCCCCGGTCACCTGGCCAAGCCTCACCTCTAGGCAAGACATTCCATGCTATGGTGTCTGTGATGGCAGTGAAGATCCAGTTCAGCTCTCCCAGAGGAGTTCTCCTGTCATTCAGCCTGCCAGGAATCCTGCAAGTGAGGAACAAACAACATTGCTTATAAAAACCCACATTTTTTGAGACACACCAACCCTCCCTATGGCCCAGTGAGGGCTCATAGACAGCAGTATCTCCAGAACCTTAATTCTTAAACAAAATATAACACCGTGAGACGAAGATGTCTGATCCAAACCCCATCACAGCCGAATTTGCTTGTGAGAGGAACTGCCAGATGAGGAACAGGGATTGTTTACAGACAGCTGAGCTAAAGGAAACCACCAGGGAAGATCTCACAGCGAGGATGCTGATTTCTGAGACACAACAGCAAAGCCTTTCTTCTTCAGAAGTGCCACCCTGCTTCATTTCATCCGTTAGTCACTTCTTGAACTCTTGAATAATAAATACAACTCATACTACAAACTGGATCCTCATGATCCAGCACGTCGTCGAGCGATCGTATTCCAGAGAACAGGAGATGCTGTCTGCAGTTAAGAGCTTTCCAGGGAACTCACAGAGGCACCACAGAAATCGCTGCCTTAACCTAATTCACCACTCAACATCCTGCCCCTCAGAACCTCAACAGCAAAAGACATTCTGTCCCGGTCCTACAGATCAGGAGCTGCTAAACCCAGAGTGGGAAAGGTCACTCAGAGAAGCACCTTCACATGATGCTGCAGAACACCCTGGAGCTCTCCTAGTGTGAGGCCACAGTGCAAAGGGAGGCACCAAGGTTTCCCCCTTGCTGGATATGGGGAAGGCACAATGCCTGGCTAGAAATCCTCTCTTGGCCCAGGTTCCAGCAGGGATATCTGCAGCTGCTGTGTGCAACCACCTCCTCCTCCTCTTACCCGTCTGTGCCACGACAGCACCTGCACATCCATCAAAACCATAACCCAAAGTTCTTTCCTTGCTGTTGTGTTCCCTCCCTGCTCCCAAGGGGATGAATTCCTTTCCCCTGAAGGGCCCGGGACTGGCAGCACAGCGGGCGAGAGAAGAAGACAGTGGGCACTGTCACTCTGCTGCCAGCTGCTTTGCAAGCCGCAGCATCTCCTGCTCTTCCTCCATCTGGTCAACAGGCACCTGGGAACGCGGTGTCAATCCTAAGGATATCAGCAGCACACATCAGGAGTCTGTTTGCGGGGGAGTCTCATCGCTACCTGCACTCAATAGTCTGAAGTGATAAAAAGCAGCACCAGTCAATACTGGGCTGGCAGCTCTGCAGACAGTGAGCTGCTCCTGTCCCCACTCACACGCGGGGTACGTGACGAGGGTGAGCAGAGCTTGGGGGTCTTTTTGTTCCTAAGAAATAAGGTGATGCTTCGAAGAGCGCTCCTGTGTGGCCGTCACACAGCCAGAGAGGTAAGGAGGCCCCTCTCTCTACCCCAGCAAGGAACAGCTTGAACGTTTGGGCTAAAGACCCGCGAGAGGGAAAACCTTGGTGCCAACAAATCCTTCACACAAGCAGAGACAGAAGGAAGAGCATCTCAGAGCAGACAAACTAAGGGTTTCCTCTGGGCTTGACACACCAGGACACATTCAGTGAAGATGGAACAACAACGCTCCCTAGGAACCTTGCTGGTCCAGGATCTTGTTTTGATGGACTGAAAAGTATCACTTGGATTCATTTCATCCAGGAGCTGAATGAAGATCTCATGCTGTATTTCTTATCTGTACTAAGATGTGAGGTCCAGGGAAACTCTGCACTGACACCCAGTTTGGTTCCTGTGATTGAAAGGACCAAACAATTCACTGTGAATCAAAAGGTGGAGCAGAAGTTTCCCAGGAGCTGCCAGTGTGCACTTGCAGCCCAGAAAGCCAACCGTGTCCTGGGCTGCAGCAAAAGAAGCAGTGACAGTCAGTTGAGGGAGGGGATCTTCCTTCTCTACTCTGCACTGGTGAGACCCCCATCTGGAGTCCTGGGTCCAGTTCTGGAGTCCCCCACATCAGAAGGACACAGCTCCTGGACAGTGGCCAGAGGAGAGCAACTCAAATGATCAGAGGGTTGGAGCACCTCCCCTTTGAGGACAGGCTAAGCAATCTGGGGTTGTTCACCCTGGAGAAGAAGAGGATCCCAGGTGACCTTAGAGCAGCTTTTCAATCTCTGAAGGGGGTTACAAGAAATCTGGGGGAGGGCTTTTGACATGGGTGGTAGTGAGACGACAAGGGGAAAGGGTTCCAGATTTGAAGAGGGGAGACAGAGGTCAAACATGAAGAACAAATTCTTTGCCGTGAGGGTGCTGAGATGCTGGAACTGGTTGCCCAAGGAAGTTGTGGCTGCCCCATCCCTGGCAGTGTTGAAGGCCAGGTTGGCTGGGGCTCTAAGTAACCTGCTCTAGTGAAGGTGTCCCTGCTTCTGCAGGGTGGGTTGGAAGTGGATCATCTTCAAGGTCTCTCCCACCCCTGGCCATGCCAGAATTCTATGAAGAAAGCCAAAAAACCCCAAGAACCACCCAACAAGGCTACAGGCTCAGTCCTGGGTCTCACCAATACCCCGCCCCTCAAACACATAACCCAGTGCTCAGCTTGGCTTATTTCCCTCTGAGAAGGTGTCAGGGGATGGGACCAGCCCCACAGGCTCAGACAAAGCTGCTCCCCCGTACAAAGGCAGCTCCTGAACCAGCTAGAAATTACCATCTTATAAAACATTCCTGTCTGTCTTGGTATCAGCGGAAAAACCTACATCTGTGGCACCGTGTTTGCTAATGGATCCCCCAGAGCAGGCAGAGGGAACACAGGGCCACGCAACTGCTCTTGAGAGGATTTCACATCAATATTTGCATTGC
This sequence comes from Rhinopomastus cyanomelas, assembly GCA_013400115.1. NCBI lineage: Eukaryota > Metazoa > Chordata > Aves > Bucerotiformes > Rhinopomastidae > Rhinopomastus > Rhinopomastus cyanomelas. The sequence continues at coordinate 86,984 of VXBP01004896.1, forward strand.
AGAACACCCTCTGCAGCACGACAGCAGCGTTTCCTGAGCGGGAACGATATTAATTAGAAAGCAAAGGGATCCTTGCTGAGATTCCCCGGCAAGCCGAACGCTGAGCTCACACCACACGATGGCCACTTGCACGTCGGTGATCAGTGGGAAGAGGAACTGGGTGTTTCATGGCAGAGTTGGAATCTTCACACCAGATGGAGAGTTCTGTGCTCAGTTTATACCTGACTCTTTGCTCCTGAACACAGAGTTCCTGTTAGAACCACCAGCTGAAACCCAAAGCTGCTGCTGCTGGCAGCCCAAACTCAGCAACTCCTTGGGATCAAGATGCTGCTTTCCTGGGGAACAAGCGTTGCTGCTCATGGTTGCATTTAAAGACTTAACCTACCTCCTCATTACTACAGCACAGGCTTGTTTGGGATTTTCAAAGGCACTCAGTACTTCTGCAAGACACAACTGTCCTCCCTCAGAACAGCTGCAGGACAAACAGTAAATGTAGCTGCCTACGAGGGGCTGCAGGCAGAAGCAGAAATTAATAAGATGTGATTGTCACATCCCCAGTGGCACCAGCTGAGTTCATTTCCTTCCCACCCTCCCACAGAGTCAAGAGGACACGAATCCTGTACCAGCCCCCAGGCATTAGGTGCTAGCAGCCAGGGCAGAGTGGGCTGGCACGGGAGGAACCGATCCATTGCCTAAACCCCTGCCACAAGCTCCCACTCAGCACTGGCAGCAGGGCTGGTCCTGGTGCTGCTCCCAGGGATCGGTTGAGGTTGAACTGTCAGCACTGTGAAGCAGCAGTTGGAAATGAACACAAGGTGTTCTGTTCCTGGACGGGGTTCCTCGATCTTCCGTCCCAGGGTTCGCAGCACCCAAATGACAAGCTGAGCGATCGAGGAAGGGATTTTTAGCACAGTGCTACTCAGTCGGGTTTAATCATCTTTAAGAATTACAGTTTAAGCTTCCACAGGCGCCAGAGGATTGATTCTTATCTCTGCAATAAACCGTGACGACAGCGACGGTGAATCAGCCACATTCGACGCATCGGACTGACTCCATCTCCACAGACAGCCCAGAGGTACCAGCCTCCTCCCTCAGGTACAAGAGCTGCTCCCCATCAGGGTAACAGCAGTGGCACCGACCAGAGTCACACGGGATTGATCTGAAATGCCCTATGGTGTTTTATCTCTGAACACCCCTCTTCCTCTACTACAGAAGCAGAACTCATTTCCTTTGGGGTTTGTTGATTCCCACTACGCAAAGTACTCAAAGACATTTTTCAGATCAAGTATATTGGGGTGAGCCCCCTTCCCTCTGCACCATGCTCCTCCCAACCCACCCCGCGGCTACAAACTGGAGCCTCTTTCAATTTCTGTCGGGGTCTGTGCCTGCATCACTGGCTCCTCGCGGGGCTGCAGGAAGCCTTTTCCCCCGAGGAGCAGCGCTGTCGTCTGCCATCGCTTCTCCTCGTGTCGCTCACATTACGCTCTGACAGCCAGCGCCAGCCTCTGACAGTAGGGACAAAGCAGCCCTCATTTGTAAAAACTGCTGAGGGAGGGGAAGGAGGGGAAGAAAGGGCAGGCAGGCTGAGCCGCTCGCTGCGGTTCGACGTCTCCAGACTCTCAATTGCTTCTTCCATCAACTCCCTGACAGCTGCCTTCACGCGGAGCTAACCCACGGCACTCCATTGTGAAAAGTGAGGGCTGCAAATGTCAGGGGCGCTGACGGGCTCGGGCTCAGTGTAACCATCAGTGTCCCTGTCAGAGTCCCAGCAGAACCCCATGAATCACTTTAATTACAGGGGAAGCATTTCCTCCAAAGGGTGCCTGGCCATCCCTTCCGATGGGCTCCACTAGCTCTGCTGTTGGGACACAATGTGCACAGCGGCGGGAGGATGCGGTACCACGCAGAGAGCTGAGCAAACCGGGTGCTTTGGTGCCGATGTGAGAACATTCACAGGCTTAGTCTGGGGAAAGAAACAACATGAACAGGGCTCCCCGGTCCCAGCTCAGGTACCTGCAGCCCTCGTCGTGGAAACCCGTGAGCAACAGCAGCATCCCTTGACTGGGCTCCTGAAACCTCTGCAAAGTACTTGAGAAAGACAAAGCGTTTGAGGTTCGGAAATGGTTTGTTTGCGAGCACTGTAAGGCTTCGCTCGGCCGTGTTCAGCCCTGCCAGGTGTCTGCATGCAGAGCTGAAAGCAGTGTTGCCATGAAAACGGCCCCTTGCAGCACGATCTTCCCTTTGTGCCGACAGCAGGCCTTGCCTACACGAGAGCCCCGCGCTCCGTCACAACAGCGAGACAACCAAACGCTCCGTCTCAATCAAAGCCCTGTTATTAGGGAAGAGGAACTTTGCAGAACAACATCTTCAAAAGCTCCCTGCACTGGAGGGCCCAGCAGCAGCAAGTTCCCCAACCCCAACACGGCAGCCCTCTTACTGTCACTAGCCCATTCTGGAATGTGATCTTGAGATCTGGCTTCTCAAGAAGGAAGTGAAGGGGCTGGAAGCTGCCCAAGCTGGGTTTAAAAGCAAAACAAGACCTCTAGCTTTCCCACTAGGGCTGCAGCACTTCAGAGTCTGGTGAGGCACAGCGTTGACTGAAGATCATAGAATCATTAGGGATTGGAAGGGACCTCAAAAGATCATCTAGTCCAATCCCCCTGCCACAGCAGGATCACACAGCAGGATCACCTAGACCAAAGATGTGCAAAGACAACTTGTGGTACCGGTGACGGCACAGACCAGCTACAGAGACCTGTGAACATCCCAATCATCATTCAGCCTTCAGTCACTCAGCCAAGTGCCAACAGCATCTGCCCTGTGGGAAACAAGAGACCGACTCTCTTCTAACCAAGTGCCCCTCTCCATCCAGCTACAGACCTCAGAGTCCTCTGCTGACTCCAAACCCCAGTGGTTCTGGCCATATTTCCTCCCAGAATCAATGAATTGATCAGAAGAGACCTTTAAGATAACCAAGTCCAACCACTGAGACAAACTTGGCCCAAGACAAGCTGTTAAAAGGGGCCAGTGTGGCTCGTACTGGCTACTGGAGAAAACATCAATACGGCTACTAACTGCCTGCCCTCTAGTTTATCACCCTGGAAGGCACTGAAGGGCCAAGTTCTCTGAGCACACACCAGTGGAGTTTGCTGTGTGACTGCAGGATTTCTACCTTTTCTCCAGTTCTGTTCCTTTTGCTGTGGGACAGCCCAGGATTTCACTTCTGTTTCATCTTTAATTGGCTGCTACCGAGCCGTTACTCATCACTAATCAATAACCACTAAAGCACCACGATTTCCAGCCCGTGACATTCAACCACACTTAAAATGGAAACTAAACCTAATTTTGTCTCCACTCTGTTATTTCTGGGGATGTTTATAAATGGATTTGGTGCCGGTGAGTGACAGCCGGCAGAGGAGCTCTGTGCTCGTGGAGGCTGCAGCCAGAGGAGCGGCTCCCACGCTGTCGCTGCCTGCGTGACGCAGCGCTGACATTCTGAACAGGTTCCCGGGGCACCGAGCCCTGACTGACAGCAAGGGAATGGGCTCCCTTCCAGGGAGAGGGTGAACTGTGGGACTGCGCTCACGTGGATGTTTGGGCTTCTAAGTGGCCCCAGCAGCAGCACCAAGAGCTCTGGGATCACTGGGGGTTTTGTTTACAGAATTTCCTAGGGACGCGAGATAAAAAATCCCCAGGAAGGTTCCCCTGAGGACATGATTCCAGAAGGAGGAGTCTAACCATAGCCACTGAATCATTCAGGTTGGAGAAGACCTTTAAAGTCACTGAGTCAAATCACAAACCCAACTGTCGCAATCACCGCTAACCCGTGGCCCTAAGCCCCAGATCTCCACAACTTTGAAACACGGCCAGTTCAACTCTGAAGAATTCTTTCCAAAAGGTTTAAGAAGCAGAACAAAGCCCCAGTCCCTTTCCCAGGGCAATCTCCCCAGGCTGCACCAGAAGAGACACGAGGATGGCTCATGATCCAGCAGGAAAGAGGAGCCAGGACAGCAGCAATGTCCGGCACTGCCGCTGCACCTGAAGAGTCTGACTGAGCAGTAGCCAGAGGTTCCCAAACCACTTGTACTTCCCTGTGCCCTGAGACCTACCCGTCACATTCCCCTACTGCATCTTCCTTCCTTTCTTCCCTTATATTTCATTACAGAATCACAGAATCATTAGGGATTGGAAGGGACCTTGAAAGATCATCCAGTCCAATCCCCCTGACACAGCAGGACCACCTAGACCAAGTCACACAGGAACACATCCAGGTGGGTTTTAAACATCTCCAGTGAAGGAGACTCCACAACCCCCCTGGGCAGCCCCTTCCAGGGCTCTGTCACCCTCACCACTAAGAAGTTCCTTCTCAGTTTGATATGGAACCTCCTCTGTTCCAGCTCACACCCATTGCCCCTCGTCCTATCACTAGATGACACTGAGAAGAGACTGGCTCCATCCTCCTGACATCCACCCTTCACATATTTATCAACATTAATGAGGTCACCCCTCAGTCTCCTCTTCTCTAAGCTCAAGAGACCCAGCTCCCTCAGCCTCTCCTCATAAGGGAGCTGCTCCACCTCCTTCATCATCCTCGTTGCCCTACACTGGACTCCCTCCAGCAGCTCCACATCCCTCTTGAACTGAGGAGCCCAGAACTGGACACAACACTCCAGATGTGGTCTCACAGTGCAGAGTAGAGGAGGAGAAGAACCTCTCTTGATCTGCTATCCACTCCTGTTCTGATCCACCCCAGGATGCTGTTGGCCCTCTTGGCCACAAGAGCACCCTGCTGGCTCATGGTCATCCTGCTGGCCACCAGGACCCCCAGTTCTCTTTCTCCTACACTGCTCTCCAACAGCTCAGTCCCCAGCCTACACTGGCTCTAGCGAAGGGATTGACTTCTAAACTAGGGATCACAAACACACACCAGGATACACCACGCGTTTCCTCATCAGGACAGTGGTTTAGTCCAGATAATTAGAAGCCTGAGCCCTTCGGAGAAGGTGCAGCCTTATTTAGTCACGAAGTCTGTGGTTTAATTGCAATATAAACCCTGTTCCTGCTTTAAATTATAAATTACACAGGGGCGAAGCAGGACTCATTCTGGGCCTGTGTGAGGCTGTAATAAAGCCGCGGTGTTTTCCGTAAGCGATGCGGGTGCCAGATTCAGGTTATGAGTTTAAGTATTTTACATCCAGTCTAGCAGCTCCCCTTGAAGGTGGGAGCACTCTCACGTGTGCTGTGGGAATCAACCAAGAAGAACTGAGAGTGCTGAAGAAATTCTCCATTTCTGCCAGCAAACCATCACTTGGGCTGTACCCAACCCCCAGCAGCAATCCCAGGGCTTGGGAAAGCTGATTCTTGAGCTCCCTGGCCCCAGCCCTTTGCTGCCCCTCACCATACACTCTGTGGTTAGACCTACCCCTACCAAGATGTTAACTGCAGTTCCTAAACACAGTCACTGCTCTGGAACGCACCGATCCAGCAGCCTGTGCTGAGCCCACACTGCCAAGGAAGAACCACTCCCCTCTGCTGTCTGCAGCACCCAAACCCACCCCATTTCACACTGGCTTTCAGAGGAACTATGACCCTGTGGACCCTAACCCTAACCCTTTCCCATAGAGACACCCCAATTCGACCCCTCCTCCAAGAGATCACAGTATCAGAGAACATCAGGGATTGGAAGGGACCTCAAAAGATCATCAAGTCCAATCCCTCCACCACAGCAGGACCACCTAGAACAAGTCACACAGGAACATATCCAGGCAGGTTTTAAACGTCTCCAGAGAAGGAGACTCCACAATCCCCCTGGTCAGCCCCTTCCAGTGCTCTGTCACCCTCACCACTAAGAAGTTCCTTCTCAGATTGATGTGGAACCTCCTCTGTTTCAGCTCACACTCACTGCCCCTTGTCCTATCATTAGATGCCACTGAGCAGAGCCTGGCTCCATCCTCCTGACACCCACCCTTCACATATTTATCAACATTAATGAGGTCACCCCTCCATCTCCTTTCCTCCAAGCTCCAGAGACCCAGTTCCCTCAGCCCTTCCTCAGCAGGAAGATGCTCCACTCCATCTCTGTGGCTTTGCGCTCGACTCTCTCCAGCAGTTCCGTGTCCTTCTTGAACTGAGCGGCCCAGAACTGGACACAACATTCACCAGGGCAGAGCAGAGGAGGAGGAGACCCTCTCTCAATCTGCTAACCACCCCCATTCGGATCCACCTCAGGATTCCATTGGCCTTCTTGGCCACAAGGGCCCATTGCTGGCTCATGGCCATCCTGCTGCCCACCAGGACCCACAGGTCCTGCTCTCCAATGTGGTCCTGCACCCACTATTGGTCTGGTAAAGTGAAAACTGATGGGGTTTATTTTGGCCAGACAAACACCTCTGAACCAGAGCTCTACAAGAACTGCTGCTCCGCTCCTGAGCTAATGAAATTTGCACATCTCAAGTGAGCGTGATTAAACACCTAACGAAGCACCGAGCAGCCCCACTGCTCCACAACACACAGTGGATGAGCTGGTAGCGTCGGGACACACTTCTGACCCCATCTGGATGTAGAACAAGTGAGTTAACAAGGAACGATTTACTGAAGCCAAAACTGAACGAGGAATTTTAGCTGATGCGACATCGCCCTCCTCACACCTGCTCTCACAGTTCATTTGCTACTGGCAGCACAGAGCCATCGCTGCGCTTGGCCACCCTGTGCAGGAGCTTGTTAAAAACCAAAGGTCTAGAATAATGGGTTTCCATTAAGAATTGGCGCTTATTATCCAGATTCCTGCTCTCCTGACCCCCTCCAGGATGGCACTCACGTCTACTTTTCATCCCAGACAAAAGGTGGTGCCTGGACTCTGGGCTACCACACAGCAGAGAGTTCTAATTCATCTCAACAGCAACATTCCTCAGCAGCAGAATGAATGATCTTTAATGAATCCCTCCCTGACGGTCTGCGTGTGCATCGGTGTTCCAACAACAGGGCCATCAGGCGCTGTCAACACTCCTGGATCTAGGGGCTGCACCTCGGCTTTTATAAAACACTTCCCTTTACAAACACAATAAAATCTTAAAAAGCAGCAGATGTGGGTTAGTGGAGTTTCAGCCTTCCTCGTTTGCACAGGGTGAAGCAGAAAGCGACCAGGAGTTGCCTTGGTTTGTCTCTGCAGCCTGACAACCAGTAGCTGCCCAGAGCCTGCTGGACAACAGGACTGAATGGGTTTCACTGGTGTTAGCTCTGAACCACAACACTACCACGGAACAGAGAACAGCAGGTGATTAGGTGACAAGACACTAGTTTTGGAGGTTTCCTGTGGGTTCTGGTGACAGGGGGTGCCAGGGACACAGTCCCTGCCCAGTCCCAGCTGTGGCTCTACTCCCCAGTGTTTTATGGCCACTGCTTCTCTACAGCGAGGTCAGAAACAACAAACCCTGTAGGTGCAGACTCTACCAGCAGCTTCCAAAGACGTTTCCTCACAGACAAACACAAGAAGTGCTGGAAGTGCAGGAATTAAGAACAAGGGGAAAAGACACCCCCCCCACCAAAAATGATAAAACTGGGCTTACTTCTCGATTAAATCCAGCGTGACTCCCGGCACCAGCCTGACACTCTTCTGCATACAGAACCTGGGGAGAGGAAAACAAAAATCAAACACTCTCATTGAATATTTAATGCCAGGGTTCTGGGAAGGAGGTTTCTTTATTACAGTGCTTCTTGCTTTTTTAAAACTAGCATTTGGGTGGCAAACTTTGCCAAGGGGTAACGAGCCCCGAGCCAGGCTCCTCGGCGTTTGTCACATTCATGACTCTGCGGCGATTTCCATCGTCAGGTGTCAAACCCTGGGTACCGTAACTGTCACGGCGACAAGTTTTCCAACAGGCAGCGGCGGGGGGAAAGGGCTCACAGTCATCCTGCACCGTCTCCTGGGAGGAGTGAGACGACATGAGAACCGAGGAGGTTTATGCTGCTGGAATAATGATGAGCGTTGGTTGGGTTTCCCTGAAGAGCTCCCGCACCACAGGCAGGGAAGTGAGAAGGGAGGGAGGCGTCAAGTTCAAACACCTCTGCTATTTAATTAAAAACCCGCTGACTCCACATCCCAAACGCCAGCCCCGGAAACGCAGGATCCCATCACACCACTGGAAAATCCCTGAAGTCGCTAAACCCAAGCGAGCGCGGCAAGACAAGAGGGCTGCTGGCCCAGTTTCAGAGCTCCTTCTCCTCCTCCCAAACCCCTGTGGGGGGACACCTCATGGCCCAGAGAGCACTAGTGGGGAACAACCGACCTGGGAAGGAAATCTAGAACTTGAGAAATTACTTCCTCTGAGGATCGTTGCCTCACCAGTCCATCTCTCCAGGGCTTCCGAAATTTGTTGTTTAATCCTCCCTGTTGTTTAATGAAGAGTTTCTCTTGTTCTTATCACAACAGTGGTTTAAGGAGTCGTGCTTAACCCCTGCACCTCACACACAAACAGCTCCAGGAGCACTGAGGGATCAGGACAGCTCAGCACTGGGGAAACCCACCTGCCTCATCCAGCAGCGCCTGGAGGAGCCACCACATCCTCTTGCCCAGGTAAAGGGGAGAACAGTTACTTCTTTAATGACAGGATGCGTAGAGCCTGTTCCCAAAAGCTGGAGGATCTGTCAGTTTTCTGGTGGCACCTCCTGCCTGCAGGACAGGGGCTGTGGGCTGGGGCTCTGAGCAGCTGCAGCCAAGCACAGCCTTGCCCTGACCTGCACCATCCCAAACGTGTAGCTGCAGCTCCTTTCCATCCTACAGAACCAATGCCAACACAAACACATTTTCATTCCCCACATTCAACAGGCACCACTGACCCGGGTTTCTCTAACCAGCATCAGTTTTAATTCCCTTCAAATTCGACTGAAGAGGAGGCAGCTCCCAACCCTGTTTGATCAGTGACTTTGTCCATCAATTGTGGTTTTTAATTTGAAAATCCAGAGCACAAAATGGGATGGACAGAAACGTATTCATCAGACTTTTATTTGCCCAATCAATCTGAAAGCTCATTAGGCTGCCAGTCCAGCACTGCGGAAAGGTTCTTTCCACAGCAGCTCTGCAGGGTTGGGTCAGCTCTAGGAAAAGGAGCAGTCTGAAGTAACACAAAGACTGATGTCTTTATTCTGGGCTGCTTCAGGACAGCAGCACAGGCTCTGCACCAGGCAGCTGGAGCGCAGGAGGAGGCTCTGCCTTCATGTGTGAAAGGTTTAACAGCAGCCAGGAACGATGCTCCACGAGCAGGAACTTGCATGGATAAAACACACCTGTAATGACCATCAGCAGGGAACAGAAAAGGAGCTCAGCCCTTCATCAGAGAATAGAGGAGTCTGTTCTGTGTGCAGAAAGCACCAGGTAGTCACTGGATCAGATGCAGAAGGAAACTCTTTCCTGCTCTAGAGCCCGCACAGCATCTCCCAGCATCAGCCCCCGAGCAGGGGAGGTTAATGGCTTTAAAACCTTCCCCCAGCTGCATTTTTGCAAACTGTTTCCTATCAAACACAGAGGCAAAACTGTGAGACTCGCTCGTGCTTATGGCTGGTGTAGCTCTGCTTCAGAGCTGCCCCCATCACCCCTCAGCCGCGTTCCCATGGAGATGAAGAAACAGAAAACTCCTGAGCAGATCACAGTATCCAAAAAAACCCCTTTCTCAGTAAAACAGCAAAGCACCCAAACCCCAGCAAACCCAGAAACCCTCTTACAGAGCCTCCGCGATTCCAGTTTCACCACAGCACTCACTGTAGTTTTGGGAATCACAAGGGAAGGAGAACCCAGACTTCCCACCACCCACAGCTTTCACTAACAGTTTGCTATAAACCAGTTAATCTTCAGCAGGCAGCAGAGCCCGTGCTGGGAATTCTCAAAGATTTACTGAATTAGTGAGAACAACAACAATTAAGCAGGTTCACTGTGTCAACACGGCGTCGACGTTAATACACAACCCCGAAAACGAGTCACTGGGAAGAACTGGCAGCCTCAGCACTGAGGATCTGCTCCTTGTTCCACTCTTCTCTCCACAGCAACGTGGTGTGTTGGTGAAAACTCTCTCCCTAGAGCTTCACCATCAGCCTCCTCTCCTGAACCCTGCATCACCTGTTGGTTTATTCATTGGCTGAGGAATAACTCATTGTAAAGCAGCAACAAAGATGATGGAGTAGAACATCTCCCTGATGAGGAAAGGCTGAGGGAGCTGGGTCTCTTGAGCTTAGAAAAAAAAGAGACTGAGGGGTGACCTCATTAATGTTGATAAATGTGAAGGATAAGTGTCAGGAGAATGGGCCCAGGCTCTGCTCAGTGGCATCTAATGGTAGGACAAGGGGCAATGGGTGTGAGCTGGAACATAAGAGGTTCCACGTCAATATGAGAAGGCACTTCTTCCCGGTGAGGGTGACAGAGCCCTGGAAGGGGCTGCCCAGTGGGGTTGTGGAGTCTCCTTCTCTGAAGATGTTTAAAACCCATCTGGATATGCGACTGGATCTAACGGGTCCTGCTCTAGCAGGGGGGTTGGATTAGATGATCTTTTGAGGTCCTTCCCAATCCCTAATGTTCTGTGATTGTCTGTATTTATCCAGTTGTGCTCACTGTCACCTGCTGAGAGCCCTGAGCTCATCAGCTGGACAGCTAGTTACCTGCTAAAGCCTTTCTGCACAGACAAATCCAAGCCTAAACACATCAGGTTCAGGCAACAGTGAGCCAACAGCAGCCAAACGATACAGCAGTTCCCTGCAACCACACTTTCTTGGTTATAAACTCCTGTATTTCTTTATGTGCCTTTTAAGGAATTTTGCTTTTAGAGGGAAAGATTTATGCAGCTCCAGAAGCATCAAAGAGCTGCAGAGTTCAGAGCCTACCACCACCACGTCAGCACCAGGAGGAGTGAGGTAGGAGAGAGCTTCACGTCAAGCCAGCATGAAGAGTCATCACAGCAGCAGCAATACTGGAAGTTTCACTGTCCCAGAAGAGAACCATCATTCTCCCAGGATTAGAAGAGATTACATGTCTCAGGCTAATCAGCAGGCTCCAGCCTGTTCCCTACCTGCAGTGCTCATTTGTGAGTTCTGCTGGGACAGCAACCACACTGCTGTCTGAGGAACCAGCACCTCAGCTCCTTTTCACAGAATCACAGTACATTAGGGGTTGGAAGGGACCTCAAAAGATCATCCAGTCCAATCCCTCCACCACAGCAGGACCACCTAGACCAAGCTGCACAGGAACATATCCAGGTGGGTTTTAAACATCCCCAGAGAAGGAGACTCCACAACCCCCCCCGGGAAGCCCCTTCCAGTGCTCTGTCACCCTCACCACTAAGAAGTTCCTTCTCATCTTTAGGTGAAACCTCCTATGTTCAAGCTCACACCCACTGCCCCTTGTCCTATCATTAGATGACACTGAGCAGAGCCTGGCTCCATCCTTCTGACACCCACCCTTCACATATTAATCAACATTAACGAGGTCACCCCTCAGGCTTCATTTCTCCAAGCTCAAGAGACTCAGCCTTTCCTCAGGAGGGGGGTGTTCTACTCACTTCATCATCTTTGTGGCTCTGCGTTGAACTCTCTCCAGCAGTTTTGTGTCCTTCTTGAACTGAGGGGCCCAGAACTGGACACAACATTCCAGATGTGGCAGAGCAGAGGGGAAGGAGACCCTCTCTCAATCTGCTAACCACCCCCATTCTGATCCACTCCATGATGCTGTTGGCCATCTTGGCCACAAGAGCACACTGCTGGTTCATGGTCATCTTGCTGGCCACCAGGACCCCCAGTTCCCTTTCTCCTACACTGCTCTCCAAGAGGTCAGTCCTCAGTCTATACTGGTACCTGGGGTTGTTCTTACCCAGATGCAAGACTCTCCACAGAGGAAGGAAGAAGCAAAATGAAAAGGGTTTCAAAGCTCTGAGGAGCTCACATCTGGGTAACTTATGTTGAGGTTTGCTGTTCCTTGCCTGAAACTCCAGGTTAGTCTCCAATTAACTCAGACTCCTGGCCCATGACACCTGCATCGGAAAAAGCTCACTTTCTCCCTAACCTTCCCTTGAAAACTTCCCCAAAGTCACCTGCGCTCTTTGCTCTGCTTTTCAAACTACCCACAGCTCGTGTCAGTGCTTACAGGCTGAGGGTCTTCTGTGAGAAAATCCCCCGAGACTTCCTGATGTCAGCAACAGGACAAAAAACCCCTAACCAGGTCTTGTTCTGTCCCTCAGACCAGCGAAAGGCACCAACAGCCAAGTGGACCCTGGTCACAGTGACTCAGTTTGCCGCCAGTGTAGGTCAGAAAGAGCCGGACTGTAGGTTACAACGAGTAGTATCTCCTGGGTGCTCACACTGGACTCCTCACACCACATCCTCTGCTGGCACAAGTGCTCTCTGCTGTAGAGGAAAACACGGCCCTGCAGAAGCTCCTGCTGCCTGTAACAGTCTTTTATAACGCTCTGCCTAATTAACTCGGTGTGCCATTCCCTAACAACCTCCTCTGGTTTATCGCTCAATTCCTTTCACCACAGCGGTGTTTAATGCTTCTCTGTTATTTACAGCAGCCGCAATGTTTGCACTGTGATTTGTACAAAGGACAAGCGACACAAAGTTGTAGTGAGCTCGCTGCTACCTCTGCTCTCTGAAGAAGCAGATAATTTAATTCCCAGAACAGTAAATCCCTTAATCTGAGCAAACCTAGATACTGAGCTGGAATCTAAATCATGATAAGTAGAAGATAACACTATTTCAACCTTTCTAGTTCTGCTGTCCCAAATGCACAGTTCAAACCCCACCGCTGAGCACTGCAGAGGACCTCTAGGTGAGGTGAGGCATTTGGATTAACAAACCTCTTGTTGCAGGGGGGGAGCTACTCACCATCTCAGAGCGATTTTGATGGGTGTAGTAAGGCATGACGTGAAGAGGTCGGCCGGCAGATCTGGGATCATGGGCAGCAGCTCGCTGGCCTCGCACGCTGCCAGCTGGATGCAGTTCTTCATGGAGGGTGGCAAAGGCATCTGAGCAAGGGGGTGGTTGGGGTTAATCGCAGCCACCTAGAGAGAAGGAGAAGGGCACTCAGCGGGGAGGGAACTTGTGAGGTTCATTTCTATCCCACCCTGAGAACAACCACTGAGAAGCTGTTGTAGTTCCACAACCTCTGGAGACTGTGGAGCTGTGGCAGCACCAGCCACCCTTGTAACTCACATGATATTAACAGTATTGAAGCGTATTTCCCTTAAGGAAATCTCACACCAAACCCTGCAACCTGCAGCAGAGTGAACTGTGATCGCCACTGCGGAGGCTCCACATCTGCCAGCCTGGAATGAGGCACTGCAGAAGCAAGCTGGGCTAAATACTGTCTCTCGTACACTTAACGAAGCCCATCCTTCCTGTGGCTCAGACCCATCCATCCACCACAGATGGAGAAATACAACCAGTCTGGCTGCGCTCCGCAGCATCTCCTGCCAAGGAGCAGGCGGAAAGGTGCCTCTGGTAGGTAGCCAGAGGAGCACTGAGCTCCCCGAGCTTCTCCCCGTGCATCATCCTACTCCATTAGAACACAAAGGTCAGGCTGGAAAAAGGAAGAGAAGAAGGAATTGTGCAAACACAGATGCATTGGCAGGTACAGATGTTCATCAGTGCTTTAGGGCTCTGAGTGCTTGCACAGCCTCCTCTAGGTGAGTAACAAACCCAGAGCCCAGCACAGACCTGAGTGGCTATGGAGCAGTTTCAGATGCTATTTCACAAATTCTGCATCCTATTAATTTTTTTTTGATTCTTTAAATCTCTGCTTTTTCCCCATTCAAATCCCTGAGGCTGCAGTGACACACTTTGGCTTTCTCAAGTCGTCCAAATTAGCTCAGACCTGTCCTCGCTCCCCGCTGAGTTGTGCTGCTTTCAGTAGACTCATGCCATGCCCTGGGTGGGAATGAAGCCACCCTGAAGTCATTACTGGCCCTCTAGTGATGTTTACTCTCCATAAAGCTTCATCCAAACGCCAATAGCAAGAGAAAAGGTAATTAAAATATTTACAAGGTCTTCCACTTGAGGAGGAAGGCAAGAGAGACGGCATGGCAAAGCAGACACACACACACGGAGCAGCCAGAGCGCTCAGCTGTGTCTGTCTGTTCCTCAGAGGAAGACTCGCCCTCTGGAGAAGCATCTCATACCCCAAGACATGCTCAACTACTCCTGGTGGCTACGCAGTCAGTCGGGTGGGAGAAGCTGTGACACGCGCAGTGTAAATATTTTCCTGAGGAGATCGACCATTAACCACCAGAAATCCAACACACGAAAGCAGCGAGTGGTTACAGAACTTGTCAGACTTCTAGGGATAATGATGCTGCAAAGCAGCTCTTTATAAGTGAAAGAAAGAAGGGAAAAGAAGGTGGCTGAGTAAATCCCACTAGGAACATCTGTGTTTGCATCCTCACAACACCCACTGAACTCAGACCTTCTGGACAGCTTTGTTCCCTCATTCCCGTAACCTCCTCCTAGAGCAGGATACACCCCCGGGTAGCAGAAGGCTAAAGAAAGATTAAAAACCCCAAAAATGGCAGAAATGCACCAAATCACAGTAAGCAATTACCTGTGAGCCTCTCTCTGCAACCGCTAACTGCTGGGTTTCTACGTCACTAGGTGCAGTCAGACCTCGCAGCACAGGCTCACTGCTTCCTTCAGCAGAACCCCAGTCCCAAGGCAAAGTGCTGCTGTCCCCAGGGCAGCTGCCAATCCACTGCCTTTCTGACAGTCATCAATCAGTGGTACTGACAGATCACTACTGTGAGACTGGTCTGAGCTGCCCGACCTAAGGAGAGCTCTGGTCTGCTGTGAGCAGGGAGCTCTGCCCATCCAGAGAACAGATTTGCAGGTATTGGAACAAACAGAAACAGAGCCAAGACACTGTATTTTACATCACTGCCAGTGAAAACATGCATGTGGCTACAGAATTGGGCTGAGGAACAAGCCCCTGACAGAAGGCCAAGCCTTGTCTGAATTGAGAGATGTGCTCAAGGTAACCCTGGGAAGACCTGTGCCCACCACAGCCACCAGTTGTTATTTCGAGTGTGCCCAGACCTGCCAGCTTCACACACCTCCTTCGGCCAGAATCCTCTTCCCCTGTGGAAGGCATTAATGCAGCTACAGCTGAGGAGACCTTCCCCTCTCCCAGCAGATGGTGGAGCAGAAAAATCCTCCCCCAAGACAAGATGCTGGTGCCAGCTACCGTTCTGCTGTGCTGTCATTAAGCTAATTTCTTTGAGAACTGATGTGGAAGATGGAACAATTAAAACTGTGAGTTCCTCAGCTCCAATTAGGACTGGTTAGTCACAGACCCTTCTGGAGGAGAGAACAAATGGGCACTCCCACCACCACACAAACCGCTCGGCTGGTCTGTTGGCAGCTGCGTGCTCCTGAGAGATTCCACCAGTAAATGTGGAAACCAAGTTGTGTCTTGTGCAGCGAAGCATATCCATCCAGGAGACACTCTTCAGCATCTTCAGAGCGGCCCTAAGACAGCAGAGCTTTGCTGTGTGAAATGAGGATGAGTGGGGAAGAGACCACAGCCCAATTACACAGCAAATCCACCAGAACTGACCAGCCCACTGCTTTGCAGCCCTTAGCCCTGCACACTCAGGTGCCTGGAGCCCTCTCCAGAACAATCGTGCAAATGCACTCAGAGCCATCAGAGCTGCCTCCTTAAAGAGCACCCAGGGAACTCTCTTTGACCTCACATTCAAGCAGATCTTTGGGCAGCAAGGCAGGGACAGCCAGGTGGCTCTCCCCAGGGCACTGCTGCTCTGCAGTAGAATCTGATGGCACCTGCCCAGTGCTCCCTGCTAGCAAAAAAAGAGGATCCCAAAAAATACACAACCCCCTTCTTGGCATCCTTCAGTCTTCCCTCTGTCAGATTAAGAGCCTGGCAAGCTCCTCTAATCTCCTTTCAGTAAGATGGGCTAACAATTATCTTGATCACTCAAGCAGCCCCTCTTGAGCACCAGGTTCAGCTTTGCTTCACTTTTCATGAATCTGAACAATTCACTCATTTACAGCTTTCCAACCAAATTCTCACCCACTCTGCAGGACACAGAGAGCCACCAACTCCTCCGCTTCACATGAATAACATGTGGCTACCTCCATCGATCATCAGCACCTAACTAAATCTAGAGGAAGCTGACACAGAAGCCTCCAAGTATTTGCATAATCAAATTAAAGGGGAGTTTTAACCTGCGTTGCAAAGAGAAGAAACCCTGCAGCAGTTGGCCTGTGTGACCTCATGTTTTTCATAAAATTAAACACAACCGAGCAGAGAGAATGGACTGGTTTTTGAAATAGACTGACATTGTGACTTGAGCTCCTCTTGCTCATCGTAACTGACTCCTCTGACTTGCAGAGGGCCTTTTCCTGCAGAGGCTTCACCTGAGCAACCTGCACCTCCCAGCAGAAAACCACAGACACTCGTGTCTGCAAACCAGCTTCCACGTCATTCTAGAGCTCAACCAGATCCAAGAGCAAAGCAGAGACAGCAAGGGTGAAGTCCAGCCCATTTTGAACCTGCTTAGGAACAGAATGAGAGAACGCAGCAGAAGCCAGAAGTCCTTGGTTCACTGACATTCCTTCCTGGGAGATTTCTGGTAACGGTATCTTGGCAGTGTGAGTGCACCCAGACAGCCTCCACGACCCTGTGCTGGCCATGGCAGCTCCAGCCAGCAGCAGTTCCTGACACCGGCGAGTCTCACCCTGCCCAGGAGCTGCACAGAAAGTCCCAACTTCTCACCCTCCACTTTCCATTGTAGATTCACTTCAATAACTGACAAACCCATTCCAACTCAGCACCCTGTGAAACCACAACCAGCTGGGACAACCCCTCCACGCATGATTTTGTTTTGCATTTTCACATTTACTTCCACGGCCCAAAGCTCTGACTGTACCCAGATTTGAGAGTTTTGCACCCAAAAACCATCTGTCTGCTTCACCTCAGCATTCATCTCTGCAGAAAAGACCATTAGGGCACAAATTGCTTCTATTAACGTTAGCAGCTAATTAGCACCTCTGTTAGCAATTATTCCAAGTTTAATAGGATGGCAAACCGAACTAGGGAGAGCAGGGGGGGGGCTAAACTATTTGTAAATTAATTTGCCTCCCAACATAGTTTTATACCAATTTTTTAGCTGCACAGAGCAAAGTATCGAACTGATCTGCTAACTACCTCATCATCAGTCTTTCCATCATGAGGTGAACTTCATCATCTGGGCCCTGTTTCAAAGTCCTGTAGTCCTGGAGCTGAGGGACAGGGTTTAGCAGTGGCCTTGGGATACGTGGGTTCATGGCTGGATTCAATGAGCTTGAAGGTCTTTCCTAAACTGAATTGCTCTGTGTTAGAGCCAAGAAGATGATGAAGGGAGTGGAACATCATCTTGATGAGGAAAGGCTGAGGGAGCTGGGTCTCTTGAGCTGAGAGGAGACTGAGGGGTGACCTCATTAATGTTGATAAATATGTGAAATATGTCAGGAGGATCGAGCCAGGCTCTGCTCAGTGTCATCTAATAACAGGACAAGGGGTGTGAGCTGAAACATAAGAGGCTCCACATAAATATGAGAAGGAACTTCTTCCCAGTGAGGGTGACAGAGCCCTGGAAGGGGCTGCCCAGTGGGGTTGTGGAGTCTCCTTCTCTGGAGACATTTGAAACCTGCCTGGATGTGTTCCTGTGTGACTGGATCTAGCGGATCCTGCTGTGACAGGAGGACTGGGCTGGATGATCTTTCAAAGTCCCTTCCAATCCCTAGCGGTCTGTGTGATTCCATGAAAGCAAACTTGACCTTAACCCTGCGGCACCAACGCACACAAAACCTCGGCAGCAGACCCCGCACTCACCTCCAGCTCCTGCTCCCTCTGTAGTGCAAACTGCTTGAAGGACTTGACGATAAGGCCGGCGTTAGAGCAGTCGTAGACAAAAATGGAAGGGCTGCCCATCCAAGTCTGCAGGTCATATATGGACAGAGGGATGTACTGGGTATAGTTCTGTGAAGGAAAGAAATCGTTTGAGTTACAACAATCCTACCCTGGGTGCTATCAATCCATGCAAACAGCAACAGCTACTGATGATGAGGACTGTAAACTCACCTCCTGCACAAAGGCTGAGCAGGTTTGATCAAGGTCTTGTCAGAGATGCTAAACCCCAACATCGTAAACCCCAAGGGCTTTGCTGGGTGCTAACAGCCCCAACCAGCAGCTAACAGGTCCCTTTTATCTCCAATTTCTGCAACACTGACAAAGGATTCAAACCAGCTGTCTGTAAATTAACATCAAACATCTCACTCCGGAAACCCCATCAATAAATCAAGAGGGATAATTAAGACGATGCAGCCCATCAGCAGCTACGCCAGCTTAGTTTAAGGAGATGCTTCATAATTTTATTACAGCTTTTAACTTCCGTGCAGCTTCCAGTAGGATTTAAACAGACAAAGTGAACAGAACCAACCAAGGGGAGGTCCAAGAACGCTGTCTCTGGAAACATGAAGTGGCTGGTTCCTTGTCTTCCAGCTTAAAGCCCCAAATAACATGAGCTGAGAGCTTCTTAAAATACAAGCATCAGGCATTTAGAAGGGGTTGTGAAGGGTCACCACAACCTCAGTGGTGGAAAACACTAACCCAAGCAGATTTCTGCCACCAGAGCCTACAGAGTCCCACCAGCAGCCAGGGCTGATGCATGATCCTTCCTGTCTGCAGCCAGAGGGCAACCTGGTCATGCTGGTCCAGCCCTGAACTCTGCCTAAAGCCCCCCAGGGGAGGCTGTGCTGTTCCTATTACTATCAGCCAGGTGATGGATGGGATTATAAACCCCATTCCAATTGCAAAGACTTAAAACAGCTGTAATAAACCCAGTGAACTTTTACCCGACTCGGGTTTTCCAGGACACTCTCAGCAGGTGCAGACAGGGGTGATCACAGCCCTTCTGCTGGGTCAGGCAGGAGGCAGGTGGTGATTTAAAAACCCCAAGTTTGTCCATAGAGAAAACTTTCAGCTGTTTCATTAAAACTAAGAGTAGGAATTATTTGGCAAAGCCCACGTTTGAGGGAGCTGAGGCTCTGCAGATCACTGCTGGATGGAATTAACAACTCGCCCTTGGCTCAAACCTGTGTGAGGGCCATGGCTCAGGGTGAGGAACATCCCAATCACAGCAAACTCCTCCTAAAAACCTGCTCTGACACACACAACCCCTGAGGCTTTACAGGCACACACTGTCTTAACTCTGTAGTGTGTGTGACCTAGATGGACTTGCATCTTGTTTCTGTGACTCCATGCTACAGATCATTGATTATATTAACTGTGTATTTCCAATACCAAAGGCTGCAGCAAAGACAGAATTACCGCTCTAATTAATACTGTGACATTTCCAACCAGAAGGGTTTTACACTCCAACTTTACTGGAGGGGGGTGTCACATCTAGCTGATGAGACTTGTTAATGATTGGCAAATAGAGAGGTGGTTAGCAGACAGAGAGAGGTTCTCCTCGTCCTCTACTCTGTCCTGGTGATAAGAGCACATCTGGAATCTTGCGTCCTGTTCCAGGCCTCTTGAGTTCAAGAAGGACACAGAACTGCTGGAGAGAGTCCAGCACAGAGCCAAGAAGATGATGGAGGGAGTGGAGCACTTCCCTGATGAGGAGAGGCTGAGGGAGCTGGGTCTCTTCAGCTTGAAGAAAAGGAGACTGAGGGGTGACCCCACGGATGTTGATAAATATGTGAAGATTGGGTGTCTGGAGGATGGAGCCAGGCTCTTCTCAGTGTCATCTAATGATAAGACAAGGGACAGTGGGTGTGAGCTACAACATAGGAGGTTCCCCATCAATATGAGAAGGAACTTCTTCCCACTGAGGGTGACAGAGCCTTGGAATGGGCTGCCCAGGGATATTGTGGAGTCTTCTTCTCTGGAGATGTTTAAAACCCGCCTGGGCACGTTCCTGTGCAACTAGATCTAGGTGGTCCTGCTGTGGTGGAGGGATTGGACTGGACAATATTTTGAGGTCCCTTCCAATGTTCTTCCTAATGTTCTGTGATTCTGTGAAATGAGAGGGTCTGAAGGCAAACGGAGCCTTAGGGAAGAGTTAGCGGTAGGGGGTGCTCAGGGCAATAGCTGGGTGCTGGCTCAAGCCTCAGCTGGGGCTGTGGGCAGGAAAGAACTGGGTGGCAGGTTTTGTTCTCAGCACTGACTTTAGCTTTCAGCAGGAAAGTTCCTGTTCTGTTCTAACAGAGCTCCCACCATCCCTCTGTGCCATAACAAACAACTCAACTGGAAACAGATCCCGAACAGATTTCCTAACCGACCGCTCAACAAACAGCTCCGAAGTCTAGGGAAAAAAACTCTTCAGATTTTGCAGAGTTTTCCCAGCAGTTCAGGATAAAAAGGGTTTGAAGCTGGGGCAGCGGAGTTTGATTTTTACCGTTCTGAAACCATGTTGGGATTTTCTCAGAAACTAGCAGCAAGCAGAAGCAGAACATCGCTCCCTCCTCAGGTCACAGCACTCAAGGAATGTACAAACAGCAGCTACTGCCTCTGCCCAATCTGGCTGAAAGCCATGCAGTGCCCAACTTAACCAATTAGCCAGTTTACCGCGGCTGCCTCAACCCTTCCTGCTGATGCCAGTGCTGTGCAGTGAGCCTGAGCCCTGCAGTGAAGCACTGCACAGACCCCTGATGCAGCAGCAGCTCATGGGAAAAGGAGCCACAGCAGCAGGAGGATGGCAGCTTCTGGCCTTGTTTCATGGAATCCCAGACTGGGTTGGGCTGGAAGGGAGGTCAGAGCTCAGCCACTGCCAGTTCCCTGCCACAAGCAGCGACACATCTCATCAGACCAGGTTGCCCCCAGCCCCATCCAACCTGACCTTGAACGTTTCCAGGGATGGAGCAGCCACAGTCTCCTTGGGCAGCCTGTTCCAGTGTCTCAGACCCCTCACAGCGAGGGATTTCTGCCTCAGATCTCATCTCAACCTCCCCTCTTTGAGCTTGAACCCAGTCCCCTTGTCTTGTAGGGTCCAAGAGAGGATGTGGATGGGATGAATGGGACATTAACCATTTCCAAAGGGCTCAGGAACATCATGATGGCACCTGCTCTGAGCTCCCCATTCCCACTCCAGCAGCAGCATTTTCCTCTGACACTAAACACTTATCTCTTTGTGCAACAGTGAGAACAGCGTGAGGAAAAGGATGTTTTCAGAGCAGGAATCCTTCCCAACGCTTGGCACAGGTTCTTTTTCCACTTCCCAGCAAAGATGAAACAGTGCTTGAAGTGAATTCTCCAAAGAGACTTCACTGAAGCTAAAAAGCCTCCTCAGAAGGTTGCTGCATTCAGCTTCTGTCCTGGGACTTGGGAACTTCATGGAAACTCTCCGAAGTGTCAGGAAATGAACCTCATGGCAACAAACCGACAGGAATTCACCCGCAGTTCCTTCTACACAGCTTAGGATCCAAGTGAAGGAGCTCAGGACACTTTGTCAAGATGCAAAGCAAAAACTAAACCCAGGATCTCCCTTCACAAGGCAGGGGATGATCTGCTGATGCTCTGGGTGCACTCCCAGCAGAGCCAGAGGAGGGCCACCAGCTGGGTGATCCCAGGGCACCTGCAGGAACATGTTGGACCATCTGCCAGGCCCTCTGCCAGTCAACTAAACTTAGCAGAGGGTTTTTCAGGAGTAGACATAAAGGACACGAGAGTAGTGTTCTCCTTGTACTACGACTGCAAAACACCAGCTCAGCCAGAGTCCCCACTGTGCGAGGCCAGAGGTCTTCATTCATGATAATTTCTCAAGAGCTGGTATTTTAAGGTGAAGGCATTAATGAGTATCTACAACAGTGTGAGCTTTCTCCAGCATCACTGCACCAAGGAGCTGCCTCTGACCTCTTGCTAGTATGTTTGGGAGATTTAACCTCTGGCTCTACAGGCTCCTCTGTCTTTGATTCTGAAAACAGCCAAGACTGGGTAACATGCTCCAGAAGTTTTGAGGTTTCAGCTTTCTCCATCGACCTCTACGGCAAACTTGTTCTTTTTCCCCCCCCCAACTTTCTGCAAGACAAATCAATGAGACCTGAGCTCCTCATCCCAGTGGTGTCCACACCACACTGTCCCAGCTGATACTGGAAGCAAACTGGCAAACACCCAGTAAGCTCTTAATAAAGCATTTGGCACAGGACACCACTTCACTGAGCAGTAATTTCCTCTCCTTCCCTGCGAAATGCACCCTGCCCAGCGTTCTCTCAGGCTTCTTTATTACCTGCTGGCTGTCAGGTAAGGAGAAGGTCACTCCTGTTTCTTCTTAAACACCAAATTCAGCCCTGAACTGAGTGAGTGTTCAGTGCAATCATTTATCGGCCTGAATGCTGATCAAGTCTCCAAGACAGCAGCACCAGAACAACGTGATGCCCTCCTGCACTTTCTCCCCTTCCCTTTCAAATTCACAGTCCATGGTCATTCAGTGATGAAGCTAATACCTGTGAAATATGAGCAAAGCAGCTCCACAGGCCCCTAAAATAAAGCAAGAGCCCAGCTACAACAACAAACACAAGTCCCATGTCAGCTGAGTGCACTTGCAGCTTCACGCTGAACCCTCAGCAGACACTAAACAGTTCAAACAAAGCACATTCAGGTCACATTTGGGACCACTCGAAGGGTGCTGCATGTGATCTATGGAGCTGTACAAACCCCAGATCCAAACCTGACCCAACAGGAGGAACCAGAGCCTTTACAAAATAAATGAGGCCTCTTCAGTTCTACTGGAGACTCCTCCTCACTCTGCTCCAGGAGGCTCACTGTCCTCAGGCTGATTCTGCAGGCAATCTGAACGACTGCTCAGTCGATTGACATTTTAACTTTGTGGTGAGAACCTCACACCAGGCAGTGCTGTGAGGTCACAGAGCCAGTGTATCAGGGAGCCTCCTCTTTGCCCTGACACCACAGAGCTGGCTGCTGCCTCTGAACTGGCTGAGGCCACTGCAAACAGCTCGATTTTCTGTGTTTTGCAAACAGACTTCTGTCCATCTGAGAGAGGAGCCTCCCACTCCACTCAAAGGTGAGAGACAATCAGTTTGTCCTCACAGAACTTCAACAACCCGAAGGACACAAACAGCTGCCAGCAGGGAACCCCACAAATACCTGTGAATGCCTCTTAAAACCCAGAACACGGGGCTGTTCTCTAACAAAACACTACTGCACACAGCAGGGAGAAGGATCCCGCAGCTCAGCCCTCACCTTGTTGAAGACCCAGATCTCCCCGTTCACCGTGGGCCTGGGGACGCCGTGCCCGTTGTAGTGGAAAAGGACTCGCTCCTCCTTGGCGTTTCGGCGCAGGGACGTGCATAGCTTCTTAACCTCATCCACCGTCGGGTCGAGACTCTGCTTGTACCTGGCCTAGGAAGACAAACAGTGAGATAACAGTTAAGATGCAGCACCTCGTTCAGACAGGATAACGTACATTGGCTGTGCAGGAAAAGGAAACCCCAAACCATTTCATGTAGAGCTGAATGAACAAACTGTGTGTGCTCCTGCCGTGTGGGATCGAGCACACGCGTGTGCTGCCAGCACAGGCTGTGGAGCTGGAACAGATGAGGTTCCACATAAATATGAGAAGGACAGAGCCCTGGAAGGGGCTACCCAAGGGGGTTGTGGAGTCTCCTTCTCTGGAGACATTTAAAACCCACCTGGACGTGTTCCTGTGTGACTTAATCTAGGTGATCCTGCTGTGGCAGGGGGATTGGACTGGATGATCTTTCGAGGTCCCTCCCAATCCCTAAAGTTCTGTGATTCTGTGACACCACAGCACCGGTCCTGCTCTCCAAGCACAGTGCCCATCAGAGCACATGTCTGTGTCTGAGGAATAAAACCCAAACTACTAACCCCCACCCCATCACTCCAAACCCTTTGTCACTTGGCTGTGTCTCAGATGCCTGGGCAGCAGCTGGTTTGTCAGACCCTAAAGGACTTTTTCTGTTTGTGAAGCAAGGCCAAATAACAACTCGAAGTCTTTGAACTGTCCTTTGACAGGCAAACGCTTGCTTACTCCTCTCTTCTCCAGGGCAGCAGAGAGACACTGAGAATCCAGAATCACAACAGCTTCAAAATAAAAGTGAAGGCAATGTGCTGAATACCAACCCGGGTTTAGGGGCAGGACAAGGCACCCAAAGCTCTGTGCTCTTGAAAGGCTGCTTCTAAAGCTCAGGGAGGGCTCACAAGTTTGGGCTTTTTTTAGGCTTTCCTCTATGACAGGCTGAGATAAGGGAGTCTGAAAGTATCAGAGCAAAGGAGGATGAAGCACTTCAATATAAACAAGGGTTTGCTTATCTGTGAAGCTAGAGAAGCAGCCCCCACGCTACTCAATTAATATTCAACATCTCGAGCCAACAGGCAGGCTGGAGACAATGAACAGCATCGCTTGCGTGATGACAACAACCGGGATAAACCAGCAAAAGGAGGCAAAAGCATGAAGAACGACCCAGCGATCCGACACCCTCATCCTTCTGAGGAACTTCCGCACTAAGTAAAGATAAGAGGCGGCATTAATCTTACGGCGGGTCCCCCCCACTCTTCCTCTCTCCTTCCAGGGCTGATCTGCAAACCTGCGCGGTGTAAATCACGTCCTGCCCGCTGGCAGCTTTACAAGGCACCATAAGCAGAGCGTGTGGTGATTTTTCAGCTCTTCTTTTCGAGCCCATGCTCATCCGAACCCTCCTCACGTCCTTCCGGCATAAATATTCAATGCCGCTCGCAATTAATGGAGGTGAAGTCACACCCTGAAAATAAAGCCTGGAGATCTGAATAACCACACTGTAAACACACAGTGTGCACTGAGGAACACAGAGCAGACCCCCTACACCACGGGACAGTCACAGTCCTCCCTGAGCTCATCACTTCATTCTTGCACCTACAACAAGGCTCAGGTACCTGGGTAAAACCACACTGGACGGGTTCCTTCCCTTCTTTTGCCTTCTGCTACACGATACCTTCCAGACTGTTTGTGCCCACATGGCAAAACTCCAGGAGAGGAAGAACTGTCACTGCAGGGAACGTTCACAGTATCACAGTACATTAGGGATTGGAAGGAACCTTGAAAGATCATCTAGTCCAATCCCCCTGCCACAGCAGGACCACCTAGACCAAGTTGCACAGGAGTATATCCAGGCGGGTTTTAAACATCTCCAGAGAAGACTCCACAACCCCTCTGGGCAGTTCCTTGAAGTGTTCTGTTACCCTCACTGTGAAGAAGTTCCTTCTCATACTGATGTGGAACCTCCTATGTTGTAGCTCACACCCGTTGCCCCTTGTCCTATCATTAAAGACACTGAGAAGAGCCTGGCTCCATCCTCGAGACACCCTCCCTTCACATATTTACATCAGTGAGGTCATTCCTCAGTCTCCATGTTTTCCAAGCTAAAGAGATCCAGCACCCTCACCCTTCCCTCATAAGGAAGGTGTTCTGCTCCCTTCATCATCTTCATGGCTCTGTGCTGGACTCTCTCCAGCAGTTCTGCTTTCAGGGCTTGTTCCTGTGGTTGGGGTAGGGGCGTTAGTTGTGTGGGGAACAGCAGCTCACTGCTCTCTGCATGACAGGCTGCTGTTTTTAATTACTGCTAAAACCAAAGTGGACCAGAACTGCAGAAACCCATCACTTGTGACACCCAGGTGAGCTGCAGGCCATGAGGATCCACCCAGTCAACAATTTCACCTACCCCATCGCAGTAGAAAGAGCACTTCTTTAAGCACAGTTTTAGGTCTTGTGAATCACAGAACATCTGGGATTGGAAGGGACCTCGAAAGATCATCTGGTTCAATCCCCCTGCCAGAGCAGGACCACCTAGACCAAGTCTTGTGTGTTCCAGTCTCAGCACCCCTGGGTGAAGCTTCCCTTCTGCTCCCTCATGGATTTCCATCCCTCATTACTCATTTCTCTTCCCTGCCAAGGTGCTGCCTCCCTCCCCTCCTGTGCTAAAGGGGACCAAGAGCCTGAGGCAAACCCTCCAAAGCTCTGTGGGGCACAGTGTCAGTAGCTTCTCCTGAAATCCCTGCCACACCACAGGTCTGTACTGTTTGTTTTCCCCAGGTTTTTATGAGCTATTGACCAGTTCCTGCTCATTACTGTGTCTGAAGGCCAAGCTTGCCCTCCCTGCCCTCTATCACGTGTGAATGACAGGTCTTTGCTGCCGTTGGCATGGAGAGGCTTCGCTTCCTGACGCAATTAGCAGCCAAGACAATCCAGACTTCGATTCCTCTGCAGCCGATGCCCAGCTGGATCTGCTGCTCCCAGCCAGTGCTGCAATCGGAGTGCCGGAGCCACCAGAGAGCCCGGCCGGCCGGGGCACCGTGATGGACAAGTACGAAATTGCTGACGGTGATGTCAGCAGCTTTCTGTTTGATTTTCTGATCACCCCGGTGTCTCATTGAGGAGCTCCTGTCAAAAGCAATAACTCTGTGGCAGCCTGATGCAGCCTCTCCTCAGGACTGCACTCACGCAGGCGAAATTAAAAGCTCTGCTTGTTTATGTAATGGTGAAACTCGCTGGTTTATCAGACCTTCTTCCTGAGAACTCAGGTGTTCTGTCGGTACTGAAGACACTGCACTTTCCAGTGCCCCACAAACCACACTGACACATCATCATCTATTGACAGAGCAGCAGGAAACGTGAAGAGCTTCTACAGGAAGGAGCTCTGGCACCCAAAACTGGGAAAGGAAGTGGTTTGGGATAAACAGCAGACACTGCAGGAACTGGATGCTTGACTGTGGCCAGTAACAGGCTGGAATTTCGAGGGAGATGGTAGCTCTAAAGCAGATCCACTGATCACTGATTGACACCCTCGCTCCCAAATTATTTCCCAATTCCCCATCAATGAAATCCAAGCAATTATCTTTAGGACCCTCTAAAGATATGATCCATCACAATAGGATCATTTCTGTGATGTTCCAGCTCTCTCTAGTTTGATCTGCACCAGCTCTGGGTCATCTGCAGCAGTAGGAGGGAGCGAGGTCCGTGGAGTCAGCGGTGCAGGGCTGGCAAAACCCCAGGTTAAAGTCAGCAGTGGGGCAAATAAATCCCAGTTACAGCTGAAGAGCCCAACAGCTCCAAACTCAGAGGGTTGAAGGGGCTGCACCAAGCCCAAGTCTCACACACAAACCACTGAATGCAGCAGCAATAAAGCACCAGCACTGACCTTCTTATTTCATGAGGGATTTAGTCATTTCAGAGGATAAATGAAAAACCCCCTCATGGCCACTGACTGGCAGGTGATGGCTGTAACCTCTCTGAGATGAGGCTGTCTGGAGGGGAAAACCAATGCAACTGCTTCATCAGCCACTGCCACCGCTGCCAGCTCTAGGGATTCTGCACTTAAAATGCATAGTTCTGTTTTGGAAACTTCACCTCAGTTCAGGGAGGTTTATTCCACTCAGAATGGGGCCAGAGCATGAATCAAACACTGAGCACACGGGGAAGGGAGAGGCTCCCTTCCCAGGATCTCTCTGGGCTGCAGCAGCCCAGCGACTTCGTGACAAAGTGCTTTTGCTGTCACTGGAGAAACCAGAACCCAACTCACTGCCTGCCTTCCAGACCCTGGTGTGCTGAGCCCTGCCAGATGCTGAGCTCAGGAAACTCACCCCAGGATGTATGAAGGAAGAAATGCAGAGCTAAAGGTGACAGCTAGAGAGAGCAGGATCTAAAGAGTCAGGGATGCTCCCTCTCCATTGGTGCTCAGTAGGGTGACAGGCTGGGCACGGAGGCACCTGTCATCAGGGACATGAAATTTTCCCCCATCAAAAAAAAATACAAGGATCAACCCATTTCCCCATAATGTTACAAAATTCAAGCCTTGATCTTTCATTTCCCTGCAGCCTAAAACCTCAGCCTTGGGTTTTTACCCCTGAGACACCCTATGAAACTTGACAGGCAAGACTTCCCCAAAATCAATTCCATCTCGTTTTTCACAAAGGAGGTTGTAGCGAGGCTGGTGCTGGGCTCTTCTCCCAAATCACTAATGATAGGACGAGGGGAAATGGCCTCAAGTTGCATCAGGGGAGGTTTAGATTGGATCTTAGGAAGAAGTTCTTTCCTGAGAGAGTGGTTGGGGACTGGAACAGGCTGCCCAGGGAGGTGGTGGAGTCACTGTCCCTGGAGGGGCTCAAAAAGCAAGTAGCTAGAGCACTTGAGGTCATGGTCTAGGGGTCAGAGAGCTGTTGGGATGAGGGCTGGACTTGATGATCCTGGAGGTCCTTTCCAGACAGGATGATTCTATGATCCCAAATCACTTTCCCTGGAATCTCTGTACCGCTGAGGTGAGAGGCTTTGGGTGGGTCTGGGTGGAAGAACACAGCTATGCCAAAGCTTCCCCAGCTGCCACAGGCACCAACCACTGTCTGCGGCTGTGAGGAACATGAAGAGGGTAAAACCAAGCTCATCTGAGTTTGAAAGGACTCATTGGCATGAGGCCAGAGGCTCACACTTAAAAGTTAAGAAACTCTCAGGCATAGCTTGGTTAAGCAGGATTTAAGCTCCTGAGACCGTGTTTCACAGATTAAGCTCTACAAGACTGTTTGGGGAGAGGTCACAGGGCACCAGCAAGAAATGACTTGAGAGAGAAGTGGCTGGGGGTAAAATTACACTGGGAAATGGTGTGGAATGGCTTGGAATTCACTGTGTTGAGACTAAGGACTTGAAATCACAGCTCTGCTCACACCTGCCCTCCTCTCCTTCCTGAAGGGATCCAACTCACCCTTTACCATCAGACATGCTGCCAGGTGAGATTCCCCATCAGCAATGGCCTGGTGAGAGCTCTGCTCCTCTCCAGAGTCTCCCTGGCACTGCTGTTCCGTTTGTCACCTGAAGACTCATTCCCAATTTATCAGCAGAAGAAACTGCTTCAATGTTTGATACCAAACCTGCCTCTTGCACCCTCTTACAGAAGCACCCAGCTGCAGGATCCTACCCAGGATCTACAATGAAATATAAAAGGCTGATTTTGCTCAAGGGGCTTTTTTTTAAACAGCTTTTGGGTGGCAGAGAATCTCAAAGAGGTTTGTGAAGCAAGAAATCTGCAGTTGCAGAGTGACTGCTGCAGGTAAATGAGATAAAACAAAGTCAACAGAGGATAGTGTTTGAGTTTGTAAGTTCACTGCAGAACTATGGGTTGACAGGAGGATATGGACAATACAGTGGAGGTTTCCTACCCCACACCCAGGCCTGGGGGGGATTTCATCCCAGCTATTCTGACTCAGAATCAATCACACCCACATCCCTCCAGACTTTGGGGTATCTAACTCACGTTCAAGCCTTCCCACAGCAGCTGCACCAGCGGGTGTCACAGTTCCTTATCACCACAAACACTTTTGCTAATGTAGGCTGACTCTTCCTCACAACCACTGGTAATCTTTTCCTGCTTCGCTCCTCAAAGCGGCTCTGCTGCTCAAGGTGAACTTCCACGTAAGTGGGGCATCACAGGACACGGGCAGCTGTGGCACTGGGACTGGGATCAGAGCTCAATCCTGCTTTCCAAACGCTCAAAACACCTTAAAGCTGGACTGTGCCAGGCACACGTTCAGCCTCCGACCGTGACTGAATGAACACGGATCAGAGCAGCTCATCATGGCCAGGGAGGGGGACTGGGGCAGCAGCTAAGTCTGAGAAACAGAAAGTACAAAAAGACTGATAAAGAAATGAGTTATAAAACATTGGAGTAATGAAAGCAGCAGTTTGAAGGGTGAGGAGTGCAGGTCTCAAACCAGCTCCTTGGGCTGGGAGCCTCCATCCCAGAACACAAACTACACTGTTTGGGGGATGAAGCAGTTCAGGGCAGGTGCACTAGGATTGATGCATCACCCCAGTCCTGCCTTCACAGAATCACGGAACGTTAGGGATTGGAAGGGACCTCAAAAGATCATCCAGTCCAATCCCTCTGGCACAGCAGGATCACCTAGAACCAGTCACACAGGAACATGGCCAGGTGGGTTTTAAACATCTCCAGAGAAGAAGACTCCACAATCCCACTGGGCAGCCCCTTCCAGGGCTCTGTCACCCTCACTGAGAAGAAGTTCCTTCTCACATTGATGTGGAACCTCCTCTGTTCCAGCTGACACCCACTGCCCCTTGCTCTATCATTACATGCCACTGAGCAGAGCCTGGCTCCTTCCACCTGACACCCACCCTTCACAGATTTATCAACATTCATGGGGTCACCCCTGAGTCTCCCTTTTCCAAGCTAAAGAGACCCAGCTCCCTCAGCCTTTTCCTCATTAGGGAGATGCTCCACTTCCTTCATCTCAGTGGCTCTGCGCTGGAATCTCTCCAGCAGCTCCACATCCCTCTTGAACTGAGGGGCCCAGAGCTGGACACAACATTCCAGGTGTGGTCTCTCCATGGCAGAGTAGAGGTGGAGGAGAACCTCTCTCGATCTACTAACCATCCCCCCTTCTAATCCACCCCAGAATGCCATTTGCCTTCTTGGCTACAAAGGCCCATTGCTGGCTCATGGCCACCCTGCTGTCCACCAGGACCCCCAGGTCCCTTTCTCCTACAGAGCTCTCCAACAGGTCAGTCCTCAACCTCTACTGGTACCTGGGGTCGTTCTTGCCCAGATGCCAGACTCTACACTGCCCTTGCTATAGTCCATTAAATTTCTCCCTGCCCAACCCTCCAGCCTGTCCAGGTCCTGCTGAATGGCAGCACAGCCTGCTGGGGTATCAGACACTCCTTCTTCCTCAGTCCCTCACTGCCACCTCATTACCCATCAAACGCTCAGCAGGTCCCCAGGACTGCAACTCCACAGTTAAACATGACAGCCACGTGCTCTACCAGTAACCCAAGTGCCACCGTAGGGTCACTGCGCAATTCAGAACGGTGTTAACATCCATTTTCACACCAAGAGAATCCACACCAGTATCTCAGAACCAAGGAATGAAAGGCCTCAGAGCTACAGATGTTCCTCAGATGTCTGAGGACCTGTTAGGGATCAGCACTATGAATCTCAGGTTTAGTTTTCTTTGAAGTGAAAACCAGACAAGGCAATTCATTCCAATTCCACCCTTTATGGGGCACCTCCCAGTTTGATGCGACGTTTTCCTCCAAACACCTGGAACAAACCCTGCCTTAGAGGTTTAAAACGGGCAGATCCGGGCCAGCCACAGAACTGGGTGACTCTGCTGAGCCTCCCAGTGGCAGCCCTGACGTTTGCCTTTTCCCAGCCTATGCAGGGCACAACGAGCAGGAGCACTGCCAGAACGATGGCACCAGGCACATCGCGGGCAAGATGGAACTCAGTCAGCCATGGTGGTGCTTCCTGTACCAGTATAGGCTGGGGACTGAGCTGTTGGAGAGTAGTTTAGAAGAAAGGGAACTGGGGTCCTGGTGGCCAGCAGGATGACCATGAGCCAGCAGGGTGCTCTTATGGCCAAGAGGGTCAACAGCATCCTGCGGTGGATCAGAAGGGAGTGGTTAGCAGATCAACAGAGGTTCTTCTCCCCCTCTACTCTGCACTGCTGAGACCACATCTGGACTATTGCGTCCAGTTCTGGGCTCCTCAGTTCAAGATGGATGTGGAGCTGCTGGAGATAGTCCAGCATAGCGCAACGAGGATGATGGAGGAGTTGGAGCACCTCCCTGATGAGGAGAGGCTGAGGGACCTGGGTCTCTTGAGCTTGGAGGAGACTGAGGGGTGACCTCATTAATGTCTATAAATATGTGAAGGGTGGCTGTCAGGAGGATGGAGCCAGGCTCTGCTCAGTGTCGTCTGGTGATAGGACAAGGGGCAATGGGTGTGTGCTGGAACATAGGAGGTTCCACATAAATATCAGAAGGAACTTCTTCCCAGTGAGGGTGACAGAGCACAGTAACGGGCTGCCCAGGGGTGTTGTGGAGTCTCCTTCACTGGAAAAGTTTAAAACCTGCCTGGATATGTTCCTGTGTGCCTAGGTGATCCTGCTGTGGCAGGGGGATTGGACTAGCTGAACTCTTAAGGTCCCTTCCAATCCCTGATGATTCTATGATTCTACCCCAGGACTTTCATGGTGCAGAATGAAATGGGAAGGGAAAACTGAATGAGGCCCCTTTGCAGTTGAGTTGTCAGTGTGTTGAAGTCTGACTGTGAATCAGGGCACAGGAAAAGATGATTCTGATTGTTCAGCGCTGCTCCAGGCTTTACTCACTACAGCAGCAGTGTGACCCAGTCGTAACCATCCTGTTAGTAAAACAGGAGAACAAACTGCCCCACAAATCCCTCCCAGAATGGTGACCTGAGCCCAGCCTGTACAGAGCACTGAGTTTCTTACCATTGGCCTATTAATAACCCAATAACCTACTATTGGGTTATTAAAAGACTTTAAACAAAAGTCTCTGGTCATAAGGGGGGCAGACAAACCAAAAGAGAAATTACCCACAGCAGCACCGACGGAACTAGAGACAATAACTGCTCCGCACATCGGAATCACGCAGCTCCCTCCCACCACCAGCTCCGGAGGCAGGACCTGGGCAGCCAGGTCAGGGTCAGCACTGAGCCTCACCACCCGGACCTGCTGCTGTGCCCAGACATCCCTCAGCAAATCAGGAGAATGAGCTCTGAGAATGAAAGACTCTAGGCACGATAGTAGGAAGAATTTTTTCACAGACAGGGTGGTCAGGCACTGGAATGGGCTACCCAGAGAGGTGGCTGAGTCGCCATCCCTGGATGTGTTTAAAGATCATTTGGATGACGTGTTGAGGGATGTGGTTTAGGGGTGAATTTATAAGGTAGGGTAGATATTGAGACTTGATGATTGGTCCCAGAGGTCTTTTCCAGCCAGAGTGATTCTCTGATTCTGTGAAAAGTGCATCTGATTCTGCACAGGAGGAATTATCTTCCAAATCCACTCACTGAGGCCACTAGACATGCAAAATCCTGGCTCAGGTGGCTCTAAACCACTGGTTTTAAATCATTAACAACAACACTTTAGGAAAAGGGAAGACTAAAGCAACCATCACTCAGAGCACAGGCAGGATGGGGCACGCAGTAGCCAGCACACAGATGAGCTACTGCTTTGGTCTAAACCCCTCACATCCTAATCCTCACCTAATGAAGCAGCGACAGGGGAAGAGGAGAGCTCAGACCTGTGAAGCAACAGATGAAAGCAATAGCAGCAGCTTAGAGAAACAGGCAGAGTGTCACCATAGCTTATCCAGCTTTGCAGCATCCCAGGAAATCACCCTGTGTGACACACTGGGAAACAACAACATGGCCAAAGGCTTCCAGTGAGTTTCTCCAAAGGCTTAAACCCTCGTGGAGAGCAGGAAACTTGGTGCTTGGTGCCATCTTTTCTGTCCTTATAAGGCCTGGAACATCAGCTCCATTCACAGAACATTAGGGATTGGAAGGGACCTTGAAAGATCATCCAGTCCAATCCCCCTGACACAGCAGGATCCCCTAGATCCAGTTACACAGGAACACGTCCAGGTGGGTTTTAAACATCCCCAGAGAAGGAGACTCCACAACCTCCCTGGGCAGCACCTTCCAGGGCTCTGTCACCCTCACCACTAAGAAGCTCCTTCTCACATTGATGTGGAACCTCCTCTGTTCCAGCTCATACCCACTGCCCCTTGTCTATCACTAGATGCCACTGAGCAGAGCCTGGCTCCATCCTCCTGACACCCACCCTTCACATATTTATCAGCATTAATGAGGTCACTCAGTCTCCTTTTCTCTAAGCTAAGGAAACCCAGCTCCCTCAGCCTTTTGTTCTTGAGTGGATGCTCAAACTCACCAGTTTCCATTTCTCTAACAGTTCCACTAGGTTTTGTGTCTCAATACCCAGAAATCCTTTGCAATCAGCTCCTGTCTTTTTGTCAGGGAACTTATCCTAAGTGCAAAGCAAAAACCATCCCATGAGTTGGGACTTGCTGGAGGTCTGTGCTGAGCAGGGGCTGGTGTTAGCCCAGGAGTTCTCTCCTCCTTGGGAAGGTTCTCAGATGCTGTTATTCTATCACAGACCTCAAGCGAGACTTGGCACTGCCAGGGTTTGATTTCTGGCATTAAAAACAGCTTAGAGCAACTGACATGCAGATCAACATCCAGATCAATACCTCGGCTACCAACTAAATGTCTTTAATTATACGGAGGGTTCCGGAGAATTAAACAGAAACACCAGCCAGACAGGGACTGGGGTAAGAACCTGGAGGAGCTAATGCATCACGGTACCTGCTTGCACTGACCCTGCTCAGGGCTGCACGTGCTGCAGCCCACAGCTCGTGGCATCATTCTCTTAAAGAGAATCCAGAGGAAATCCAGGGCAGTGGGATGTGGGAGCTGAGCCTGCTGCTAGGAAGAAGAATAATAAACAAACAGCAGCCCCAGTGCCCACCCCGGGGAAGAGCCCGTTTAGCATCCGTAATGAGCACCCGCCGGTTTGACTCCAACTCTTAGCTTCCAGAGGGTTTTTTTCAGAAATCAAAGAGCACAGAGATAAGAGAAAATCTCTTTTTTTATATACAAACCCATTTTGATTCCCAGAAGACATTTAGCAAGATCTTAACATGCGATTTGGGGGAAAGTCCACAGATACAGAGCTGCCCATAAACAGGGCAGGCCATGGGAGAACCATTAATTGTGTCCGTGGAGGGAAGCTGCTACTGAGCTCCAAGGGGATCAGTTTTTAGCCTGAATCACCCAGCACATTTACAAATTCCAGCAAAACAGGAGCGAGCAGGAACTCAGCACTGTGGAGGCTGACAGAGCACTGGAACAGGCTGCCCAGGGAGGTTGTGGAGTCTCCTTCTCTGGAGACGTTTAAAACCCACCTGGATGTGTTCCTGTGCGACTGAATCTAGGTGATCCTGCTGTGGCAGGGGGATTGGACTGGATGATCTTTCGAGGTCCCTTCCAATCCCGGACGTTCTGTGACTCTGTGACCCAGAGTTGTTCAGAATTAGTGCAGGCAGCCCCTGACATCCAGGCATTTGGGCTGTGGTGGGGCAGAGGACCTCCAAACAAACACATTCCAAAGCCACACAACAAGAAACACTGCTCTGACTTCACACAGGAAACAATCAGCCTTGAACTCCACACTAGTGCTGCAACGCAAGGGCTGGGGCGCACCAGGAGCTCTTCTGTCAAAGCATCAGACCCCCAAAGCCAGAACAGAGCTGGACATGGTTAGGAAGGCAAGGAAGAAGCCCTCAGATGCCCCAGCTCTGCAGAGACCCAGCAAACACCTATTTCTTGAAGATGGCCTGGTAAGTTTGGTTTTTTCAGGTGTGCAAAGGCTTCCACAGGAGGGATGACAAAAGGGCTGAGGATTCATCTGCCAGGAGAGATGATACAGAAGATACACGAGCACACTGAATATATAAAGCTGCAAAATGAGAACCAATTATGCTCCTTGCATTTTCTCCTGGCTATTATCTCTTCCAGCTAGATCTTGGTAAACTCAAATGAAAACATCCATCGATGTGTTTAGAGCAAAAGCACAGGGACACAGAGCTGAGCACTGCAGAGCCAAGCACGTCCTTGCCACAGGACATCACCCTTCAATCACTTCTTTGAGCCATTTTAAGCTTTCCAGCGTTCATAAACTCCTGAAGAACAGGATCTGCAGGGCACTACATTGCCAAGACTCCAGCTTAGATAACTGCCCAGTGGGTAGGACACGCGCTCGGCTCCTCAGTGTGAAATGGTGTCACACATCTGCATGGCCAGGGACCCAGCGAGGCTCCTGTGGCAGAACCAGCTCCACTGCCCAGTTGGTCTAGCCCAGCTACCTGGCCAGAGAGCTTTTAATCCTACTTCATTACTCACCTCTGCTGGCTCACAGAGCCTGGGCAGGGACAGTGTCAGAATTAATCTCTGAATAAACCTCTCCTGGGAGCCTGAGCTTCCACAGAGCCCTCCGAGGGTCCCCACCTCCAGGGATTCTCTCTAGGCCACTTCTTGGCAGGTTCTTACAAAACCCACGGACACCTGATGTTCCTCAGCAATTTCACTGTGAGTTGCTTTATCCACAGATTTCTTCCCACCACCTTCACCGCTCTGGACCCTCCAAGCTGTTCCTGTACCCACACTGGTTTTCTCTCTTAGACCTGCCCTCAAGCCTTCAATGCAGCAGCTCTTCTAGCAAGACACCACTTCCTTCTTCCCTACCAGACCCACTCTGCTCTCTGGTTCATTCAAAACTGTTGGTAGTGTCTCAATCCTGTGAGTTTCCATCATTTCATTCCCCTACTTACACTAAGCCCCATGGTTTTTCCTTGCACCAAAGGCAGGTTCAGGATGCTGGATTTACAGGGGCTACGTAAACACACCAGAGAACGCGCAAGCGAAACCCTTTGGCTCTGCAACGCTTCACAACAGATGAAAAACCCACATAGAATTCTTCCACAAGCAGTAGAATCAAACCAAATTTCCCCCAATTTTGCTGATCATGTGGGGATTTTCCATCACCTAACGGATGCAATCTCTCTCTGAAGGTCTGGGTGTTGATGGGGTTTTCTCTTCCCTCCCCGTTTGTAGCAGTTAATGCCCACGAAGGGCCACGCTGTTCCTTGTCTGACCAGGACAGTCCCCACAAGCAGTCTGTCCCCTACCTCCATCCAGCTACTTTCACCAGAATGAGCACAGACTGTGAGTGCTCAACCCTTACAAAACTAGCAAGCGATGTGCTGTGCCCTGGGTGTGAGATGCAGCCCCACACTGTGAGGTTTGAGCAGCCAGAAATACCTTCAATCACTGCGATTCATGTAGCAGCATGTTCTGCACTTCCCCGTTACAAGCATCTGTTTAAAATAACCCTCACTAAAGCAGTACAGAGTCTGTTTTGTAATAAACCCTGAGACTCTACATGTTCCCCAAAAGCAATGTACTCTAACCCCACACCCACCCCAAACACAGCAATCCTGTAGAGCACCGGGCTCCTTACAGGCTGCCCGTGACCTTGTAGTTGCTCCCTGTTGGCTGTGGAGCCTGGGAAGGAGCGAGGTGAGACCAGTCTGTCCCACAGTACCTGGCACAGGCTGCCTGGTGCAGCCCCTGGCAGGAAGCCTGCAGTCTCCCCACAACGATCTCTGCATTTCACAACGTTTGCACTGATGCAGTCTTGCTGCTCCTTTCACAGAATCAAAGAGCTTTAGGGATTGGAAGGGACCTCGAAAGATCATCCAGTCCAACTCCCCTGACACAGCAGGATCCCCCAGACCCAGTCACATAGGAACATGGCCAGACAGGTTTTAAACATCTCCAGGGAATGAGACTCCACAACTGCACTGGGCAGCCCCTTCCAGGGCTCTGTCACCTTCACCACTAAGAAGTTCCTTCTCACATTGATGTGGAACCTCCTATATGTTCCAGCTCACAACCACTGCCCCTTGTCCTACCACTAGATGCCACTGAGCAGAGCCTGGCTCCATCTGTCTGACACCCACCCTTCACATACTTATCAACATTAGTGGGGTCACCCCTCAGACTCCTTTTCTCCAAGCTAAAGAGACCCAGCTCCCTCAGCCTTTCCTCATCAGGGAGATGCTCCACTTCCTTCATCTCTGTGGCTCTGCGCTGGAATCTCTCCAGCAGCTCTGTGTCCTTCTTGAACTGAGGGGCCCAGAGCTGGACACAACATTCCACATGCGGTCTCATCAGGGCAGAGTAAGGGGGGAAGGAGAATCTCTCTCCATCTGCTAATCATCACCCTTCTGATCCACCCCGGGATGTCATATGCCTTCTTGGCCACAAGAGCCCATTGCTGGCTCACGGCCATCCTGCTGCCCACCAGGACCCACAGGTCCCTTTCTCCTACACTGCTCTCCAATGCTCTCCTACAATGTAGGAGAATTCCAGAGCTCAATCCAGCAGCATTCTGAGGGGTTGCAGCTTTAACCTGCCATCAGTCAATCATAAATCCAACTGCCTGCACACGTGGGCTGGTGTGACCACAGGAACTTTGGGCTTGGACACATGCAAACGCAAACTCTTCTGAGCCACAGCATCCAGGGGTTTTACCTCCATTTGAAAAACCTTTTAAGTTTCAAATCTCAGCAAGTGGGCTGTCACATTACCCTGGTGTAAATTCATGGGACTTAGTGCAAGATAACAAAAAGCTGCATATTTTAGTACAAGGGGGGGACACTAGACATCCCAACTGACGGCACCAGCAGTGGCTGCACCTGGTTCATGCTGGCCCTGAAGAAACATTTCTGATGATGAGTCAATGGAAACCACCAACGCCAGTGAAGATGCACCATAACATACAGACACTGAACTGCTAAACCAAGCCATGAGAAGATCCAGAAAGTTTGAGACAAGTCCTCTGCAGAGAGATGGCTGCACTGTTTAAATCCACCTCCATCTCACCCAAGCTAACACATTCACAGGCAGCCCAGGACTCGCACAGCTTCACCTGCGAGGTGCTTGGACCAACCACACTGCTCGAGCCGAGCTGAAAGGATGGAACATTCATCTGCCTGGCTGTAGTCAGCAGTGTAGTGACTTCATGTTCCCTCTGCAGAGTCTCTGACCTTGCTTTTAAGTCCAATGTGAAATGAATTCTGAAGCACCCAGCCCTCGCTGTGTGGATTCCTTATTCAGTACCTCCAAAAAAAACCCACCTTTGAGCAGCCTGTTCCTAAGAGCTGATGTTGACTGGGAAGACAGAAACAAAGCCTCCTAACCTTGAGGATCTGCTACAATGGGTTCAGGAGTCTACAAGGGGGTTTCTCACCAACTACCAGCCACTGTCCAGAATGCATCCACTCCAAGATTTACATGAGTTCTGCCCAGCAGCCCAGCCTGCAGGGCAGGATTCCTGGAGCAGTGTAAATAACTGCTTGTTTTTAAACAAAGGGGACTGTAACAGAACTGGGAGGGACAGTCCCTCTCCCAGCTGATGCCAGGGTGATGCCTCACATCTGCTCTAACAAGATTCTGAGAGCACACCAGGGCACAGCTTTAAAACCTACTTAGTCAGATAACGTGACTCCTAAGCAACGGAGTCGTTCCAGCGCTGTTCCCTCTTTACAGCTCTATTTTAAGGGCTCTTTAAAGTTTCAGGCTCTGCACCTTCGTTTTTGTTAATTATAATCTTGGACATTACTCACAGCCCAGTTCAGGCTGCAGGACCACGATCTGCTGTGCGACTCCTCAGGCTGGTTCTTTCCATCCTCTCCAAGTGCCTGGCCCTCAGCAGGAGGTGCTGCCATCCCGTATTCATGCCAGGATGAGAAGTTAATCTTTTCAGGACTAAATAATGACTTGGTACTTCCACATTTTCCCCTGACTGTGAAGGTGCCTGCTGACTGCAGCCACACTCAGATCAACAAGCAGCTTATGGAGTCAGGAGAAGTAAAAACAATCAGAGGTTTATGCTCTGGAAGAACTTAAATCCGAAGTACTTCAGGCTTTTCTCACTCTGCCTTAGAGACAGGCAGGAATATAAATAGAAATGTGAACAGTTTCCTTTGTTACTGCTCTAAGTTCTTCACAAAACCTGGACTTCTACTCAGAGAGGAGCTTCAGCTGTCCAGCACATCCCTCAAATCTCCTGGTCTGCAACGTACATCCTTCTCCCAGTGGGTACCTGGTGGTGTTTCCTAGGCACAGAGCCCGTGGTGGGCAGCAGTGGCTCTGCAGAAGGCTCCTCCCTGTCTCCCACCGGCAGCATCTCCCCGGAGCACAAAGCCAAGGTATTTTTAAATAGGTCGTTCAGAGGCTGGGTGGTAATTACAGGAGCACAGTAAGCAGATTGGAGCCCACAGAGCTGCTTATCCTTTCCAGAACCTTTCTAATATCAGGCCTTCCTGCACATCGGAGGGCAAACTGACACTCAGAGCACAACAGCCACAGCAAAACATCCTAGAACGCCCAGCTCTCGCTCATCTGCCAACTCTGGCCCCATTTTGATGACAAGATACAAAACGAAGCAGAGAGGAAGAGAAAATGTGTGAATGGACTTTGTTGTCAGATGACCAAGCACAGCAACGCAAGAGAACATGTGGTCACAGAATGACTCTGTAGGGAGGGAGGGAGGGAGGATTTCAGAGCTGGTACATGGAGTTCAGATGTGACTGATCTCATTCTATGAGATCAAGCTTGAACAAGGTAGGTTTAGATTGGACATGGGGAAAAAATTCTTCACAGAGAGCGTGGTCAGGCACTGAAATGGGCTGCCCGGGGTGGTGGTTGAGTCACCATCCCTAAATGAGTTTAAAAGACGCTTAGATGTGGTATTGGGGGATCTGGTTCAGGGGTGAACTTCTAGAGCAGGGTTGATGGTTGGACTCTATGATCCCAGGGGTCTTTTCCAACCTGAATGATTCTGTGACTGAGAGCAGTTCCAAGACAGAGCAAAGGAAAAGCATTTCTGAAGCAGCCTGGGGAAGTTCATTGTTTCTGCAGATGACACTGTACAGGAAGGAGGTAGGTAAAATAGGAGCCTGGTTCTTGGTGGCCTTATGCTCTTAGCAGTTCCCTGGCCAAGTGGCAGGTCCCACTGAACATGTATCAGGATGATTCTGCCTCCTCACTGCTTGAAGAGGAGCTGTTTAAAATGGGCAGAACTAGTGGTGAGATGTTCTGGAGTCTCTGTCCTGCAGCGATGCTGCTTCTCAGAGAGAACAACAAGGGCTGGCATCATAGTGCTGCAGCTGCTTGAGCACTCCAGCAGTTCTGAAGAGAGTCACTTCCCAGAGACAGACCCCAGCCAGTCCCACTGCTGCTGCATCCCTTTCCTAACAAAATGGGGAGAAACCAGTCTCATTGTGCTTCACACTTATCCTTCCAGACTTCAGCGAGAGCTTCTTCCCCTTTGCCCCATCTCCTTTCTCCAAGGTCACTCTTGCCTGCAGTGGCTGAGGCTTTCGGCAAGACCCAGAGGATTTTCTTACTAAACTGATGCTGCAAGTTTGTTGACTCTGTTCCAGAATGGCAGATCACTGCTGATCTGCAATGCACGAACAGCTCAGTTCACCAAACAGTTTAATGCCACTTCCTTGCCTTTACAGCTCACGA
The DNA here is from genome assembly GCA_013400115.1 of Rhinopomastus cyanomelas. Taxonomy (NCBI): domain Eukaryota; kingdom Metazoa; phylum Chordata; class Aves; order Bucerotiformes; family Rhinopomastidae; genus Rhinopomastus; species Rhinopomastus cyanomelas. The sequence continues at coordinate 127,952 of VXBP01004896.1, forward strand.
ACACCCTTCTTCACATCCCTTCATGCCTGTAACTGTTTAATTTTCTATCTCTGTGCCTCATTTTTCCATTAAAATCTCAGAGAAACCAGTGTGAGTGCCTCACTGCTGCAGCCTGACAGCTTCCACTTGATCTGCAGTAGTGTGATGGTAGATTTAGCAGGTATTTTTTCACCATCAAAAGAATGAAGTCATGGGTTCTACCTAGCCTGAGCCCCCCGAATCGCAGCAGGGACAGCTTCCTTCCAAATGCTTTGGTTGTCATTGCTGCAGGAGATGTTTTACGTACAGGAGGTGCAGCCAAGGCAGTCACGTCAGCAGTGCCTCCGCTGCTGCAAATCAGGCTACAAAACTCCAAGGCACTCGGGCCATGGCTGAAGATGCTAAAGTCTCCAGAGCCATTCATCATGACTTTCTTCCTGACGCTTAGTGCTCGCCTGCAGAAGAAAATAGGTGGCCCAGTTCAGATTTCTCAGCACAGCAGAGCTCTGAGGCAACTGAGCCCTGTGGATGGCTCAAACTGAGCCCCTGCCCGTGTTCTCCGGGGCTCAGCAGGTGCTGGGGCTACAGATCACTGCCTGAGAACTACCACTTGGGAAACAGGTCAGATATTGCTTCATCTGCCCTCGTTTGCTCCAGAAATCAGAAGGGTGGCCTTCACCCTTCACCAGTCTCTCAGCCTGTGCTTTTCTGGCCAACCCACCCATCCTCAAGGGCTGGTTTGTGACAACAGCACTCGGTTATCAATCAGACTCCCAACGGCACCACGACAGTTCTTCAGGAACGACAGGAAGGAAGGTGGTTCTGGCCATCACACTGGTTGTTACTGGTTGACCCCTCTTCTATAACAGGCTTTTTGTTTGTTGTTTTCTGGAGGAAAAAGTGCTGAAGACAGTCATCTTTAACAAGACAGCAAAGGATTGAAACAGCAAAATTTCACTGTGCCTGAAATAGCTGCCAAATTCGAGAGGCTGTGGGGAAACGAAAAACAAGCAGCGTAGCCCTCTTAGGAAAACCTGGGGTTGTTAAACAAGGCCACAATGTCCTTTCTTCTCTCTCTCTTTTTTTTAACTCCTCGTCTTCATTTCTGTTACATGCTCCTACATCTACAGAGACCAAGTACAAGCTTTTCCATTCTCCATGCTGCCCCTTTGGAATTCCACAGCAGTTCTTTGGCAGCAGCAATTAGTATTTGCTGTTGTTTTAAAAGGGGAAAAAAAACCCTACAGGAAGAAAGGAGAAGGCTGACTCACAGAGAGCCCAATAATTAGGTCGTGTGTTCCATTAGTTTTCATGCTTAACTAGTTACTCTTTAGGAACTGCTCAACCTTTGATGTGCGGCAGGCAACTCACCAATTAATTAGGCAGAGGGAAGCAACGGCGAGTGACGACACCTCAGAAACTGTATCAAAGCCCAGCGAAACCTAATGAGGGGAAACAACGGCATCGACAACAGAAAACAGGCACAAAAAGGTAGTGGCTTCAAATTATCTGTTTCAAGTATCTCGGCCGAGCTTCCCTTTGAAACGAAGAGCAAACGGGTGGGAAGCAGCCTGGAAGAGAGGAAGCAGCAGCCTCGTTTGATCAGAAGAGCATCGTCGTTTCCTTGAAGGCTCGACACAGAAACTATAGTCTCTGTGTATTGTGGGAGAGGTCTCCTCAGAGACTGTCACTGGCTGGCGGATGCGAGAGGCATCACGACGCAGACGCTGGGTTGGAACAAACCGGGAAAACCCTTTATCTGTTCACAGCCCAGTGTGGGACGCAGGGCCGGGAGCATGAGCCTGGCACCCGCAGCCCGGGGGGAGAGAGAAAATAGAGCCATAGTTCAACTAAGTGACAACTAACTAACTGACTAGCTAACATCTCTGTTAACACTACACACAAAGGGCACAGCCAGGCCTCATTAGGATCTGCCCAGCTGCCCGTCCTCTCTGTCCCACACTGCTGCGCTGGCTCCTCTGGGATTTGGCCGCCTCTTGGAGCTGAGTGAAAAACTGGGTAAAGCCATGTGAATTAAATGGGCTGGAAAGAGCTAAACCTTGCCCAGCTCTGCCAGCCTAACGAGTTCAGATGCTACTGCCCGACTCTTAATCAGTGACACTAACGTGAGTAATGGAGCAGCAAACGGCCGTGTGCCACGTCCACGCAGGCACGGACACAGCCCCTGGGACTGGGGATGCTGGTGGCCTCAAACCCCACTGTTTGCTTTCCAGCCATCCCTCCCCAAAGACTTTCTGAAAGTTTATTTCAGATGTGTCCAGACCTTCCCCCGTCTGGGGTTCTCACCCCTGGGACGGGCGCTGATGCTCACAACTATTCCCATCAGACAACGGCGAAGGCGACTGTGAGAACAAAGAGGGAGTGAGAGGAGAGAAGAAAAAGGGAGACAACACAGCACTTGAATTAGAAAAATCAATCCTGTCATTGATTCTGGTTTATTTAGGCAAAAATATTGAGTGAGATCGGAGAAAGGAAAAGTCTTGTGGATTTACTGGCCGGTTTAAAGAAACTAGTCACAAGCCATAGCAAACAAAAAGAGAAAAACGATGACCTCGTGAATTTAACAGCCACCTGCTCCAGCCTCCTTCACCCCAGACCCTGAATTACCCAAACTCGGCATCAGCCTACCTGCAGCTCTGCCTTTGGCTACGCAGCCCTGTTCCCAGTGGCACGTACACAGCAAGGGAACTGAAGGAAGCCTCATTCCTAGGCAAGGCTGGAAGCCAAGTAATGAGATGGCCCTTGTGAGAAGGAGGGGGGGAATAAAAGAAAAAGGCTGGAACCCTTTGAAGAACAAAGGCAGCAATCCCAGACCAACCTGGTCTCGTGGCGTTCTGCGCGATCACTGTAGCTAGGGTAGCTGGTGCCTTCCAGACACACACCCAGCTCAGAGAGCTCCAGCCAACTGGATGCAGAAGACAATGATTTCTCAAAGACAAGGAACCAGGTGCTGTCCAGAGCAGCAGAAAGCTGAGGAACACCTCCACCAGCCCTTCTGCTCCAGCTCTGCAGAGCCTTGCAGCAAAGAATCCAAGTCCCTGGCTCTGCTGGATGTAAACTGGGACTCCAGTACCAGTAGCTTCTACTCGTAAAAATCCCTGCGAGCTACCGCAGCTCCATAAACCATTTCACTGCAGCAGCCCTCGGAATTCACACCCTGGTACTCCGATTTCCAAACAAACTCTGTTGACTTTTAAACTGAGGAAGACATTCCTGCTGTGTGAGCAGCCTGATGTGATGGAATCTGCATCCTGCCAACAGGGGAACCCTCTGCTGCTTCGTGGCAGCACAGGCCAGGGACAGCTCGAGCCAGTCTCTGACTGCACCGCTGCAGCTCCCACAGGCACTGCTGGATGATAAGGGCAGAGCAGAAGCAGAGAAACACCCCTCTGATGCGATCGATCCCTTCTCTAAACATTTTGCATCTTGCACGTGGGAAGAATCTCGGATAGGAGCAGGAAGCGCTTTATTCTGGGAGCTGATGTGATGCCTCAGCTGAAGGCTCTCTCCTTCTCCACGGGGCTGACACCCACCTGCCACACTCTAACCCAGGCGGGCAGCTCCAGCCCTGCTCCACCAGCCACCCCAAGCCATCGGTCGCAGACCCCCAGGGCCAGGAGGCCAGGCCAGGGAAGGTTCCCCCAGCAGCCTGGCTGGGCATTATGGGGTCCTGTGGTCTTAACTTTCACTACCTTTTCCTCCTTTCCTTCTCAGCTGCTTAAGCAATTCCTTTTATCCCCTGTAATCAAGCCTGCTTGCCGGATTACTCACCAGCCTTAACCCCTTCGGAGCCCAGCAAACCTCAAGCCCCCACCCCAGGCACCACCAGAGGAGAGCTGTGGGGTTTTTCACTTTGTTCACCAGCACCTAGATTACCTTTGCAGCAAACTGCAGGATCTCTTCTTCATAAGGACGGCTAAAGCTCGCAGTCACCTGCTGCTTTCTTCCCCTGTAAAATGTTCATTTGAGAATTGCAATGAACCAACTGAATACTGTTTAACTGCAGCATTTTGCAGATGAAACAGCAGCTGAAGTGGGGCTTTTTTTCCCACTCCCGCAGCACACAAATTTATGTAGCTACATGACAATAAAGCAAAGTCTTAAATTTAATCAGAAGAAATACTTCAAGCCGTGGCAAGCTGCTCAATTATTTAGAAAGGGGCTCAATAAGACCTAGAAGGAAATACGCAGCAGCCGGGGAGCTTCCAGAAACAAAGAACTTTCATCCTAAACCCTGTTAAAGCTTTTTCACCTCAGCTGTTTGTATTGAACACCAGGCTGTGTTTGAACAACACCCCACCATCACAACAGCCAGGGGGTCTCTGGGTGTTTGTCACTGCCCCTTTACCAGCAGCTGGCACCACTTTGAAGGAAGGTCTTGAGGTGTTTCCTCAGAATCACAGAACATCAGGGGTTGGAAGGAACCTCGAAAGATCATCCAGTCCAATCCCCCTGCCACAGCAGGATCACCTAGACCAAGTCGCACAGGAACACATCCAGGTGGGTTTTAAATGTCTCCAGAGAAGGAGACTCCACAACCCCCTGTGCAGGAACCCAACTGACAGCCCATGCTGTTGCAGAGGACTTTCACAGAATCACAAGGGATTGGAAGGGACCTCTAAAGATCTAGTCCTATACCCCCCCTGCCACAGCAGGACCACCTACACCAAGTCACACAGGAACACATCCCAGGCAGGTCTTGAATACCTCCAGTGAAGGAGACTCCACAACCACCCTGGGCAACCTGTTCCAGTGCTCCATCACCCTCACTGGGAAGAAGTTCCTTCTCAGGTTGATGTGGAACCGCCTCTGTTCCAGCTCACACCCATTGCCCCTCGTCCTATCACTACACGACACTGAGAATAGCCCAGCACCATCCTCCTGACACCCACCCCTCAAATATTTGTAGACATTAATGAGGTCACCCCTCAGTCTCCTCTTCTCCAAGCTCAAGAGATCCAGCTCCCTCTGCCTCTCCTCATAAGGGAGGTGTTCCACCTCCTTCATCATCCTCGTTGCCCTACGCTGGACCCTCTCCAGCAGCTCCACATCCTTCTTGAACTGAGGAGCCCAGAACTGGACACAATACTCTAGATGTGGTCTCACAGAGTTTTCCCCAAAATTGTCCTCCTCCCTTCCTTCCATCAATTCCTCAACCATTCCAAACCACTGAGAAATAGGCAAAAATGAGGAGTATTAGTATTTCTATGAGAGGTCTAGGAAATTCAATAATGTTCCTATTGTTTTATTGCAGATGGCACATCAACTTCTCTTTATTACTGCAGAAAACTCAAGAGCCCTGTAGAGTGCAATAAAGCAGGACGTGTTCAGCCTCGCAATGTTTCAAAGGGCTGTGATTTACCGTCGAGAACCAGGCACCTCCCGCACAAACATCTGAGCTCCGTAATTGCCTCCTGTTTTGTGCAAGCTCTACAAGGCAGCGTGAGGTCAGCCCACACAGGGTACCTGCTGCTCCTCGGCGCCTGCCCCTTGCTCCTCGTGACACCGAGCTTGTCATTAAAGAGCAGGGGGAAAGAGGGTTGTTTTCACCTTTCTACTCTCCTGTTTGATTTCAGAGGCTATTTGAATTTTCTGCCAAACTCTTGCGCTGCTAGAGAGAGATTAAAAGGAGCTGTCACTGTACCAGGAGGAAAAGGCACAAGTACGTTGCCTTGCACGTACCCCACACACGCTCCGAGTCCTCCTCGTACAAATCAGCTTGGAAAACACTCCAGAAAAAAGCAGCGAACCCACAGACAATCACCCCACAGATTTAACCACGGAAGCAGTTCACCACTAAACACAGAGACTCCTTCGGGTCACACACACAGCTTTTCCTGAAAGCTGAACGCAGCTCTAGGCAGTAAAGCCTGAATGAGGGAGCAGTGCTCGAGGTAAAGAGCCAGCACAAACTCCATTTACACTGAGATTGCTCTGAATTTCAATTATTTCCAGCATGAATGGGAGAGTAGAAGCGGGATTTGGTTTACAACTACTTCAGCAGCAGCCTCTCACAGCACACAAGCACCATCCCAAAGCCACCCGTCCTTCAGCTGATGGGGTCAGTCCTTCGGGAGGGAACGGAAGACTGGGGGGAAGAACAAACCCCTCAGGTTCTCTGCCTCTCTGGAGGAGCAGGGAACATTCACAGCTTCAAGGCTCCAGACCCAACCAAAACATCAGCAGTGCTGTTATTAATTTTAGAAAGAAACAACGCGTGTAACCCCCCCACCCCCGTTTCAGTAGCAGGGATTAAAATCACCTAAAGGCACTGAGGCAGCACAAAGACCTCCTCACCTAGCTGTCCTGCACCTTTCCATCAGAGACACTCAGCACATCCCTCAGACACTGGATAAGGTACTGAGCATAGTTAGAAAGCACAGTCCTGGGCTGCCAACCCAACATAGTGCTATCATCAGCGAGGACAGTTTAAAGGATGAGAAGAAAGAACAGCTCCTCAAGAGCTGCAGTGGGCTGGCACACACACCACAGCCCAGGGATAAAATACACACAGTTAGAGCAAATCTCCAGGCAGTCACTCAGGGAGGCTCCTGTTGGGGTGACGCACGACATCCTAACAACTGTGCACTCATCACATTATCAGAGTACATTAGGAATTGGAAGGGACCTCAAAAGATCATCTAGTCCAATCGCCTGTCCCTGACCTAGACCAAGTCACACAGGAACATAGCCAGGCAGATTTTAAACATCTCCAGAGAAGAAGACTCCACAACCCCCCTAGGCAGCCCCTTGAAGTGTTCTGCCACCACCACTGGGAAGAAGTTCCTTCTCATATTGATGTGGAACCTCCTATGTTCCAGCTGACACCCAATGCTCCTCATCCTATCACTAGATGACACTGTGATAGGATGGATGGATGGATGGATGGAGCAGAGCCTGGTTCCATCCTCTTGACACCCACCCTTCACATATTTATAAACCCATGATTTATCAGTCCATACACCAGGTGCTTTGGAGGGCAGTGTTTTGACCCAAACTACCTAGAGCACACAGAGAAGGACAGGAACACACTGGGCAATGCTAACAGTGAGGAAGAGTCTGCTTTGGTTTCTGTATCTTCAGTCTTCAAACTCTCTGAAGTTTATTTACTGAGACATATGAAACTGTGGGCACTGAGACACCCTGAAGCAAAACACTTCTGTGAGGTGATGGAGTGAGATGTTACAAAACAGGGAATGAAGAGGCAGGAGCCCACATGTGTCCTCAGCTCTGCTTTGTGGCACTGCTGTTCCTTCTCAGATAGACAAGTTGTCCTTAAACTGGACTCAGCGGTTGCTGGAGCTCAGAAATTCTGTTTTACAAGCCCAAAAGGCTTCCTCAGCTGCTCTGTACAACCTTCAGCTGGTCCAAAGGATAACAACAGCACTGATGAGCACTAGGACACAGTATTGACTCAGCTCAGGTTCAGTGAACTCGTAGTGACAAACTCAGAACATCTCATAAACACAGTGAGGTCAGAGGAAGGTACCTTTTAACAAAAATCACCACTTTAAACAAAGCCCCTGGGGACTGGATGAAGCACCAGCCCAGAGGGGATCAGCTCAGACGCCATCAAGTTTGACAGCTTCACAAATTTATTCCCACTGACAGATGAAGGGAGCAACAAATGCTACGGGCCCGTCACGCCACGTAACGGACGCATCTTCGCTCGGCGGTACGTATCGCATCCCCGGCGGCAGGGCAAAGCCCCTGGAACACTTACCCTGGGCTGCCAGTTTTCATACTGCTTCTGTAAATTCGCACCGATGGTTTCCAGAGCTTTCTGAGGCCCCATTGACAGAGGATCTAGGAGACAGAACACAAATGGGCATTTTTAGCCACAGATGAACTGCTCAGCTTGACAAGAGGCAGAAACCATCTGCAGTTCCATGATTGTTTAAACCTTCAGCTCCTCCACGCTGTGTTTCTGTAAAATCCAGATCTAGAACCTGGGAGACCAAAGTCTTCATAGGAGCAGGACCACCACACCCCTCTGCAGAAGAAAGACATCAAAAGATTTTCCAACATTCCCCTCCAGCATTACAGAATCAGAATCACAGAACATTTGGGATTGGAAGGGATCTCAAAAGATCATCCCGTCCAATCCCCCTGACACAGCAGGATCCCCTAGATCCAGCTGCACAGGAACATGGCCAGGTGGATTTTAAACACCTCCAGAGGAGAAGACTACACAACTCCCCTGGGCAGCCCCTTCCAGGGCTCTGGCACCTTCACTGGGAAGAAGTTCCTTCTCACACTGATGTGGAACCTCCTCTGTTCCACCTCACACCCGCTGCCCCTTGTCCTATCATTAGATGCCACTGAGCAGAGCCTGGCTCTATCCTCCTGACACCCAATCTTCACATATTTTTCAACATTCATGGGGTCACCCCTCAGTCTCCCTTTTGCAAGCTAAAGAGACCCAGCTCCCTCAGCCTTTCCTCATCATGGAGATGCTCCACTCCCTTCATAATCTTTGTGCTGGACTCTCTCGAGCAGTTTTGTGTCCTTCTTGAACTGAGGGGCCCAGAACTGGACAACAACCATCATTCAGTGATGCTGTAATGCAGACTGCATTCATGCCCTTGACTGCAAATCCATCATCACCCTTCATGGATGCTGCCTGAGTGCAACACCCAGACATGATCCCCCAATTCTTCACTCAAGCAAACATGGAATCCCATTGAAGTCTGTCAGATTTGGAAGATTTCTCTCACTGAGGTCATAAATACTATTGACAGAGCACTGCAATGGGCTGCCTAGTGGGGCTGGTGGAGTCTCCTCCTGTGGAGATGTTTAAAACCCATCTGGATATACTCCTGTGCAACTTGGTCTACGTGGTCCTGCTGTGGCAGGGAGATTGGACTAGATGATCTTTCAAGGTCCCTTCCAATCCCTAATGTACTGTGATACTGTGATATTTAGTTTTGAGAGCCAGGAGAGGCACCACATTTGTTTCCTGTAACAGTAAAGAACAGCTTTCTCTAGCAAACAATGACACAAATTGTAATTGGTTAAATATCTGATGCTAAACATTTTTTTCCTTGATGAATGTAAAGTCCTGCTTCATTTACTCCCAGTGCTTGCTACATCAGAGATTACAACCCGTCTGTAATCTTTAACAGGATAATTTTAGCCCTAGATAATTGGAATTGTAGGGGTACAGCTGTACAGTGGCAGTGTCTGTGCTCTGCTCAAAAACCACGGCCAGATAACCAACACCATTAGCAAGTTCCAAAGAAAGCCCTGGAAGCTGAGACTGGAATTATTCAGGAAAATCAGTGAGGGTTTGCTCATCCCCAAGGAAACCCAAGGATCCAAGTTACATTTTGCCAAAGCACAGGCAGCAGTGAATTGTCTGCTCAGACTTCAAGAAGCCTCTCTGGGGATGTTGGATGCAGTGAAGCCTCTCTATACTGCACCAGTCCCCCTGCTGCTGCTGCTGCTGCTGCCCTGGAGATCACAGAATCATCAAATAATCATGGCTGGAAAGGAGCTGCAGGATCATCAAGTCCAGCCCTCACCCCAACAGCTCCCTAACCCCTAGACCATGGCCTCAAGTGCTCCAGCTACTTGTGTCCAGCAGGAACAGGGAGGTGACTGTCCCCCTGCACTCAGCACTGGGGAGGCTGCACCTTGAGTATTGAGTCCAGTTGTGGGCACCCCAATACAATGAAGACATTGAGGTGCTGGAGTGAGTGAAGATGAGGGCAGCTAAGCTGGTTAAGGACCTTAAGCTGGAGAATAAATGTTATGAGGAGAGACTGAGAGTTGGGGCTGTGGAGTTTGAGGAAGAGGAGGCTAAGAAGAGAGGCTCATCACTCTCTACAACTATCTGAAAGGACATTGTAGAAATGTTGGTGCTGGTCTCCTGTCACAGGTAATTAGTGACAGAACCAGAGGGAAGGGCTTCAAGCTCCAATAGAGTAGGTTTAGACTGGACATCAGGAAAAGATTCTTCACTGAAAGAGTAGTCAGGCACTGGAATGGGCTGCCCAGGGTGGTGGTTGAGTCACCAACTCTAGATGAATTTAAAAGATGCTTAGATGTAGTGTTGGAGGATGTGGTTTAGGGGTGAACTTGTAGAGTAGGGTTGATGGTTGGACTCTATGATCCCAGGGGTCTTTTCCAACCTGAATGATTCTATGATTCTATGCTCACAATGCCTCAGAACACCCTGTGTTAGTTAAGATGCCAGGAGCTACATTCCCATTCAAAAGAGCAAACAAAAATAAACAGCGTGGACACTCGAGGATGTCTTTTAGTCTTTCAGAAGGACCAAACTGAACTTCAGAGGTTGAACCCACTTCAGCACAGGCTGACAGGGGCTCTGACTGCACAGAGGAACACAGCTCATGGACTCTGCAGCACCTTCAAGAGCAATGGGTGTCATTAACAACACCTTGTGCACAAGAAGGGACCCTGGTGCCAAATGTGGAGAAAAAGATGTTCCTGACTACAGCTCATGCCAACACAGGCATTCCATGAGCTTTTGACCACTTCATTGGTGCAGACAAGGCTGGTGAAGGCCAGTAGAAGCACCAGCCAAGATCCCTCAGGAATAACCATCGCATGAAGCTGTCCGTGCCTTAAACAGTGCCGGGGTGACACCGTACAGAGATGCCAGCTCCAGCTTCGTTCTGGAGACAAACAAAACACTTCAGATGTTCTAAGGGTACACTGGGAAGGTACAGAGAGAGCTGTGAGAGGCTTTTGTGTGCGGCTGCAACAGCCACACGCTTCCCAGAATTCACACACTGCTGCTCTCAGCTGTGAACAGCAACTGCACCAACAGGATTTCCACGCTGCCCAGCACAACTGGCAAAGATGGTTCCACGAAACACCATCAGACTGTGGAACAGAGGGAAAACCAGCAGATATTTTTGTAATTACCTTTGTTTCAGAAACACAAAGTTGGCTAGAGATGGAGAAGAGTGCTTGTGCACGCCTTAATTAGTCCCAAGTTCTCTTTGTTGCTGATACTCACTAATAACTGTTTCAATGACTCCACAATACTCCTCATTCTCTCTGCTCATGTATCAGTGTGAAATGGGAGCTGCTCTCTCCACAGACTCGATGTGTTTGTTAGCACATGCTCGTGGCTTTGCAAAGGCTCTAAGGTCATCAGCATTTTCAGGTTGAAAGTACATGAGGTGGTCCAACTGGTGAAGCAGGTGGGGCAAGGATAGGAAGATGCCCTGCAACTTTGTGAAGACATTCTGTTTGTGCAGTGATTACTTTGCTCCTGCAGCTTATCAGAAGCCCCAGAGTTCAGGACTACAGTGCTCTGTATGGTACTTGCTCATGACTGAACATTTTCAATTCCTAGATAAAACCCAAATGTCTCCTTACTCCTCCTAATCCTACTTCAGGTTTGCCTCCTCTTGACCCTGGCATCTCCAAGCCAGGGGAACTTTCCATTTTTTTAACAACTCCCACACCAGACTTCAGTCCAACGCTGCAGCAAGCCCAGGTGTGGGAGCTGCTGGCAAGGGCATCGCTGGGAACTGCTCCATCTCTGCTTGAGTCCAGGATCCAGCTCAAACAGCTCCAGAGCAGTCACCCAACACAGAGCAATGGCCACGACGTGTTCCTGTGTGACTTGGTCTAGGTGATCCTGCTGTTGCAGGGGGATTGGACTAGATGATCTTTCGAGATCCCTTCCAATCCCTAATGGTTCTATGATTCTGTGATTCTGCATCGTGTGGGACAGGGTGATTCTCAATCCCTGCAGGTCACAGGGCTTTGAGATTTCCTTCAATATTTAGACACCTACAACAGTCAGAGAAAAGCTAAGCAGGGAGGTAACAGCCTTTTCCCTCCACGCTGTCTCATTTTAGAATACAGCAGGAAAGATGAACCTATGGCAGCAGTTACTGCTGGACTCTTAATTAAGTCACAGGGACCGAGTGAAATCAGATTTCCTGTTGTTCACCCTGGTTTTTAGAGCAGGAACACACTCCTCTGAGATCCCTGTAAATGCAATAGCTCGGTGTTAACAGGCTAAGAGCTCGCTGGAGCTTGCCAGTCCCAGAGACTTACCGATCCAGCACTCCAGTCGGGCACAGGGAGTGGTTTTCACCACATCAGGAGGGTCCACACCAACATTTAGGCACAAAACTAAGGCAACACTGACAGTCTTCATCTGCAAAGACAAGAAAACACTGATTTAGTGTAGAAACCAAAGCAGTTTTCACTTGTGTTGATACTGCTGTAACTACTGAAGGGTTTCAAGAAGCCTCTGTTACCTGCTCTCTGACACAGACTGCTTCCAGCAAGGCTTAGATTTGTCATTGTTTTTAAATAGAACAGCACTTGGAGCCAATGTGAGTACTCTGATTATTTCCAGAGCCCATTCTTCTTGTACAGAGCATGGAAATGGCTATCAGTGAACTTCTGCTGCTCATCTTCAATCACTCACCGTCCAGCAGCAATACATTATTAAAGGATGAAGACATGCTCTTTGGGGTCTCTGATCAACGTTATGATGATTATAACTAAAAGGATTACAAGGGGAAAAACACCCAAGTGACCAACTAAAACCTAACAAAATGTTTAGTCTACTTTTTCCATTGTTTTCTTCACATATTAGTTATCCTGCAGAGGCTCAGCCCCTGGCTCCCTTATCAGGCTGCTCAGAGCCACTGCTCCAGCCCCACAGGATGCTGTTCACAACACGTGCACCCAGGATTTACCTCCCAGTCCAGCCCACACACAGGGAGCCCATGACCTGCACAGGACACCAGATGAACCTCCATAGTGGGAGTTACTCTCAGGAAATGTGGTGGAGGATTGGCCTCAAGCTGTGCCCAAAGTATCACAAGGGTCCCCCAGGCTTGGCCCAGGCTGCCCAGGGCAGGGGAGGGTGTCCGCAAGTCTGGAGGGGTTACAAAGCCATGAAGATGTGGGGTGAGGGACAAGAGTCAGTGGAGACCTGGCAGTGCTGGGGGAGCAGTTGGACTCTATGACCTTAGAGGTCTTTCCCAACTCAAACAATTCTGTGATCCCAGCAGCAGCTGCACTGCTGGAGCTTTCACCTGCACTCAAGGCCACCTCGGCGTGTGGCACGCACAGCCACCTCACGCAGCACAGAAACCCTGCTGCTGCAGGTTGCAGGGGAGCACCAGCACCCAGCACTAATCACACTAAAAACCCACAAGGAATCACAGAAAACTGCAGGACAAATAACTCATCAGAGGCAGAAATACCCAAATCACTCTTTCCAGAGAACATCTCCTGCCAAGCAGTCTCTGCTGCCCAGTTTATTTATTGGTTCCCATTACAAGGTCTAATACAGACTTATTTTTCAGCATTTTCCTGGCAATGTCTGACAGGTAACTTATGCAGGACAGGCTGGCGTTCATTTTCTGGTGCCACGTTGGGAGATTTAGATGAGCACCTCCCCAGGAAAACAGAGAGCAACAGGGGAAAGGAACAGCCTGAAGATCCCAAAGGGTGAATTCCCTTCTGCCCACCTCCCCACACAGTGGCTTCACCACTGTTTGTTGTGTTAATGAAGAGCCCAACCTCAGTAGGAGTTAACTCCAGCTCCTTCACGCTGCCCTGAACATTAGCAGATCAAGAGATGTTGTCTTCCCGCTCTACTCTGCCCTGGTGATAAGACTGCATCTGGAATCTTGTGTCCAGTTCTGGGCCCCTCCATTCCAGAAGGACACAGAACTGCTGGAGAGAGTCCAGCACAGAGCCAAGAAGATGATGGAGGGAGTAGAACATCTCCCTGATGAGGAAAGGCTGAGGGAGCTGGGTCTCTTCAGCTTGGAGAAAAAGGAGACTGAGGGGTGACCTCATTCATGTTGATAAATATGTGAAGAGTGGGTGTCAGGAGGATGGAGCCAGGCTCTGCTCAGTGGCATCTAAGGATAGGACAAGGGGCAATGGGTGTAAGATGGAACATAGGAGGTTCCACATCAATGTGAGAAGGAACTTCTTCCCAGTGAGGGTGACAGAGCACTGGAAGGTGCTGCCCAGGGAGGTTGTGGAGTCTCCTTCTCTGGAGATGTTTAAAACCCACCTGGACGTGTTCCTGTGTGATTTGTTCTAGGTGGTCCTGCTGTGGCAGGGGGATTGGACTAGATGATCTTTCGAGGTCCTAATGTTCTATGATTCTGTGAAAAGAAAACCTCAATCCAAGACTCAGGTTCTGCACCTTTCTCAGCTCTTCAGGAACAGCTACCCAAAACCTCTCAGTGTATTTAAAGCTTCCTATTATGGGAAGTACTGGGACAATCTCATCTGTCATGGAGACAGTGGAAATTTTCCTTCCTCCATCCCAAGGCTGTACCCACCAAGAACACTCTGCACTGGATTCCTGTTAGAGAAGCAGAGGAATATTCAGCAAGTTCCTAGGAAAACCAGTACCCAAAACACTTTCTCCTTGAGATCAAAGCTATTCCTGTCAGCTCTGTTCTGTGTGGGGTCGTTGCTGTGTCAAACAAATAATAAAGAACTGGATCCAAATCCCATTCCCAACTTCATACTGCATCCAATTCAGAGTGATTTAGTACCTCTGGGTCAGAACCTGCAGTACTGGAATGGCCCAGTCCCCCTGGGTTTATATTATCTTGACAAACAGAGAGCTTTCAAATATTGATAACTCTCTTCTTAATCTTGAGACAGAATAGATTTGCAGTAACTTCACCCACAGGGATCCCAAACCACGGTTAGTGCAGCTCCTGGAGTTCTCAGCCAGAAGAACCTTCATAGGAATGGCTTTGATTTTAAACCTCAAGTTTTATCATCACAGAGGCTCCAATTTCTGCTGCAGCAGACCTGAAGGTAATTGCAGCCCAGACTGTACCTGGGACACCCCGTTTCACCTGCAGCTAAAGATCTGCTACAGGTTAAAACAGAACAGAGTTAACAGCTACAGAGGGTTGTGTAACTGCTCTATCTTCAACCATCACCAGGAACAAGGAAACCAACAACTTTCTGAGCAATTCTGCATCCCCCAATCAGACCCCCAGCTAATGCTGCAGAATGCCTGTCTGAAACCCCAGAAACACCTTTCTTCTCCACTGAAAAACTGTGGAGCCAGCAGGCTCCATCCTGCTGAATCCACCCCTTTCCTAAAGCTTTTCCAGGTCACTTTTCTGTCCATACATTCAAACAGAGAAGGGCAGGTCTTCAGCCAAAAGGCTGAACCAGCTCGGCGCCCCACAGTTAACTGGTTTGGACCTCTGCCCTTAAAGGCACGGAAGAGGTCTCTCAACACCCAGCAGCAGCAACAGGAAACTCTGTTCTCCCTTTGAGTTTCAGTTACCACGGTTCTGCAACACCCAGACACTGGGTTTTTAGCTGTCCTGAGCATCAGGGAAGGTTTACAGGTCCTGCAACCCCCAGCAGGCTTTTGCACAGCGAGCTGGAGCTTAATCAGAGCACGGTTCTCCCTAGGGGGACAGGGTTCTCCTTGGAGGGGGTACTGGGTTCCCCTTGGGTGGGGGACAAGGTTCTTCTCAGAGCAGGGAGGACAGGGTTCTCAGCAGATCAAACACAGGAGGGGATGGGCATCCTGGACATCAGACAGTTCCCATGTCAGGCTCCCAGTCTAAGAGGGGCTGGATGAGTGGCACCCCGTTGTCCTAATGCTCTCTAACAGCACAGACACCGTTTCCACGGCTCAGGTACCAAACACTGCCAAGGAATTGCTGTCTGACAACCAGCTGATGGAAAGGCTGAACATGTTGAAGAAAGCCTTGACCTTCTCAGTTCACTTGATCAGAGAGAAGCGAAGAGAGGCCTCTGGAGCTCCATATCCCACACAAACATGACTGATCTCTGCCTGGGGAACACAGACTGTGCTGCAGAAGGGGGTCTGGTTGATGCACTGCCCTTGAAGCAGTCCCCGGCACCATCAAGCTCTAATTCAGAACCTTCCACACTCATTTCACACCACACTGTGTAGTGATGGAGAATCAAGTGTTAGCCTTCTTTTAATGCATCCCCTTCCCTTTAGCCAGGAAACACCCAAAAAGAGAGACAGGCCAGTGCTCTGCAGCTCACCTCGAACATTTATGAGGTGAAACAGCTGAAAAGAAAGAGCTTTCAGTTTGAAGGAAGTGGAATTTTTTAATCTAAAATTAAAGAGAAATAAATTGATAGGGAAAAAAATACCTCAGTGTGCTCCTCCACAGCGACAAAAATAGGATGCAAAGAAATTCTTCAAGCTGACATTAATAATTCAACACCTCCACAGGTAGTCTTCAGCCATCTGTAGCCCTAAAGGTCGGTTCCTGCTGCGACTGGTGACAGCACACACTAGATTCCTAGATCAGCTTCTCCTCAGTGCTTGTTTTCCTTCTCTAACCTCTGTATTCTGCACTTATCCTGTGAATTTTCTTCAGAGGTTGGTGATGTCCAACATGTTCGCTTAGCCAGCGAGCACAGCTCCCACCTCAAGCTCACGAGCAGGCACAGCTGCTGATCCAGCTCCTCCTGAAACCCTTTCAGCTGCCAGCCTCACTAGCTACTTTATAAGCCCTTGGGCACTCATGGGTGAGCTGCTGCTCTCACTTAACACCCAAGACACGGAATCATAGCATCACTGAGGTTGGAAAAGGCCTTCAAGCTCATCCAGTCCAACCCTGACCCCAGCTGTCCCACCCCAGTCCCAAACCCTGGCCCTGAGCTCCAGATCTCCCCATCTAGGAAACCCATCCAGGGATGGCCATTCCATCCCCTCCCTGGGCAGCCTGTTCCAAGGCCTGAGGACCCTTTCTAGGAAGAAATTTCTCCCCAAGGCTAACCTCAGCTTCTCCTGGGGCAGCCTGAGGCCATTTCCTCTTGTCCTATCCCTTGTTCCTTGTGAGAAGAGACCAACCCCCACCTCTCTGCACCCTCCTGTCAGGTAGTCACAGACAGCAAGAAGGTCCCCCTGCTCCATCTCCTTTTCTCCAGACTAAGCAGCCCCAGCTACTGCCTTTAAACCACCGCGCAGACAGATCAAAACCAGACGGTGTTTTCTCATCCCCGCCACTCATTTCTTTAAAAGAACGAAGAAGAATAGGAAGCAAACGTTCTCCTTCCCTGACCTTTGCTTTCCAACGCAGCACGCAGCAAAAACCCAACAGGAGACATTTTCTAGATGCTATTTATTCCTCATGTGCTCTGTGCCAACGGCTTTCCTTCTCACCTCAGCACGGCTCTGTGTCTGCTTTGCATTCCGTGCAGGCTCCTCTTCACCGCTCCGCCACATTCCCACTCCTGTCTAGCACCCATCTTCCCTGGCTTTGGCTTAACTTCCTCATCCTCAGATCTTCCTTACAAACACGTATTTCAGATGGCTCCTGGAAGAGGCATCAGCTCGACGGCGCTAACACACGCTACGTCGGGAACGTTTGATCACCGTCCCCTTGAAGTGGAGTCCCGGAGCTGCAGCCAACTCAGCTGTGCTAAAACAACTTTTAAATTAGGAAGTTTTGCTGAACTTACAGGAGGAAATGGCATGGATCAGCCTGTGACACAGGGAGAGTTGGTCAACACACACACACACAAGCGAGGAGCTGCTCTCCAAGGTCTCCTCTCAGCTCATCCCATCCAACTGCAGGCAGCGGTGGACAGAGCCCCAACTTCCCAACCCCACCTGATCAATACACAACCACCTCAAATCAGAAGGATCTTTGTTCTAGGCAGGAGAAGCTATAAACCCCTCACTCAGACAACAGCACTCATCACTTACAGCAGGTGAGGCTGTAAGTTGGTTGGGTTTTGAATGGGTCTGTGAAGCAGCAGGTGCCCAGTGCTCAGGTCACTCACCTCACTGGGCAGCACTGGCCACTTCTCACAGCTACTGACCCAAACTCCTGACCTGGAAGGGAGGGAGATTTGCACCATCCCCAGGTCTCAGGGCCATCAAAGCAAAGTGCCCTAGGCTACTCCTCTCTGGAGTTTATCCTCAAATCAGGGGAAGAATGAAAACTCCCCACCAGCTACCTGACAGGAGGGTGGAGAGAGGTAGGGGTCAGTCTCTTCCAACAAGGAACAGGACAAGAAGAAATGACCTCAAGTTGCCCAAGGGGAAGGTTAGATTGGCCCTGAGGAGAAACTTCTCCCAGGAAAGGGCCTTGAAACAGGCTGCCCATGGAGGGGGTTGAATGTCCATCCCTAGCCAGGTTTCACAGATGGGGAGATCTGCAGCTCAGGGACAGGGTTAGGGGGTGGGTTGGGACAGCTGGAGTCAGGGTTGGACTGGATGAGCTTGAAGGTCTTTTCCAATCTCAATGATCTGGGTGAGATCCCGGACTACTGCTGGGGTCATGAGTTTCCTAAACAGGAGGACAGTTGGCAGCCCATGATTATGCAAACACAACAAGAAAGCAAACATTTACCAGGGAACAAGTCAAACCACGGTGAAAGCTGCTGCCAAAGCACCAACTCCCACCCCATCCCTAAGCAAGATTCCTACCACCTCACCTCAGCTTCCAAGAAACACTAAACTGGGCACAGACAGGAGTAGGCAGATGAGTTTCCAAGCTACATGTGCTACAGGAGCCTAGCAAGTGTCCTCAGGCTGAAACCACCCCTCCAAGGTGAAGCAAAGCACAAACTTCCAGCACTGCTGTCCTTCCCTCGTTTCCTTAGACACACAAACCATTCCCAGTGTGGGCAGGTAAACCCTGCTGGTCTGAGTTCAGCACAGCTGCATGCAGCCTTGCTTTCATCTGCTCTTCCACAGAGCCTTGATTGTGTATTGCTCACAGAAACGGGGCTTAATTCTCACTCAGTGAGCTGTGAGGCAGCAGGGGAAAAGTGTTGAAGTGAAGCTATGACCATCAGCTGTGTGGCTTTGTGCTTATTTTAGAAACCAATACAACTACAGAGCATCTTAATTTCAATACCCTGGCTTCAACAGCATCTAGTCAATAAACCCCCTGCATTGCAAACCCTGTTTTTATTGAAACCAAGGTTCCCGATTTGCTTGCTGCCAGGGCTTGGAGATTTCATTCCACACACAAAGCACAATCCCAGCCCTCTTCTGTTAAAAATATTCTTTCCATAAATAATAGATCAAAGTGGTGTCACTGTGATGGCAAACGGAGGCAGGGAAAACGCAGGAGACGAAGGATTAGCTGTTTGCAGAGTCCTCCTGGATGAAAGAGGGTGGCAAGGGAATGTTCAGGGATTTTATCTGCATCTACCACTCATTACTTTTCTTATCTGAGCCTTCCCTCTTATTTGAGTTCTGCCTTCCAGAGAACCTTGCAGCTGAGATAAACTCTGGGGGTTTCACAGCAGTGAAGCAGGATGAAGAAAAAGAGTCGCCCCATTCCCAAACCCTAGGGAATCACTTCTGTAACTGCATTAGAGCCCGAATCCCTCCCCGGGAAGACTCGAGACGATGAACAAGGGCAAAGCCCACCACTGCCTGCAATCACTTTTATGATTCACAGGGAAAAAATGCCGCCAAAAAACCCCCATGCCTCAGGCAGAGAGAGACCTGTTCTCCTTCACCTGTGAGAACCTTCTGAGTTAGAGTCAGGCTGGTGTGTTTAGGCCCATCCCAAGCACTCACGAGTTAATCTGTCAAATTCAGACTACTGGGATGTTTTCCCCATTCTCAGTTAAAACAACAAGGCAAGAAGAATAATCCATTTACACCACTGAGAGCACCAAACAAACCAGTTCTGTGAAATCAGGAAGAAAAAGAACAAACTTCTCTGCAGAAGGGGAGCAAACTGCCCAGCAGTGAAGGCTCACAGGTTCCTATGTTCCCTTCCCTCACATCACGACTCCTCGATGCAGGCGCTGCATCCCGGTGAATGATTCAGGGCCAGATCTCACTGAGCTCATTCACAGTGAGGAGCCACTACCCACAGCACAGAGGCTCCTGGGAGAAGAGACTGAGCTCCACAGGAGCAGGGACAGGATGAACCAGGTTGTGAGGATCAGCCACCACTGCTCTCCCCCACTGCAACTGTACTCTTGGGCTGTACCATGTGTGCAGCACCTCTAGCAGCACAGATGAAGAAAGCTGATTACTATTGCTTTACTCAGGCTTGACATGCAGAGCCTATTGATTATCCTGATCAGACAATGTCATTCCCAATGTAGAAAACGATCACTCTGCAGATGAGGAAATATGGAAACAGGGAGCTTCACAGGAAGGCATTGAGATCACTAAAATAGACAAGCAAGCTCATCACACCTCCACAGTCTGCTCGAGAAACATCTGTTCCTTGCCAAAACCCGTTAAAGCCAACACATCACAAACCCCAGCGGCTCTGTTCTCGTTCCATCCAGCCTACAAATCCCTCCTTTAGACCCTGCATGGCCAAGGCAAACGTTCAGGACGTGGTTCCTGGCCATTGAATGATTCTGATTCAGCCAGAGACTTCCCCAGAATTTCAGAGCCCTGCACCAGCTCCAGTGAACACCCCTCTGGGAACATTGAGCCACATGTAGCACATCCTCAGGCCCAGTCCTAACTCCTTTGGGAAGAAATTAGAGGATGGAGCTTCAACAGCAGATCCCAAGTTACCCCGAGTACTGCAAGAGCGATCATAACTACAACAGAAACTGGGACACCAAACACCTCATCCATATTCATGAGCACAAAGTTTCTGAGACTGAGAGACCTGGGGAATCCTCAGAGCCAAAGCAGATCCCAAGAACAGAATCAATGGAGCTGATTATCCCTGCGTTTGCTTTTAACTCCAAAAGTTTAAGCTGTGACACAGAGCACAGGAATGATGAGCCCTAGCAGGGCTGGTTCTTTGACACCTTTGGCTTTATCAGTGCAACATGGATTCAAACAGACACAGCAAGAGCTTTACCCACTACTTCCTGCCTCCAGACTCACACATTCTGTTTACAAACACAGAATGAGCTCATTTTCAATTCCACACAGCACAGATTCAAAACCACAACGCTTCCGTCCACTGTCACCGCTAGGCACCATAATGACTGCAGTTATTGCACCTTGGGCTTGCATCATCAACCTGCTAATCCAGAGCTTGTTCCAAACTCATTCATTTTCCTGCATTTCCCAAAAAAACCCAGCAACTCGAATTTCATTTTTAAAGTTTCAACGTGGGAGCATGGAGTGAATAACTGTCAGCATGGAATCAGTACTCCTGGTCCATCTGCAGGTTTGCTCCTCCCAGCACCACAGCACAGACACAAACTCAAGCTCAGTTCAGCCCAGAGCGTTTCACTGAAGAGCATTTTGCTGACTGAAGCACTGCAGGCCCCGAGTATTTACCCTTCCCTTCGTCCCCGCTCCTCCACCTCCCCCACCTCCCCCAAACCGCATCCTGCCCTGGAGCATTACCCGGTCCTTCATCCTCCAGCTCTGAGCCAAAGATTTGGAGCCTTCGATCTTCTCGCAGTGCCTTTTCTTCATAAAGGCCAGAGGCAGGTTCCAGTCCGTCAGGTCGGACTCATCCTCCTCCCCCAGCCCCAGCAGAGGCGACTGCAGCAGCTCCGACTCCATCGGGGCGGGGGGAAGCGCCGGGCAACAAGTGAGCAGCGACAGGCCCAGCGCGGAGCGGACCCGAGGTGTGGGGGACGGAGAGGGGCAGAGGGACAGGCCTGGGGCAGCAGCGCCTTCCTCCCGGTGACTGTCCTCCTCTTCTGCCCGGGCTCGGGGGAAGGCGGCGGCTGCGGCCCCACCAAGGGCCGCGGTATCGTCGGCGCCGGGCCGGGGCCTCTCCAGACGCTTCTACCCGCGCGGGCCCCGCGCTGGGCGCGCCTGGCCCATGGCAGCTCCCGGCTCCTTCCCACACCGAGAGCGGATCGACGAGAGGCGACAGTAAGCGGGAAGGGCCGCAGAGTCTCGTCCTGCGCCGCCGGGGAGCCCGGCCCGGCTCAGTCCCGCACCACGGGGGCGGCCATCTTGTCCCCAGCCCACAATGCCCCGCGCTACGGGCCGCCGCGGGGGACAAACCGCGCCGGGCGGGCGGCTGCCGTTACCATGGAGATAGCGCGGCTTGGTCCAGGCCTGGCCCCCGCGGGACCCTCCGGGACCTCCCGAGTGGAGGATCCTCCGCGGCCTCAAGATGTTGAGAGGGTGGGGGGTACCAGGGTACGGGCGGGTTTGGGAAGCCTCTTCACGGGGGCCCCAGGCTGGGGTTGTGAGAGCCAAGGTGGGGCGGTGCTGGCCACAGGGGCCAAAGGGGCAGGTTGTGGCGTTAACTGCCCCCCAGGCAAGGAACCCAGAGGTGCGATGTCCATCTTGTCCTCTTGCATCACTACAGGGCTGCGATGGCCGATGATCCAGCAGGCAAAACCAGCCATGACAGGACACTCATCACATAAAGCAGCATGAGAGTGACAGCAGGATACAGAGAGCCTTCCAGCCCACCCTGCCCTGCAGTCCCAGTCCTGGAGACCTTCATCTGTAATAAAAATAACTGGTGATGTCAGGCTCTGACAGCAGCAGCTTTGGCCTGGGGTGGCCTGGTTTCCCCAAACACAGACACACCGGTGCTCTCAGACCTTGCTTCACTTCCAGCGGTGTGGTCGTTCACACTGGGGCAAAAGAGCACAGGACTGGTGAAACTGGGCAATAGGCTCCAGCAGGATGGTGTCTGATTCTTGTCACAGACTGTCGGGGAAGGAAGGGACCTCTGAAGATCATCGAGTCCAACCCACCTGCCAAAACAAGACCAGAACCAGGGCAGATAACTCAGAACTGCATCCAGACAGGGCTGAAAAGGCTCCAGAGAAGGAGACTCCACAGCTTCTCTGGGCAGCCTGTTCCAGAGCTCTGCCACCCTCACAGTAAAGAAATTCTTCCTCATGTCGAGGTGGAATGTCCTGTGCTCCAGCTGGAATACACTGCCCCTCATCCTATCTCAGGGCACAGGTGAAAAGAGACTGTCCCTGACTTCTTGACGCTCAGTCCTCATGGATTTATAGACAGCAATGAGATCAACACTCAGTCTTCTCTACAGACGAAGCAGCCCCAGGTCTCTTATCCTTTCCTTGTAAGGCAGCTGTTCCAGTCCCTTCATCATCTTTGTAGCCCTCCGTTGGACTCCCTCTTGAACCAGGGAGCCCAGAACTGAACACATTTGTGAGGGAAGGCACACACAGTCATTCAAATAAACTGGAGGTTAATGAACATCAAACACTGCTCCTAATGAACTTCCTTGGGGTGTTTGCTGTGAGCAGGAAGCAGTTGCATCCGCCAAGTCATGTCTGTAACAGTTCAAACATGAACAGATTATTTCCAGGTAGGAATCAAAGGAAACAAATACAACTGGATTGACAATAATTTTCATTTCCATTAGTGTTTTCATCGCATTTACATTCACAGAAGATTTTCAATGCTAAGATCATTCTCTGCAATAGATTAGAAAACAATGTTTCTTGGAGGCTCCGGAGTGGCCGACGTTTGCTTTTACACCTTCAATTTCCTCACGGAGCTGATTCATGGTTTCATGGGTGCTTTATGCTGATGGCTGCTCATCACTACATGATTGTTCCTGAAATGAATTGCCTGGCAGAGAGAGCACTTAAGGTTGCACTGCTGCTAACCTTTGATGAATTCCTGTACCAAGGAATAGGAAGAATTAGAGTGTTAGGGATTGGAAGGGACCTCGAAAGATCATCCAGTCCAATCCCCCGACACAGCAGGATCACCTACATCCAGTCACACAGGAACGTGTCCAACCGGGTTTTAAACATCTCCAAAGAAGGAGACTCCACAACCCCCCTGGGCAGCCCCTTCCAGGGCTCTGTCACCCTCACTGGGAAGATGTTCCTTCTCATTGATGTGGAATCTCCTTTGTTCCAGCTCATACCCATTGCCCCTTGTCCTATCACTGGGTGCCACTGAGCAGAGCCTGGCTCCATCCTGACACCCATCTTTTCCATATTTATGAACATGAATGGGGTCACTGCAATAAGAACAACCCCAACACAGCACCTGGAGAAATCCCAGCCACCGCAGCACCCGGGGTAGCTAATCCAGCGCTGTGGCTGCACAGATGGGCCCTGGCACTGGGCACCGCAGGTCGCTAATCCCGGCTCCCGACAGCTTTAGGGAGCATGTGCTGGCGCCCGCCCCAGCAGAACGTGCTGCTGTGTGGCCTCGGGAGCTGCCACCACAAATACCTCTGAAGGACACAGCTGGCAGAGGGCAGGGAGCACAAAGCTGCCTCCTTTCACAACGTTAGAATGGCTGGTATTCGAGATAAGAGCCAGGGGTGTCCACGCTCAGCCAGGTGAAACCCTTCTCCCTCTATTGCCCCGACCCCTGTACAGCTCTTGACTTTGTGGACTTATCTCAGACCTCTGCTCCCCAGAGGCTGCCAATGCTCCCAGCGCTTTCTCCTTTTCCACACTCTGCTTGGTTCCACCTGGCAGGAGCTGAGGAGGAAGGTGACAGGAGGAAGACTCTGCCAGGCAGAGCCGAGTGACAGCTGGGCTCTGGGGATGAGCAGCAGCCTCCCCACGCAGCTCTGACTGCATCAGCCCTGACCCACAGGCAGGCCCTTCCCACGAGGATCTGTCCTTCTCTGCTGCTGCCCTCACAGATCCACCCTCTTCTGTTTCATTGCACCCTTTCTCCCCAGGGTGGGTGGGATTCCCTGCCATCAGGACCCCTGGCTTCTTCGCAGGGTCAACCCTGGATTCTGCAGAGAATAACAGATCAAACTATGAGATCACAGTTATTGCTGCCTTAGAAGAGCAGGGTGATGGGATGTGTCCTGGGTCTGTTTCAAACCCTGACAGGATGTCATGGCCAGGGGGGGCTTTCTTGAAGCTCTGCCTTTTTTACTGATAGCACTTCATTCCTCTCCCTGCAGCATCACAGGCTCTTACACCTCCACTGATGGAGACTGCACCATTTCTCCAGGCATTGTGCCCTGAACAGCCAATTTGTCTTAAAATTAAAGCACAAACTAAATCTTTTAGATGTTTCCAGTTTGTGCAAACCCTTCTCATTCCAGTCCCATCCTCCAGTGACTTGAACCTGGCTGGCTGGCTGCACTGCACAGGTCCTGCCTGCCCAGCTGGGGAAACACAACTGCATTCAGTCTGGAGCAGCAATTACGGGTTAGTGCTCTGAGAACACGACTGGGAGTCCCACAGCTACCCAGCTAATTCATTCTCCTGTACGTTCCAGCACCAAGGAAGCCTTTGCTGTGGGTGCAGGGAGATGCTCCAGCTCCTGCTCCTTTTGGAAGAGCTGCATGCTTTTTCCACACCTGCCTGCCCACAGGCTGAGTTTCTCCCCTTGGATTCTTCATGGCACTGAAACCCACACTGCTCGTAGGCAGGGCTTCACCTCCTGCACTTGGTGCTGGGAGCTCACGTGCTTCACATCACTGGGTTCAGGCAAGGTACAGGAAGAGATGTCTGATAACCCCAGCGCAGGAGGATCATCTTCCAGTCCCACACCCGGACACAGCCCTCCGCCTGTCACTCTTTGTAGTGAAAAACTCCCCTGTCTCAGTGCCTGTCAGCACCCTCCACCCTGCCTCACCTGAGCAGCTCATTCTAATTCCACTCTTGGGCAGGAAGACAGAAAGACCTGGAGAGAAGACAGTCCCTCACAAATGTCAAGAGAGATTTTATCTTTGATTTTCATTAGCCAAATTCACAGGTCACCAGCTGAGTCGCCAGCAGATGTGAAGTTCCGTGCCCATAGCCACAGCTCTTTGTGAGCAGGATGTGAGCCCACACCTCCCCACAGGGCTCCTCTCAGCCAAGTGTTGCTTGTATGGCCACAGCCAGCATTTGTTTTAAGCACCCAGGGGCTAACAACGAGGTTTGTTTTAACACTTCAGCCGGCAGAGCTTTATATCCTAAAGACAGTAGGTAAAATATTTATTAGGGAGAATATCTATTTTTAACTAGGTGTGATTTCAGTTCTATTATTCACACACCTACAACACCCAGGGTTCTGCACTGCCTCCTCGCTGAAAATCTGAACCCAAGACTTGAGGCTGGAAATGGGGATGGGAGCCCGGGGAGGCAGTTGAGAAGAGGGCGAGCGATGGCACAAGCCAGATCCAATACCCATCCCCAAAATGATTCATAAAATTGATTCTCCACCTCGTAGAAGAATCCCTCTGCCAGAAAGAGAGCTGATGAGCCTGTTCCCAGCACTGCTGCACTCTTCTGAACTCAATTCCTTTAAATCCATACGGGTGGGGAAACACACTCTGCTGCAGGGACTGCCCTGGTGCTGCTGAGAGCGGGCACTGGTACCACTAACCCAGGCAGACTGGGCTGAACAGAGCACTCGTTCCACGCTGCCAGAGGTGCCTCAGTACAAAACACCAGCTCATGAGTAGATGCTGCTGCATCTTCTGCTGCCCAAGCGCATCCTGCCCCCAGCCAGCACAGGGACTGCGGCAGCAGCTGCAGGGACAGAAGATCTGAGGCTTCCCTTGCCCAGCCAGAGGACAAAAACCTGAGGCAAAGGAAAGCAGCAGCTGCTTTAACCTAGAAGGTGCAGATGGAACTTAGTGCTGGTGACTTAGTGCTGATGGAACTTAGGGCTGGTGACCGTTGCCAGAGGACTTTACCTGCCAGTTGCTCCCAAGTGTCCCCAGCCCCTGGTGCTGCTACCAACGCGCTCAGCCGCCCTCAAACCACGGGAGAAGAGCTCCAAGTGCCCCTGTTGAAAAGGCCAGAGTAAAGACTGGGTCAAAACACATTTCTCCTTGCCCTTTCAGTGGGAGAAACACTGACACCGGGGGAAAACTTCACTGAGGAAAAGGAGAGAGGAAGAAGCAGCTGGCGACATGGCAGTTCACAGCAGAAGGTTTGGGCAGCCCGTCTTCTCTCCTTGCCACACACTGAGCTAGAAAAGGGCAAGTTTCTTGGTGAGTCAGTAGCTGTAGAGGTTAGTTAATGAGGGCATTTGACATCCTTGGATCTGAGGTGCTCAGGAACTGAGAAGTAATTGAGGCTGTGAGGCAAGAGCCGCGTTTCACCCCAAAGGTGCCTTCAGTTCACCAGCCAATGTAAAGATCTCTCTGTCCCTACTTGCACAGGGAAGGCTTCAACGCCCCCTCCAAAGCCTGAAAATCCCAGTCACTTAGTGGAGATGTTTTTTCTCATCAAGCCTGAGCGAAGCTGTGCTCAGTGCATCTGGGGATCCAATAGATTAGATAGTTTGTGGAAGCTGCTAATAGACTTCTCGAGCCCCTTTGCCATCCATCTCAATGAAAGGCGATGCACGAGCACAGCTCATTTGTTATCATTATCTCCCTTTGTCTCGCCCAGATCTGGATCATTTGCTGGGTTATCAGGCTCTGTGTTTCACCCCACACGGCAGAGGTCACCCCACTAGCATCCACCCACTTTCTGTTGCTGAGAGCAGGAACCTTTCCCCAAGCACCGTGTAGCTGTTGTAGATCGGCGTCAGCTCTGACTCAGAATCACGAGATCTCAGAATGACTGGGGCTGGGAAAGCCCTCTGAGCTCAGCCAGCCCAGACCAGGACCTAACATCACCCCATTAGCCAGACCAGGGCACTAAGAGTCACAGCCAGGCTGTCCTTCAACACCTCCAGGGATGGGGACTCCACCACTGCCCTGGGCAGTCCAGGCTCTGATCACCTCTTCCATGAGGAAGGGCTTCCTGACATCCACCCTAACCCTCCCCTGGCAGCTTCAGGCTTCATTCTGGCTCTGGTTGCCTGGGAGAAGGTCCCTCTGAGTCTCCTCCAGGCTAAACACCTCCAGCTCCCTCAGCCTCTCCCCATTAGCCTTTCCCTCCAGTCCCTTCCCCAGCCCCTCAATCTCTTTCTAGAATTGAGGTGTCCAGCACTGCTGCCCCCAGTACTCAGGGACAAAACCAGGCTGAAGCACCACAAACAGAAGCCAGAGAATCCATGTGGCTCCTTCAGAACCTGGTAAAAGCCTCCAGCCCCAACATCCTGTTTCCTGGGGCATCTTCTTGCAGTCACCTTGTCAAACCCACCTTCCCACAGGCAGGACCTGATGTTCCCTTTAACCAGAGCCGAGCTGGCTCCTGAGGACTAACTAACTCAGCATTTCACAGGAAGGTCTGCACTGTCTTCCCTGGGGCTTGGGAAAGTTATTTCACGGAGCAGCCTTTGGAAACGCCTGTGCGATGGCGCAGAAACTGCTTCAGAATCAGAACCGCTGGGGTCTGGTTTGTGGGGTGGAACAAAACAGGCACCAACCAAGACACCTGGATCCGGCCACAACAATCCCTGGATGGAAAAGCACAGCCAGGGCTGGCCCTTGGGGCGCTACCCACTGACACTGCTTTAGGCAGAGGGACCCAAAGGCCCTCCTGCACCCAGGCAATGGGGATCAGCAGAGTCCTTCATCCTCCTCTTAACATGAAGCACATCCATGGAAGCTTTTCCTCATGCCCAGGGTACTTCACACTCAGACTCCTGCTGATGAGTGGCAGAGCCACCAACATCTGCTTTGTGAGCCTTGCTGATGTGGTGGCTGCTGGGACCCACCAGGACCCTAAGGAATGGGGTAACTAGTCTGGTTATTCCCAGTGGAATGCAGGCACAAACCTCTCTTCCCGTTGCTGATGCTGAGGAGCATCCATAGGGCTGGAAGGTAAAGGTCCACGAACGACTGACTGCCCGTCAGCTGGGGTGGAACCATTAGGATGTGGCCAGGCCCAGAACCTGCTCCTAAACACCATGCTGAGAGCTTCTGGAAGCAGGGCAACACAGACAGGGTGCTCTAGGTTCACTGCTTCATTTACTGTGTGTTTCCCACATGGAAAAGCCCTAACAGGTACCAGCAGGCAGCCATCAGCCCCACAGCAGACAGAACTGCTTGCCCCAGTCCAGCAGGGCAGTGCCCACGTTCCCGGGTCTGGGGTGGCACTGCAGCTCTGGCAGAAGGGATGAGCAGAGAACTGCTCTGCTCCAGGCAGGGAGAAGCCCAGGGCTTTGCCCCTGAAAGACACCACGTGCCATCCCAGTCCTGGTTTGGAACCGCTGGGCTCCTGCTGTTCCTTGCATCTTCAATGCCAGCTCCTCTTGCTGCCTGGAAGCAGCGTCTCTGTNATTTCAGGGCACCCACTGCCATCCCAGTCCTGGTTTGGAACCGCTGGTCTCCTGCTGTTCCTTGCATCTTCAATGCCAGCTCCACATTCCAGTCAAAATGTCTCCAGCTCCTCTTGCTGCCTGGAAGCAGCGTCTCTGTCATTCCAGTTACACTCACTATCTCCTCAGCTTCTTAAGCCTCACATCTCGAGAGGGAATCAATAACACGCCCAGCCCTAATGGCTTCCTCACCAGCAGAGTCTGCAGCCTCCCAAGAGCCCCTTTCCCCCACTGAAAGCTGGAGAGGAACTTACATCTCGACCTGCTGGCACACACTCGCCCACCTCACAGCAGCCTCTCACCTGCCCTGTGCAAACAGAGGTCCCTCCAGGCTGTCCTACCCTTGCCTCCCCTCAGCTCCATTCCAAAGGCGCGCAGAGACGTGCCCAGACACAGGCTTTGTACTGGGGTGGCTCTTGTGAAAAGGTGCTGGAAGTCCCCTGATGGAGCCAATGGCAGCCAGCCCTGAGATGGAGCAGCTCTCCACCTGCAGCCCACAGACAGGAGCCCCCACTGGATCTGGTGGATGCCCAGAGGGGTCTGCAAGCCCATGGGAAGCCCACACTCCTAGCAAGACCTGTGGACCCATGCTGAAAGGAGCCCACGCTGGAGCAGGTCTGCCGGCAGGACCTGTGACCCCATGGGTGACCCCCTGTTCATGAAGGGCTGCCCCCATGGAAGGGATCCACAGCAGAGCAGGACTCACTGGAGGACTGTGCTGCTGGAGGGAGGAAAGGGAGGCAGCTGAGAGCAAAAAGTTCGACCTGGCAAGAAGGGAGGGGTGGGGGGAAGATGCTTTTAAGATCTGGGTCGATTTCTCATTATCCTGCTCTGATTGGACTGGTAATTAATTAATTTCCCCAAGTGGAGACTGTTTTGCCCGTGATGGTAACTGCTGGGCGCCCTCCTGTCCCCACCTCCACCCACGGGTGCTGGTGTTTGCTCTCCCTTGTCCTGCCGAGGAGGGCAGTGCCAGCCGCTCTGGTGGGTGTCAGCAGCCAGGCAGGGGCACCCCCCCAGCACAGAGTGTGGGAGTCAGGGAGCAAGAGGCTGCAAAATAACAAACAATCACGGGCAAAATCTGGGGCAGCAGCAGAGCCGCCGCCAGCCTTTGATGTCTCCTTCTCATCCTGCCCTGCATCTCCTCCTGTGGAAGCGGAGGGCGGCGAGCTGGGAAGAAGCACCGGAGCAGCAGGGACACAGGGCTGCTCCTGTGCAGAAGCACTAGCAGGATTAAAGATAAATATTGAAGCTATCAAAGAAGATTAAGGGATTTGGGAGCCCACTCCCCATTATTATCCTCTCAGGGGGAAGGGAAGGGCCCTGTGCTGCAAACACCATGCTCCGGGTGACTTCTGAACCCCCATCCTGGCTGCACGTGTCACCTCCTTGGCTGGGCAATGAGAAATATGGGGTTTGTGATCAACATCCCCAGTTTGGCCCTGTGGGTGCTCT
This sequence comes from Rhinopomastus cyanomelas, assembly GCA_013400115.1. Classification (NCBI taxonomy): domain Eukaryota; kingdom Metazoa; phylum Chordata; class Aves; order Bucerotiformes; family Rhinopomastidae; genus Rhinopomastus; species Rhinopomastus cyanomelas. Next base: position 158,427 of record VXBP01004896.1, read on the forward strand.
GAAGAGAGGCTGTGGGCAGCGCTGAGCTCCCAGGTGAGACCTTCCCTGTGGGTCCAGTCCCACCAGGTGGGCAGGACGGGGAGGTCCATGTCCTGCAGAGGAGTGTGGGTCCGTCACAGCCAGCACCTCGCTCCCTCTTACAGCAGGTAAATGCTGAGAAAGCTGGAAAACACCCTGGGGATGGAGTGGAAGGAAGAGCAGCTGCCTCTCCGCTGTGCGAGTGCAGGCAGGGCTGGGAACTCCGCACCAATCGATGCCCACACGGAGAGGCGGATGTGGGTTGGTTGGAACCTGCCTCCATTCAAGCCCAGAGCAGAGCGTCACAACAGAGCTTCATTAACAAAACATGATCCTAGGCCCTGTTCCTCCTCCTCCTCCTCCTCCTGTCTCCCAGCTCCTCTTACGTGTCGGGAAGGACCCAGCGTTAGGCAGCGCCGAAGGATGGCTGGAGCCGCACAAAGGCACCAGCACCCCTCCTGCGGGTGGCCCACGGCTCCTTCCCCTGGAACCCACGCAGGGTGCAGCCCAGCTCCTGCCCCACATCCCTGGGTGCAGCGTGTTCCCACCTCCTCAGGAGTTACCCCCTAATCCCAGAGAACCTCGGAGGGGTGCACATGGAGTGGGGTGCAGCAGGGATGGGGTAGGGGTGTTCGCATGCTGCTGCTAAGCAGAGATGCCCTTCGGTCCTTCATTCTGCACCCCACAAACTCATCTCACAGCCAGCAAGGACCCCGACAGGACAGATGGGCTGGGTTCCATCCCTCTCTCCTTCCCTCCTGCCCTCGGTCAAAGCCACTGGATTCTGAGGCAGGGAACATCCAGCCAACCCCAGATCCCTGCTGCAGCTCTGCCTGCAGCTCCGACCGATGCAGGATCAGCCCTCCAGCAGCCCAAATGGTTTCTCTGCTGCACTTTGAAGGCAAAGCTGCAGTTTTAAACCACAAATTAAATTTTTAATGAAACTTCATAACTGTGGTACCCAAATGTGATGCAATATTGATGGGAGCTGTGCATCCAGCTAGCGTGAGGCTGCCCTAGAAAGCTCTTTAGGACGTTATGCAATATAGGGCTAAATTAATTATTTGCAATGAAAGGATCCGTGTCCCTACAGCATCACCCAGACCTGCACAGACTGCTCTCCTCCTTCTGGCTGGACGTAAATGTCAGGCAATTTGGAAGTGAAACGGCTTTTGGAGATGGGAACAATGAGAGAAAGGGGAGGAAAGAAGGGGAGAGAGTGACTGTGGGAGAGGGAGGGAGACAGAGAGGGAGAGCTCTGCAAGGGAGGACTGCAGCCAAATGCAGCAAATGTACAAACTGCTGTCCCGAGCCTCTGGGTGTGAGTGTGTGTGAGTGAGGGTGTGAGTGTGAGTGAGAGAGAGGGAAGGGAACTCTCCAGCTCACGGTCATGGGGTTCGTCCCAGCCACACTCCAGCTGCTCCAGTAGCGGTTGTGAATCTGAGAAGGAGAAAAAGGAGATGACAAAGAGGTTTTGAACACAGAGACCACTCTGCAAACCCAACCCCAAGCAGCTCATGGGCAGGAGATGGTTCCGTGCGCCTTGTGCAGCTCCATGTGGCAAAGGAGTGGAGCAGTCCTCTGGAGAGGACCCTGCTGCTCCCTCGGACCCTGCTCCCTCCTCGTGTGGGTTCTGCAGGGACAATGAGGTGCTGGAGTGACCAGACCCTGCTGTCAGCACCCCAAGAACAAGGCCTTGTGTTGTAAAAAACCCCATGAAACAGCCCCATAGCCACTGCCATGCCCTGCATGTGGGGCTGGGGTGAGCCAGCAGCAGCTGGAGGGGGCAACCCCACCTGCAACCTCAGAGACAACCCAGGCACTACCAGCAGCTTGGCCACGCACCAGTCTGAGGCACAAACAACTGGAGCTGGGCTCCTCACTCAGCACAGTCTACCCAGGGCTATTTCCCATCGCGAAGCCATCTCCATCCCATGATGGATCATGGTGTTCCCACTCTGCAGAGGAGACTTAAATGCAGGAGCAGCGTTACCCCGCAGGAGATGCTTTATGTGCCGTGGGCTGTTCCAACAGGAGAAGCTTCTGCTCCCCAGGGCTCCAGCACCTGGGATTAGAGAGATTTGTCCGCTTCAAACAGTCCTTGGTGTGTCTCTGCCTCTGCTGTTCCCACTCGGAGGGGAGGGATGAGAAGATCAAATACTCACACTCCTCACCTCCACTCGGGCTGGGCACAGGGCGCCAGGGCTCGCAGTCCCTGAAGGTTGCACCCCGCACTGTCTGAAATGATCCTCATCCATCAGCACCACAAAGGTGCCTGCTGGCTCCCGCTCAGGACTAAATCATCTCCAAGGGTCCTTGGAGCTCTTCTCAGCTCTTCTCACCCATGGAGCAATAAATCATAGAATCATAGAATCATAGAATCATTACGGATCGGAAGGGACCTCGAAAGATCATCTAGTCCAATCCGCCTGCAAAAGCAGGATCACCTAAACCAAATCACACAGGAACCTGTCCAGTCGGGTCTTGAACATCTCCAGAGAAGGAGACTCCACAACCCCCCTGGGCAGCCTGTTCCAGTGCTCTGTCACTCTCACCGTGAAGAAATCAGCTCGCTCCAGAGAGAGCTTCGCGGGAGGCATGGGAAGGGTTAAAAATAATAGGGGCTCCATTATTCCATTACACAGCTCCTAAATCTGCAGAAGCAATAACAGGTCCTACTGCATGATTCAGGGGTTCTGGGAAAGCTGGAGTCTTGATCATATTTTTCTCGTCCTTTCTTTGCACCAGGAGACAGGGGGGTTATTTTCTCGCCGCCGGCAGTGCAGCTCTGCCGGTTCCTCCTCCCCAGGTACTCGCAGAGTGCCCATCACCATAGCATCAGCGTCTGTGTGTGACTGCAGCCGTCACCTTGGGCTCCTCTCAACACAATGTGCTGGGCACGACAAAAGATTCCCAGCGAAGCGGGTTCGGCGACACAAACAGCTTTGTCAACATCGTGCAGATGTCAGCACAAGTGGGTACCGATCCAGCTCCGGCTCTCGGACCAGTTCTGCACTGGTGTAATTGTGCTGCCTGCAGTAACATCACTCCTGGTTTGCGCTCCTGCCTGTGGCAGAAGAATGAGTCCTGCAGCCTTCCCAGCCTCCCCACGGCATTCCTCCTCCTCCAAAACAACAGACCATCCCAAACAAAACCAACTGCAAAACCACACCAGCTCAGAAGGGAGACTGGTCTGCCCAGTACACCCCACCCTGGCTGTCCCCTGCCTGAACCCCTGTATGCTCCACTCCTGTTGCATCCAAGTGCTGCACAGAGAGCACAGAGGAGGAAAAGCATCTAGGGCAGGGAAACCCAAATGAAGGACCTAACGGAAACCAGATTTGCCCTCAGAATTTCCTGATGGCGGGTGGCAACAAGGGTGCTGCAGGAACCAAGGAAGGGCTGACAGAGGTCATGTCTGGACTCCCTGGCCACTTCTGTCCCAGCGCTGCCCTGGCTCCCCCAGGATGGGTATCAACGACCAAACCCAACCACGGCACAGGAGCGGGGTGTCGCCAGCCCTGCCACCCTCTTCCTGCTGAGCCCAGGGATAACCCCAAACCTGTGGGTTTGGCCACGAGGCGCTGGTTTAACTGCAGCCCGCAGAGCACGGCTGGCTGAGGAACGGGCTCTGCCAGAGGAGCCGCTCTCTGCCGAGGCAGTGTGTCAGGGAACTCTCGGGGGCACAGGAACACGTGCGGCACAAACGGCGTCAGGCTGAGTCACGCAGCCACAGGTCTCGCTGTGAGCAGCCACAGCTCCCCGTGAGGGCTCATCTGGCCCCTTCAGAGGGGAGACAAAAGGAGGGGAAAGGACCACAGAGTGGTGGCACTTCACCTTTTGAGGACCCATGGCCCAAAAGCCTTCTCACTTCACTGACCCACTTCACTAATCAAAGTCAATTGCTTCATATTTCACAGGGTAACTCGGCACTGAGCAAAGCTCCAGCCCCAACGGGCTGCTGCACCACAGGTTGGGCAGAGCCACCAGCTGGCCCGAGAGGACCAAATTCACCCTTTTCCCCAGGGCAACAGGACCTCCCGGCAGCTCAGGGGTTCCCTAACGCCACCTCACACCCCGCAGAGGAGACAGGGACAGGGCCAACAGAGTCTGAGGAGCTGGGACTGCAGGGCTGGGGTCATCCTGCCCGTCTCAGGTGCCCCTGGCCAAGGGCTGGCGGTGAGGAAGAGGCGCTGGAGAAGCTGCCCCTTGGCTTCTCCGAGGTGAGGAGGAAGCGGCCGCGGCTGAGGTGCTGAACAGGAGAGAAGCGGAGGCTCTGAGCGGCTCCACCAAGGACAGCTCCGAGCGGCCCGTGGGCAGGGGCTGTCCCCGCATCGCTGCGGGGAGAGCAGCAGCTGCTCGCCCGAGCCCAGGGCAGAGCCCGGCTCCAGCAGCACTTCGGGGCTCTGCGGCCTGGGGATGCCCGTGGGGGGGCGGCGGGGGTG
>VXBP01004896.1:166510-315150 GCA_013400115.1 Rhinopomastus cyanomelas
CCCAGCCAGCGCCGCTCCCCAGCACCACAGCCATAGCCCCGGGCTGCGGCGGGCACCGGGACGGGACCCCCCAGGCCTGCTGCACTCAGGTACGTCCCCCCCCACTTCCCCGCCGCCCGCAGCCCCCCAAGGCCTCCTCGCACCGTCGCTGGTGATCAAGGAACAAACCAACCGCCTTCAGCATCCCCTGGCAGGTGAGGTCCCCGCCCCCCAAACTGGTCCCAAGCCTTTTCTGCTTTTGATACCCACTGGTTTCCCCCGCTGCCAAGGGAAGTTTATTACCAGTTATTTACTAAAAGAGAAAAAAAAAAAAGGGTATTTTTATGAAAAACAAATTCTATAGGAGAAATCTATAGGAGGAAGCAGCATTCCCGGAGGAAACACAACTACGAACCCCCAAGTACTTGGAGACCCTGCAGGAAAACAAGAGCTAAAGCAGCGTATTTTGGAATAACAGAAGCATTTTGTATGGTTCCCTTTTCTAAACTCCTGGTTTGTACTACAGACGGCAGGAACCAACCCCCGAGCCAGCCGCTCCCCTCCCTGACCCTCCCCTGGGTCCGGTGGGGTTGCTGAGGCAGAGAATTCACCCCAGGGCTCCAGAGCCTTTTCCCCGACCGAACCCCAAAGATGTGGCAGAGGGATGTGCGGAGCGGAGGGAGCCGCCCGAGGCCAATGCCACCGCGGCCACGAGCACAGAGCTGATCCCGCAGCACCCCCGGGGACCCCTCGCAACACCCCCAGGCTGAGGTTCCTCTCCCCGGACTGCGGCTCAGGGCGGCGCCGGGTCAGGCTGCGCTCCTAAGGGAGGAAAAACCGACCCCAAGGCGGCCCTGCTGCCCCCAGCACCGGGAGCCATCCCAGTTCCTCCCAAGAACCTGCTCAGCGACGCTGACGGGACGGAGCCCAGCGCAAGGGGCTGCGGCCGCTGGCCCCCGGGCGTCTGGCACTTGCCAAACCCCCCCCAAGTGCGGTCGGGGCGCTTTGCCCCGCGCTGTAAATAGTTGTACAGGAGGGGAGAGGCGCCTCTCCCGCCGCCCTTCTCTTGCTGACCAAAGCCGTTCGTTTCTCCCAGCCCCTGCTCTGTCTCCTCCGGGCTCCCGGCGGGTTTCCGACGCCCCGCGCATCCCGCCCGCAGCGGCCGTTGCGGCACGGCGCCCTTCCTACGGATAGCTCATGCTTTTTCCATTTGACTTGCTGAGACGACATGGATTGTTGACTTTATTTTTACACAATAAAGAGCGAAGAAAGGTACCGGCCGGTTCCTCGTGAGTTTGTCAGAGCCCCGAGCGGCCCCCGGCTCAGGAGATCGGCGCTGGGCTTTATACCGGGCGAGCTGTTCCTGCCGTGGCTGTGCCCGCTGGGTGTTCCCTCCTCCCGCAGCCTCCGACCGCATCGTTCCCTGGGTTTATGCAACAGCATCGCAGAAACCGATGGACTTTTGTCTCCGCAGGACGCTCCCTCCGGCTGCCTGTGCCAGGCTGGGGCCAGTGACACCCCGCAGTGGCCGGTGCCCGTCGGCAGCAAATGCTCCCGGTTCCTCCTTCGCAGAGCCCGGCTGGGCTCCCAGCGCCGTTCCTGGAAGGCATCGCTGCGGAGGACAGCTCCGAGCGCAGGGGTGACACCGGGGCACTTGGCTCAGAGGGTGGCATGGCCACAGGCCACGCGGGCACAGCCAGGGCTGTGCCGCAGCAGGCACCTCGCAGTGGTCCCGAGTGCTCCCAGCTCCCACCCGTGGCACAGCTGCTGCAGATGGGCTGCTTTCAGCGTCAGAAGGACCGGCAGGGAAACCACCCGTCGCTGCTGTGACCAGCCGGGAACAGCCCCACAAGTTGTGGGGTTGCACCCCCACCCTTGTGGCCGGTGGGTCTTGGCCACCCCCCAGGGCTGGTGAGGAGCCCAGGAGGATCCTGCAGCCACTTCAGCTGCATCTTCCCAAGCAGCACCTCCAGGCTCTGCTAACGGCATCTCTGAGCAGGCACCCACAGCAGCACCCAGGAGCCCTGTGGGGCACCCAGCACTGGCCACCCTGATCCAGCCTCTGGTGCTGAAGAGGGTTTGGCTCCTGTGGCTGCTCCTGGTCCCTTTCAGGAGACCTCGAGTCACAGCCATTGGGGTGAGGGACAGAGGGGAGGAGGATTCCTGGAGCCAAACGGTGGGTCTGGAGCCCCACAGGGTTTTCCCTCACTGCCACCCACAGACAGGGCACGAGTGGGGGACAGAGTCAGGAGGTAAAAATCACCCACTGAAACCAGTTTAGGGCAATTTACTGAACCCTTGGGGCAGGCTGAGGGTCTCTGGTCACTCACGGGCGACAAGAGCAGAGACACGGGTGGGTGGGATGGGCGCAGGGACCAAAGCTGACTGTGATCCATGCCAGAGGGCACAGAGGGGTCCTGAGCAATGCAACCAAGAGCTTCCCCCTGCCCCACTCCNCCAAGAGCTCCCCCCTGCCCCACTCCCCAGACCCCCACCAGGCACAGAAGTGGTTTAAATCCGCGTCTTAGCAGCCTCACAAAGGCACCGACACTGCAGAGCCCCAACCAGAGCTCCCCCAACACCCCACAGCCCCTCCCTGGGCAGCTCTCCTTCCTCCCCAGCCCTCCCTGGCACTGCAGACACCATCCCCTTCCCCCCGGCCCTGAGAAGCAGCTGCTCCAAGGACAGGCTGTTTGGTTCGGTGGCACCGGGAACAGCCCACAGCTCTGCCAGGGAACTGCTATTTTTACCCGGGGAACGGGTGGCAGCTCCAGCACCACTCCAGGCAGCACCCAGCAGAGCCCTGGCATGGGCCCAGTGGGGCACACCGGGCACCTCCAGGCACAGCGGGGCACAACCAGGCACCGCAGGCACAGCCATCTCCTCTGCCCCACTCGACCATCCCAGGTGCCACCGTGCAGCTCTGGTGCCCACCCTCCCCTCTCCCCAGGAGCTGAGGGCTGATACTCTGCTGCCACCCCACCCACAATAAAAACCTCCCACCAGCAGCCAGTTTGTCTGGTTCTGTTCCTGCTGGCAGCTGGAGAACATCCAGTGATGGCAGCGGGGCTGTCCCGCTCCCCCCACCCGAGGTGGGCACCAGGGGCACAGCGAGTGGGAGGCAGCGGGTGGGCTATGGCTGAGGTGGGGCTGGAGATCATCCAGTCCAACCTCCCTGCCCCCTGGGCAGCCCAGTCCAGTGCCTGACCACCCTCTGTGTGAAAAAATTCCTCCTAATATCAAGTCTAAATCTCCAGTTCAGACCCAGTCCCTCCGGTTCTATCACTGATCACTTGTGATGAGAGACCAGCACCAACCTCTCCACAAGGTCCTTCCAGGCAGTTGTAGAGAGTGATGAGGTCTCCTCTCAGCCTCCTCTTCTTCAGACTAAAGAGCCCCAGCTCTCTCAGCCTCTCCTCACAAGATGTATTCTCCAGGCCCTTTCACCACCTCAGTTGCCCTCCTCTGCACCTGCTCCAGCACCTCCACATCTCTCTTGTACTGAGGTGCCCAAAACTGGACCCAGTAGTCAAGATGTGGCCTCATCAGTGCTGAATGCAGGGGGATGATAACCTCCCTACTCCTGCTGGCCACACTATTTCTAATACAGGCCAGGATGCCATTGGGCTTCTTGGCCACCTGGGCACCCTGCTGGCTCATATTCATCTTCCAGTCATTTAGAACCCCCAAGTCTCTCTCTGCCAGACAGCTCTCCAGCCACCCCTCCCCAAGCCTGCAGGGGGTTGTGGTGGCCCAAGTGCAGGACCTGGCACTTGGCCTCACTGAAGCTCCTGCCATTAGCACTAGCCCATCTCTCCAGTCTATCCAAGTCTCTGAGAAGAGCCTCCCTGCCCTCTTGCAGCCCAGCCCAGCCCACCCCATCCCACCAGCAGCTCCAGGCGTGTCCCATCACTGCTGCAGCGATTCCAGCTGCAGGGTGGGAGGATCCTGCGGGAGAAGAGGATCAATAATCACCCCGATCCCGACACCTCTCCCTGCCACCACAAGCAGCTGCCTGGGGCTGAGATCTGCCCAGCGGCACCAGCCCAGCCCCTGCGGGGATCAGGCAGTGTTTTACCCGCTAAATCCAGGCGGCTTTTCGAGCCGCAGAGCAGATGGAGATCTTGGGCTGCGTGAGGACAGGCCCTGCGACTCGGGAGGTGGCTCAGAAATGCTGGCGGGGGCGAGGGACAGTTCTTAAGGGCAGGATACAGCCAGGATTTGCAGCCCTGATCAGACTCCTTACGCCAGCCCCTCACACCGAGGGGAAAGCCCCAGGTGCAGGCACTCGGCACCGAGTCGCCCGCCCAGGGCTCTGGAGAGGAGCTGATGGGTTTGATGGAGACAGAAGGAGCCGCTGATGGCAAAAACCCTGCTGAGAGCCAGAGGGCTGCTGTGTCCTGGGGTGGCCTCTGCCGCATCCCTGCCCCGCACAGAACCCGCCTGCGGGCAGAGCTGCCTGCGGCACCAGGTGCAGGAGCATCCCAGAGCATCATCACTACGCAGTGCCCAAGGCTCTCATTAACGTGTTGTTAAATTAATTAGCAGCGAGTGTGTTGTGCCAGGAGCTCCATAAGATCCCCCATTCGATAGGGGACACGGAGCAGGGGGCTGGGGCCCCAGCTCTGGGCTGCAGCAGGAGAACCACAGGAACCGGCAGCAGGTGCCCATGGAAGAGTCTTTGTCTTCCTGCCACTAAACCACGAGGGGATGGCAGCATGAGGCAGTGCAGGATGAGGTGTCCTCACCCTACCCAGCTCCTGAGTGGAGCCTGGAGTGGCACTGCCTGTCCCGTAGCCATAGAGCCCCACACAGCACCCAGGACCATCCCCATCCAACACAGCCCCACCAGTCTGTTGGTGGCTCAAGACCACCTACACCTAGCCCAGAGCCCCAGAGAGATCCAGGTTCACCTCCTGGCCATCTCTGCAGCCCTTCATCAGTTAAAGGGTGGATTTACCCTCCCAAGTCAGTCCCCTCTCCCCTAACCCACGACACTTCCCAACCCTTTCTCCAGCTCCTCCTCCTGTGATTTTCCCAGCTGCTGCCAAGTGGCACCGGCACCACCGAGCTGATTCCCTCCATCCTTCCCTCCATCTCTGATGGGTTTATGGAGGGGTTGGGATGCTCAAGGGGATCTCAAGCTCCACCGAGGAACTTTTGGGGTTGGGTGTGGGGTAGAAATGCTCTTCTGACTCCAGAACCCAACCCCACCCCATCCCCACCTTGTTCCCAAGGGTTCAGAGTGGATCAGCAACCCATCTCCCACCAGAGGGTCCCCAACTCCTCTCCACCCAGGAAAAGCAGGAGGGAGACAAGAGATCTTCCAAAGCTGATTAAAAATAGATGCAGCATCTCGCTAATTATCCCCCTAATTAGCATTGTTTCCTGCGCAGCAGCACTCTGCAGGCAGACGAGCTGGGCTGGACTTTGAGCAGCTTCTTTACCCCCCAGTTTGGGCACAGCCCCACAGTGGGATGAGCTGAAGCGGGGTCACACCTCACCCATGGGCTGGATGGATCCCCGTCGGCCTGGACGGTGTGGGTTCCCCACATCTGTGGGTAGCAGGTCAGCACATGCCGGGGGTCTCCACGCACCTTCTCCCCAACCTCTTTCCCACAGCCCATCAGCTCATCTGCACCCGAGCTGTGAGCAACAGATGACGCTGCTGGAAATTAGGTCAGCGATAGCCTGCAGCAGATTTTAACATCTCTCATCCCACCGAGGCTCTTACTCAAGTCAAGAGGTGCCACAGGGCAGCCCCCAGCCCATAGGCAGAGGAAGAGGAGGAGGGATGTAAAGGTCTGCACCCACCCCACAAGTCTCCACAGAGGGAATGAAGGGCTCTGTCATGCTGCTGGCTCAGTGCTGGTGGAAACTGGGCTCTGGCAACACCCCCTCCAGTTACTCTCCCAGGCACTGATGCCCAGATAGGGTGGGCAAAGCCCCAGGGGGATGTGGTTGGGGTGATTTATTCCCTCACAGGAGGCCAGCAGGACTCTGATGCCCCAGAGTGATGGTGGCCACCCCTAGCTCACTGCAATCTTTCTTCTCTAGTCCCCCACCCCAGCGCCGTTCTGCACCCACAGACCCAGCTGGTTCCTTGCACTGGTTTGGGATGGGCTCTCCTTCCCCAATTTTCTCCTCCTTTCCTCAGGTTATTCCTACGTTGGTGCCATCAGTGTCCATGAGCTCAGCGGAGGCACCCAAGGCTGGTGGGGGTGCCCCCAGCTCTCAGGGCTCATCCCAGGGCTCCAGGGCTACCTCTCCAGCAGCAGGAGCCAGTTGTGCCCACAGCCCCTCTGCTGCAGCCTCAGCCCTTCCCTAGCCCCATCCACCTGACATCCAGGACCCTTTCTAGGGGCTGGAATGGGGGGCACCATCCCCACAGCCTTCTGCTGTGGCTCTACCCTCCTTTGCCCGCCTGCCTGTGCCAGTCTGGAGCAGCTTTCGCACCCTCAGCCACAGGGGAGCTGGGCAGCTCAGGGGGAAGGAGGTTGGGGACCAGTGAGCAGAGCTGTGGGGAGGAGATTTCCAGCCAGAAGGAATTTATCCTCCTCCTTCAGAGGGCAGGAGGCTCCAGCCAGCTGCAGGCTCAGCCCTGAGACCAGGCTGCCCTGGGGAGCTTCGACAACCCCAGTAGCCACCCCTGGGGTGAGGTTATCCCCAAGGGATTGGGATCTCCCTGCCCCATCACCTGCCCCCTGGCTCTGCTCCCAGCCTGGCTGGATCCCATCCACCCTGTGTGCTGACCCCCAGGGTCAGGACTGGGTCTGGTTTTGTCCAGTGGGGTTAGAAGGGACCTCCAAAGGGCATCCAGTCCAATCCCCCTGCACCAAGCAGGGCTAGTGCTTCCCAGCCCAGGTTGCCCAGAGCCCTATCCAGCCTGACCTTGAATGGCTCTGGGGATGGGGCCTCCACCAGCTCTCTGGGCTGGGGGGATCCCCCGCCCTGGATTCAAGAACTTTTTCCTCCGCCCAGGAAAACCCGGACAGTGTGGAGTCTCCTTCTCTGGAGATGTTCAGACCCCCCCCCCTTTGATATTCCTGCATGCCCTGCCCTAGGGGCTCGTGTCCTGGCAGGGAGGTTGGACTGGATGATCTCCAGACATCCCTTCCAACCCCCGACAACGTGTAACCCTGTGGTGGCAGCTGCTGCCACACGAGAACCAGCTCCAGCCCCAAACATCACCCAGGGAATCATCTCATGGCTGCAGCAGAGCCACCCACACCAGGCAGGAGATCCCCCTCCCCATTCACTTCCCCTGCCCCAGGTTCTCAGGAGCCCCTGGCACACAAAAATAAGAGAGAATCCCGATGCTTTTGGGGTTCCTGCTGGGTCTGATCATCCTCGGTGGCTCTTTGGTCCTAAATAAACCCAGGGGGATGGAGGTGGCACCTTCCCACATCCCCAGCCCCAATGTTCTCCCACAGTCAAAGCCCAGGGTGGCTGCTGAGGAGCAGCCCCAGACAGGACCGACACCACAATGCCCACCTGCAGCCAGAGATGGGACCCCAAGGCTGGGGAATGAGCTCCCTGCTCCCAGACAGAGCCGACAGTCGCTGCCCCGACCAGCTCTGCGTGAGCCAAACGCACTGGGAGCGCAGAGGGGGAGCTCAGCTGGTGCTGCAGGACCTCTGCAGCCTGGGGGTTCACACTGCGCCCACACAGTAGCCCAACAGTCCCAGTCTGCAGCCAGAACTGGTTTGGGGAAGCCTGAGGGAAACAGCTCCTCCTGAACCCTTCTGACCAGGGCCAGTCAGGAGGGAAGACGAAGGAGAACTGAGGAGGTGGCCAATCCCAAGCCCACTTCCCCGTCCTCTGTAGGAGCATCCTGAAGCACAAACCTGGAGTCCCCAGCGCCCAGCCCCGGCGCTCCAGACCGCAGGGGCAGCAGCCAGGCTGCCGTCAGCTCCAGACACGGAGGTGGGAACTCATCCCGCCCAGCCCGAGACATCTGCGATGGAGTTACTCATCCAGACTCCCCCCAACAGCCAGGCTCGGTCCTAAAGCATCTCCCCTCCCTTAGCAAGGCAACAGGAGCGCTAGTGCAGGGATCCTCCCTCCCAGTCCGTCAGGGTCTGTAACCAACTGGGAGGGAGCAGCGCTGGGGCTGCAGCAGGGCTGGGGCTGCAGCAGGGCACAGACCCTCCCTCTGCCTTCGCACCCTCCCGGGCCAGGAGGGCTCTCTGAGGCAGGGGAGAGGCTCCTGCCTGGCAGGGTGGCACCAGCCCCGGGTGTGGAAGGGGAACGGGGTGGTTTCCTTCGGCCAGCTCGGGTTTGCACGGAGCAGCTCTCCACCAGCCGTGGAAGCCAAGCCTGCGGCACAGAGGCTCCGCGTGGGGCAGCTCCGGTTTAGCCAAGGCAAGGCTCGGTGGCCAGGAAGGGCTCTCCAGCATCGCAGCAGGGTGGGCGACTCCCTCCAGCTTCCCGGCTGCAGCAAAGCCACGGGCTGGTTCCTGCTCTAATTACCGGCTTCCTGGAGGAAGGAGGTGGCTGGGGCTGTGGCTGGGCACCCTGTGGCCACCAGCCCGCTCCTCGCTGGCCTGGCAGAGCCAAGGACAGGCAGTTCCTCCGAGCTCCCCACTCACACATCCCACCCCGGCAGCGCCTTTGCTTCCAGGGACCTGTCGGACACCCCCAGCTCCGCTCCAGCAGGAGCCGCTTGGCAGAGCTGCTGCGGTGCTGCAGCTGACCCAGGGGCCAGTCAGGAAACCCAAACCCAGTGGTACCAGTATGGGCTGCAGAGTGGAGCGGGAGGGTGCTGCTGCCACAGCCCGGACTCCCTCCTGAGCAGCACCGGCAGGGCAGGGGGAGGCAGCCAACCCCAACCCATCCTCCAGGCACGGGAGGGGTCAGACTGTGTTACCAGCCCCACCACTGCTACAGATCATGGAAGGGACCTCCAAAGACCATCTAGCTCAACTCCAACAACCTCCTTCTTACAGAGAGATGATTCAATCTCCTTCTTCACCTCCCCATCACCCCCACTTTGGAGATTCTGAGCCACAAGACCCTCCCAGAGGTTCCTCAGCAGCCCCAGGCAGGAACACTAAAGGGAAAAGGCTCCATGGAGGTAACAAGGGGCTTCACAAGGCAGCGACTGGTCACGGGGAACCAGAGCCCAGGAGGTTTCATGCATCACAAAGCGATTTTCCCTTCCCTGCTTTCTAAGCCAATTAGATAAAGACCAAGTTAATCCCTTATTGTGCCTTGAGAGCCACCAGTAGATACCAAACACCGCGATTAGCCCCTTGGCTGAAGCCTCCTGGGGGGCTGGCAGCTGAGAGGACTTTGGCACCAGGGGGGTGGCAGTGAGATCTGGACAGAACTGAGCCCTTGGCATCGGCAGCAACACAGGGAGGGACTTCCCACCTCACAGAGCAAAGCCCATCCTCCAGCAGAGCTCTGTGACCATGGCTTTGGTCCCAAACCAGCCCTTCTGAGCAGTTGGCCTGCGGAACACGAGGGAGCAATCGTTGAGTCCAACCGCTGCCTGGCGCTGCCAGGGCCCCACTGACGCCTGTCCCTCACCCCACAGCTCCGCTGCTCTGCAGCCCCTCCAGACATGAGGACTCTCCCCTGCCCTGGGCAGCCTGGGGAGGTCTGGAGAATCCATGGGGTGGGGAGGGGGACAGAAAGTGGTCCTCAGGGTCAACCTCACCCTCCCTTGGGGCAACTTGAGGTTGGTCTCCTCTTGTCCACCACAGACCGACCCCCACCTGGCTCCAACCTCCAGGACTTCAGGGAGTTGTCGAAAGCCAGGTCTCCCCCGAGCCTCCTCTTCCCCATTCAACCTGCCCCAGTTCCTCCAGCTGTTCCCAGATGCTCCAGACCCTTCCCTGGCTCTCTGCAGAGGGAAGCAGTGTCAGGGGGAGCTGCACAGAGCAACAGGGTTCTTCTGCTTCTTGTCTGGTTGGGGTTTTAGCATCAGCTTTTTGCCCACTCACCCCTCAAACAGCTCAGAGCATCCTCTGATCACAGCTCAGGTGCTTCCAGCCCCAGATCTCTCCCCCAGGGTGAGCGCAGAGGACACACATGGCCAGACCAGTTCCTCCCAGTAAGCGCTCGCTAGTTCACACCCCTGCTCCTACCAGTTAGAGATGGAGGTGCTGGTGCTCAGGGCTGGAGGCATCCAGCAGGGCACAGCCAGCCCCCCTGGCTGAGGCTGACCAAGGTCCCCTGGGGGCCACAACTGCCTGTTACAAGGCCAAGTCTCCCCCCTCACAAGACCATGTGGGCTGGGGCTGCCCCCAGCACCCACCCCAGCTGTGGGTCCCTGCCAGGGTCCCCCAGGAGCTGGGAAGGGGCAGCTTGGCCAGGCTGCCACAGCTGCTCCTGGCTTTGAAACCATCAGTCAGCAGAGGGTTGTGGAGTCTCCTTCTCTGGAGACATTTAAAACCCACCTGGACATGTCCCTGTGCAGCTTGACCTACGTGGTCCTGCTGTGGCAGGGGGAGTGGACTAGATGATCTTTCGAGGTCCCTTCCAGTCCCAGATGTTCTGTGACTCTGTGGTTTCTGGGAGGCCTCATCAGCCCCCATCCCACTCCAAGGACGGAACCCAACAAAACTCCCCAAGGGGGCTCCAGGGCAGCCCCAGTTTGTTCCTTCCTCCCAGTTTCCCACCCAGTGGTCCCTGCTGGAGG
The DNA here is from genome assembly GCA_013400115.1 of Rhinopomastus cyanomelas. Taxonomy (NCBI): domain Eukaryota; kingdom Metazoa; phylum Chordata; class Aves; order Bucerotiformes; family Rhinopomastidae; genus Rhinopomastus; species Rhinopomastus cyanomelas. The sequence continues at coordinate 177,138 of VXBP01004896.1, forward strand.
AGGAACCAGCCCAGAGTCCATCCAGGAGCTGCTGCAGAGACACAGCAAAGGGGCCGAAGGTCCTCTCCACCCAAAGGAGCACCCACAGGACTGAGGTCATGGCTGCAGGACAGATTTATGGAACCATGAGGAGAAACACCCCATGGAAGGCCAAAGCCCTTTACACCAACCCCCCAGAGCCTGGCTGTGCTCAGGAGCTCATCTGCTCCAGCTTTCTCTGGGAACAGCCAGGAGCAATCAGCTGGACACAGCAGGAACCCAGTGTGGAGGAAAAGCTCTGGCCCTGCTACAGCTGCAGTGACTCAGAGATGGAAACCAAGGCTGAGCCTTATGAGGCTTCAACTCCACAGCTAAAGCGGAGCTTCAGGAATGGCTCAACTGGTGGGTGCTGGTGTGAGCGCGCTGGGCAGGGAGCTCCATGGCTGACTGGGTGTCCAGAAGGGTTGGGACCATGTTCATGGTTGAACTGATGATCTTAAAGGTCTCTTCCAGCCCAAACGATCGTGCAGCTGTACGAGCAGGCTCTGGTTTCTCTTCCAGAGGGACAAGCTCTCCACAGCTGGACCCAGCAGCCTGGAAGGTCTTTGCCGACCTGAACGGCTCCGAGAATTTCCCCTGAGCTGATCTTCCCTTCGGGAGGAGCTGGGCTGCAGACACAGAACTTCTCAGGTGCTGGAGCTCAGACCTCGGAGCCTCCTCCAAACCGGCAGCAGACTGTTGGCTCCGTCCCCCCCGCGTGAGTCAGACGCCCACCTGAAACGCAGCGTCCTCTGCCCGTCTGGCAGGACCAGCCGGAGCTGCGCCCGGGGCTTCTGCTCCCGGCACGTGGGCGAGCGCAGGGGGTGGGGGAAGCTGCTCAGGAACCACTGAGGTGGGGGGCCTGTGCGCCCCAGAGGTGTGTAGGGAGCCAGAGGCACCTCTCTCCGTGCCAGTCGCCGGCCCACGGACATGGAACCGTCACCTCGGGGCGGGGAGGATCCAGTGGAGCCCCACGGCTGCGTCTGGTGTCCGGCTAATCGCCCGGCTCTGCCTCCTTTTTCCTGTGAGGGGCGAAGGCAAGGGAGGGTCAAGAGGAGAAAGCGAGAGGGGCCAAGTCACTGGCCCCCGGGCAGAATGGAGCAGCCACTGGCCGATGTTATGCAACAGCGGGGGAGCCTGAGGCTCGCCCAGCCCCACCAGGGCAGGGTATTTCTGTCCGGGCTGTGGGCGGCAGCGCCAGAAAAGGGCCCAAATCCCCCGTGACCTTGCCCAGGGCAGGACGTGGCGCTCCGCAGGAGGACGTGTGGGCCAGCACGGTCACGACCCCAGCAGCGGCCTTTCGCGGGGGCAGCGAGCGTCCCCAAGCCGCTGGGGCTCACCTGGTCGCCCCGGCTGTCCCTCTAATGCCATTACGTGAGCAAGAGGCTGCTGGGGCTGCCCACGCACCCACCTCAGTGGCCCCGAGGACGTGGCCTCCGGCGGCGAGCACGGCTGCTTCCGCAGGTAGTCCCTCGAGCGAATGTCAGCCTGGAAATCAGAGCGGGGAGAAATGAGTGAGCGAGAAAGGACAGACCAAGGGACTCCTCAGCCCTGACCTCCCCAAGCACCACCAACAGCAAACTGTCCTCTCCTTCCCTCCAGAGGAGGTACCAGTAACCCCGCTGGGTTGACTGGAGCTGGCCCCACCGCCTCTTGCCCTGTGGAGGGATCACAAGCCACCATCACGCACAGGTCCCCACAGTGCTGAGGAGCTCCAGAGCACCAGCAAAACACTCTCAGCTAAAGATGCTTGAAGCAAGCACTTCCCCTCCAGCCCAGGGCTCCGCCCACCTTTCTGTTTCCTGGTGTCTTCTTCATCCCTTTTGCTAAGAGCTACCCAAACCCTGCAGCCAAGCCTGATGCGCAAGAGCAGCTCAGCCCCTCGTCCCCACAGAGCTGCTGGAGCACACGGGTGTGCAGGGAGCTCTCTGCAGGGCAGCTGGGCTCCCAGATCCTCCTCAGAAGGTGGGGACTGGATGGGACACTGACCCATCCTGGAGCAGCAGAACGTCCCATGGCCTCTGCTGCAGAAGCCTTTGCTGGGACAGAGGCTGAGCCCCAGGACTGTGCTCACAGGGACTCCCACCAGCCCTGCCAGCAGCTGCAGCCTCGCAGCAGCACTCCCCAGTCACCCTGTGATGCTCCCAGCAGAGGAGCTTTCCTGGTCACTCATCTCTAGGCTGAGAGGGGCTATGGAGAGGGCTGGGCAGGGTCTGCAACACAGCAATCCAGCAGCTGAGTTCTCCAGAGGAGTGAAAAGAGAGGAGCTGGCATCACCCCTCCTCATGCCCTTCCCTTTCCTTCCTCTTCCAGCAGCTGTACCATGCAGCAACAGATGGAGCAGCCCCACTCATCTGCTGTGGATCCTTTCCCTCAGGCAAGGGTTTGGCTCATCCCACCCTGCAGTTGTGAAAACAGCAGCTCAGAGCAGACAGAACCAGGGCCCTTCCCCACCAAGTGCCATCCCAGCCCAAGCTGGGAGCTGCCAAGGGAGCAGTTCCCCCACCAGGCTCTGTCTGTGCCCTGGGCTCTGCCCAGTGTTACCACTCTCAGGGGTAACACTGAGACCCCACCAAACTCACAAGGTGGAGTCACCATCACCAAACCTCCTCAAAACCATCCTCATCCCAGTGTCTGGTTCCTCCCTGCCTCTTCTCCCGTGACCTGAGCCCCAGGGGAAGGAGGCTGCTGGGTCTCAGCAGCAGGGCAGGACAGCAGTGGTCAGAGCAGGGCAGGGAGTGCTGCTGGACCTCTTGCCCCCCAGCAGCTACTGCTCAGCCCTGCACTAGGCTTCACAGGATTCAGCTGCTCTCGCAGCTCCTGGGCCCTGGGACAGCAGGGAGAACTGGCTGTTGACTTCTGCAGCACCTCAGAGTTGTTTTTCTTCTCCAGGAGGTTGGTTCCTCCCCACCACCACGACAGCTCAGAGCAGCGGCTGAGCCCCACCGCGAGGGCAGAGTCTCTGGCTCCACTCACAGAGAGCCCTCAGCGACCTGCCCAGCTGGAGGAGCTTCCCAGCACCTGGCAAAGTGGGTTATCACATCCCCAGCAGCTGTCCTTGAAGCACTCGCTCCTCTTGCCACAGCTCCACTTCAGAAGGGGCTCTCCTGCACCCCAGAGAGCTCCCCCATCACCCCTCCACCTCCCTGTGGGACCGCAGGGGCAGGCTCTGCAGGCTGGAGAGTGAAACCCGTTACGTAAGGGGTGGTTTGTTTGGGAGAATCTTTCTCCCTTCCCCTCCTCTCTATAATTGGACAGTTTCATAACTGAACTGACAAATAACTTCGATCACTCTTCAGGGTGAGGGACGACGTGATGTCTTTTATAACAAGGGAAGGAGGCTGCTCCGTAACAGTCGACCCTCCTGCGAGTCTGAGGTTGCAGAAGTCACACCTACAACCCCCTTTTTATTTGTCACCAGGGGAGAAACCCCCCTGCAAGGCTGCACAGATAACCTACTGCTGGATGAGGTGGCCAGCTACTGGCCAGTTCCTGCTCCTCCTGCAGTGCTGAGGGAGCTTAACCCAGCGCATTAACCGAGAGCTAATCAATCAGATGGAAAACTGTCCTGTGATAATCCCCACAGCTTGCTTCTATTTCCAGAGGGGACTAGTGCTGGCATTAGGGCCTGGAAGGGATGCTCTGCCTGGCTGATGGGTGCAGTGGTGACCCCATGACCACCGCACGCCTCCGCAAGGGGCAAGGCTGAAGGGAATCGGGGTTTTGGGATGTCAGGTCCCAATTTCCCTGCTGGGCAGCAGCAGCAGCTCAAAGGAGAGAGGGCTGATGGCTGATTTCTCAGTTGCCCTAAGGGCAAGTGCTCAGTTATTTCCCATGAAGTGACCTGAAGAAGGGCTTCTCAGCCCTGGGAAGAGCCACTCGTGTCCCTCTTGGTGGGCTGGAGCAACATCAGCCACAGCCTGAGCCAGCAAGAACCAGTGGGGCCAAGAGCCAGCTGGAGCTAAAAGGATCATGAAGTGAGCTAGAAGCTGGTGAGCAGCAGCCAGGAACCCAGAGCATCACTCCCGGCAGGATCCCCACCAGCCTGACTCCTAAAACCTTCTGTTTCTGGGCCCTGGATGGGTGTCGGGGGGCTTGGAGTGCGGGAGGACACCGGAGAGGGGTTCTGACCTCTGCCAGGAAGAGGCAGGGCAGTGGCTCTCAGGAGGTTGGCTGGTGCTGCTCTGTCCCAACACTCTTCTCATCTCAGTGGGGTCACAGCTCCTGCTGCCTCAGGCCCTGCCTGGGCAGCTCCACATGACCAACCTGCTGCAGAAGCACCTCAGCATCTCACAAGCCACCTGGGCACAGACATCCTCCCACGCAGCCTCCTCCGTGCTCACACATGGAGTAAGGAGCAGGCAGGCTGTAAATACAGATCTGCAGGTGGTGATGAGCTTCCCTCAGCTTCCTTGACAGATCCCTTCTCTCACCTCCACGGGACCACAGCTCCTCTGGCCACACAACTGCACCGTGGGCTGAACGAGCCCCAAACTGCTGCTGGTCACTGCCCAAGGAGCTTGGCCCTACCTCTAGGAAAGGAGAAGGCTTCAGTTCCACAGCAGCTCTTCCAGCCCAGCCGCCAGCACAGCTCAGGATGGGGCGGGCGGCTCAGCACCGCACTCCTGGGGCTGCCAGAACCTTCAAACTCAGAGCTAACGATGCCAAAACCGTTCAGAAACTGGGGTGCTGTGAGCCCATCACCCATGGGGTCTGCACGCTTGTCCCGGGGACAAACCACAGCTAACAGGCCAAGGAAGTCCTCCCTGAGTCTGTGGCAGTAACCACAGAGATGAAGGTCCCCCAGAGATGAACCCAGGGAAGGTTTAAGTGACCTCATCTCTCTCCATTCCCCTGCAGCAAACACAACTCCTCAGGAGTTTTAGTCTCCCTGTAACGGAAGCGACGACGATTCCATCCATCACTTGAAATAAAGTCACACGTAGGGAACTGGAAGAGCCTCAGAGCACAGACAGAGCCTGGAGACGGCTGGAAATGGAACGAGGTGCTGGAACGCTCCAAGAGACCTTCTTGTTCCCGAAGGAGACGCATTTCCCCTTCCCTGTGAACAGCCCGAAGTGCAGCGCGAGCTCAGAGCTCTGCGGAGGCATCTGGCCCTTGCCGGGAGCGGTTACATAAGCAGAGCTCTCAGCCTACTCCCGTCTGGCAGGTAGAGAGAGCTTGATGCCATCACAAACTCCAGCTCTGCTGCGGACGCTTCGAGGTTTGTTTTGCTCCAAGGAGCTGGATCTCCGCCCGGTTTAGGGCCACAGCCCCTCACTGCTCGGAGGATGAGGAGCTCCAGTGTGCAGGGGCTGCGTTACAGCCCGCAGCAGAGTCAGGCCAGCACTGCTCTGGGGAGCTGTGGAGTGAAGGTGGTCCCACGGCCAACAGGAACCACAGGGCAAGAGGCCGGTCTCAGGGCCATGACACCCATACAGACCCTGCCACTGGGCTTGGCCTCCCTGAGCCACTCACAGCTGGACAGCCCTGGGAGAAGGGAAGCTCTGGTCGTGGGGAGAGGTTCCAGAGCCTTTGTGCTTCTCCAGATCCTTTCCTCAAACCCTGCTAAGACTGAACGCGCCTGAAGCTGAGCGCTGGTGGCAGGTCCCTGCTGCTGATCCAGTGCTGTCACCTGCTGGCTGGCTCCTGCCCAGAGCCTGCAGCTCCTTGCAGAGAGCAGCAGCAGCAGCAGGGCAAAGCCCAAAGGAGCAGCACTGCGGTCTGTGCTCGGCTCAGAGCGCCCAGGAAAGCTGCAGCTCCAGCCCCGGGCTGCTAACAGCAGCATCGCTGAAGGTGCCTGCGGAGAAGAGCCAAGGAACGAGCCAGGCTGGGGCTGCAGCAAGGGCTGCGTCAGGAGCCCAGGCAAGGCGGCGGCGGCGGCAGCAGCTAACTGTGGTGTAAACAACAGCACGAGGGGCTGGGGAGCAGTGGGCGGCGGGACGGGTGCCAGCGGCACAGCGGGCGGCAAGCGAAGGCTCTGAAACGCAGCCACAGCCCTGCCTCCTGCTCCCGCAGCTCCAGTACCTGTCGGATGGGCTCTGGGATCCGGTACCTGCAGCAGGACTGGACGAGGCGCACGGCCGTCTCCAGGCAAACCCTGTGACCCACAGAGACGTAAAGCGGCCGCGAGCTCTTGTGGTGGCTACGCAGGGCCTGCGGAGTGAGAAACCAGACAGATCAAACAGTGCAGAGCTCGTTTCAGCACTTCCAGAGCAGAGAGAGGGGTGATCCTGAGCTGCCTTCAGAAGGTGGGATGGTGGCTCTGTGACTCCCAGCCTTCCTGAACCTCTTCTGCCTCTCAGGAGCTCCGCGCAGGGACTGTCTGCTCCTTTGGACCTCCTGTGTCCCTTCCCCAAACACTTCTCACTGCTCAGGGAAGCTGCCCGATGCAGCCTCTGGTGAACCAACACCTGAGACAGGAACTTCCCTCTATCTGCCCATGACCTATAGAATCATTAGGGATTGGAAGGGACCCCGAGAGATCATCTAGTCCAGCCCATGACCTGCACCTCGTTCTTCTGAGGCAACTGTCCCCAGACCCACGTCCCAGCAAACCCCTACAGGATGGGCGCTGCTCCGAGGCTGCTGTTCACCAACGGGGCTGCTGGAGTGCAGCCACTGGAGTGAAAATATCCAGCACCCAAACCATCAGCTTGTGCAACCAATGTCTGAGCTCACTGAGCAGGGACTGTGGTGGTCCTGGTCACCCATTCACACTGTGAACTACAGCCACTGAGACAGTCCCACTACAGAGACAACATCCCCCAGTGCTCCCAGCCTCACAATGTGGGGGGCAGAGAGCTCCCCACAGCCTTACCATGCCCAGGACCCTCCCTGAGGTGCCTGTCAGTGGGAACGAATCTCCTACCCTCTGCAGGGAACGAACCTAGGGAAGGACATAGAGAGGGTCAGCCTTTCAGGATCCTCGTATGCAGCTCTCCCACATCTCCTGGGATACTCAAGAGGAAATAAACTCCCAGCCCAGCCTCACCTGCTCTCTGTGCAGCTCGTCCCTGGCCAAGCCATCCACGTGCAGGAGGTTCTTGGCCACCCCAATGCAGGGGAGATCTGTGAGGACTCCGAGGTGACAGGCCACACCGAAACCTGCCAACGAGGCACTGTGAGCGCAGGACAGCAGAGAAGGGGAGTCCCAAGGGGCAGCGCAGGGACCCTGCGGTAAAGCCCTACCTCGGTGATGGAGCAGGCCGTTCCCGTCCACGAGAAGTACCTGTAAAAGCCACAACAGGGATGTGACTTGCACTGGGAGCCACCCCAATCACCTATGATGGTGGCCCAGTGAGGACGGAGAAGGCTCTCTCAGGCCTCTTCTTTCTCCCTCTAAGGGTCCTCCTGCCATCCTGCCTACACCTGACTCAGGGCCCAGCAGCAGCAGCTCTCTGGGCTCCTTTCCCTACCCCAGTGCCCAGCAGCAGCAGCTCTTAGGGCTCCTCACTCTACTCAGAGCCCAGCAGCAGCAGCTCTCAGGGCTCCTTTCCCTGCTCCAGTGCCCAGTAGCAGCAGCTCTCAGGGCTCCTCACTCTACTCAGTGCTCAGCCCAGCAGCAGCTCTCAGGGCTCCTCACTCTACTCAGAGCCCAGCAGCAGCAGCTCTCAGGGCTCCTTTCCCTGCTCCAGTGCCCAGCAGCAGCAGCTCTCTGGGCTCCTGACACCAAAGCAGAGCCCAAGGCCAGAGCACCCTGACTCCTCTGGGCTCCACACCCCAGCCCAAAGGAAAGGGCCGTAGATGCTCCAGCACAACCCCAGTGCCACACATCCCACCCCGCCAGCAGAGGACAAAGAGCCAGCCAGGTCTCTGGAGAAGATAGCACCTCCAGCAGTGCTCTGTGCCCTTAGGACAAAGGAACCCACCACACCTGAGGTTCGAGCTCGGGCTTCTCCTGCTGAAGCCTCTGAACAGCTTCCACCAGGAAAGGGACCTCTCGGAAGGCCAGGAAGCCTGCGACGTACGGGGCACTCACAGCCACCATCCGGCAGTCCTCGTACAGCACCTGGGAGCCAAGGGACAGCACAGTGACCACCAGGACTCTGCTGGCTCAGATCTCATCACTCGTTGTGTCATCAGCTGGGGTGGACAAGGGACTGGTGACAGAGGGCATCACTGACCAGCCCCTGCTTGAGGGGGAGGTCCTTGAGACAGAATCGGGGCGCCGATTCAGAGAGCCAGCGGGGAGCTCTGAGGCCACCACTGAGCATCATCAGAAAAACCCCAACTCAAGGTGGAATCTGATGCTCAGGTCATAAAAACCCCAGCAGCCAGCGTCAAACTTTATGCCTCTGCCCGTTATGGGTTTATAGGTTCAGAGGTTTTTGTATCGTTTAAAAAGCTGGGAAAGAGACCAAAAACCTTTATTCATTCAAGTAGAACAACTGTGGGATGTGGGATCCATGGTGTGTTGGAAAAGGCTTTTATACAGGGCACTGCACCCGAGCAGCTGGTTCCCAGCCAGAACCTGCAAACAAGGCAGCTGCTGGCTGAGGGCTGTGGAGTAAGAAGGGTCCCTCTTCACAGGATCCCAGAGTGCCTGGGGCTGGAAAAGCCCTCTGAGCTCATCCAGCCCATCCCCAGGACCTAACATCTCCCATCATCCAGACCAGGGCACTGAGGACCACAGCCAGGCTGTCCTTCAGCACCTCCAGGGTTGGGGACTCCCCCACTCTGCTCTGGGCAGTCCAGTCCAGGCTCTGACCCCCCTTCCCTGAGGAAGGACTTTCATCCCATTTTGCCAGCCTCTGGGCAGTGGCCGTGACCACAGACCTCACAGACACCAAGCCCAGTCCAAGTCTCCTGTGCCTGACCCCACACTACAGGGTTTTGCAAGTTACCCTCGACTCCTCGTGAACTCACAGCAAACCTACCCATCCCTCGTCCCGGGGCTGGTGTCACTTCCACCTCAACCCTCACTGGTAGTTTTGTGTTTACTGCAAGGACTCAGTGGGGGGTTGTGAGCACTCGTGGGTCTGGGGGTGCTGCTGGACGACGGGCTGAGGGTCGGTTTTCCACCAAACCCCTCTGCTCACACGGCCCTAGAGGGGCCACACCGTTACCTCGAGGGCCGGGTAGCTGAGGACGACCAGGGACGCGCAGGCGTTGCCGTCATCTCCTTTGCCATAGGACAGATCCACACCTCCCACTCTCTCCAGCCCCGCAAAACCGGGGTCTCTCTGCCACTCCTCGGTGTCCCGCTCCACCACACTGGCCTTCAGCCGCGACTGCTCCCTACGGGGACACTGCCATGGAGCAGGGGCCTGTCCCAGCGGGGCAGCACCACCCCAACCCCAGAGCAGGGCTGAGGCTCCTCCTGAGGGACCCCAGAACTTGTGGGGACACGGGAAGCCCTGGGCTTCCCCCAAGGGGAACTGGGGGAGGCAGCTGCCTCCGTGTTGTGCTCAGGGGGGTGGGGGGAGGGATCCAGGGGAAGGGAGGAAAAGGGGTCCAGGGATTTAGGGAAAGGGAGGAAAAGGGGTCCAGGGATTTAGGGAAAGGAAGGAAAAGGGGTCCAGGGATTTAGGGAAAGGGAAGAAAAGGGATCCAGGGAAAGGGAGGAAAAGGAGTCCAGGGGAAGGGAGGAAGAGGGATCCAGGGCAAGGGGATCCACAGGAAGGGTGGGATTACAGGGAGTAAGAGAGGGACAGGGAGGAAAAGGGATCTAAGTAAAGGGAGGAAGGAAAGGAGGACAAGAGGTTCCATGGGAAGAGACGGGACTAGAGAGGGGCTCATTGGGAAGAGGAGAGATCCAAGGGGAAGGCCCAAGAAGGATCCCTGGGAAGGGCCGGATAGGGACGAAAAGGGGATCTGAGAGCAGGATGGGAAGGACAAAGGGAATCACGGGAAGCAGAAGGGATCCGGCGGAATCCGCTCGATCCCGGGGCCTCGCAGGGATTCCCATTCCACCCCCCCCGGCCCGGTACCGTTCCCAGCAGCAGTGCGGGGAGCCTAGCGGCGGCTCGGCCACAAGCCCCGACATGGCGGCGCCCAGGCCGGCCCCGGGACCNCCGGCACCGGCAGCGCCCCGACCCCCTCCCACAGTCCCCCCTGACACCCGCCGGGAGCGGCGGAGCAGCGCGACGAGGCGGGAGCAACAAGAACGAGATTTATTGGACCTCCCCAGCAGCGAAGGTTAAAGCGGGGTTTGAGGGGGTTCCAGGGGCAAGGGAGACAGTCCTGCTGTGCCAGCAACACGGGATGAGGCTGCAGATAAGTCCTTCATCGAGGCTGGGGGGCTCTGGATGCCTTTGGGAGTCACTGCTGCAGGAGATTTTCCCCACCAGCCTCAGGCTGTTGGGCTGGGGGGCAGCAGCTCCTCCCCCAGTCCGTCTGCAGGTACCAAAGTAGTAAAAAAAATAGACCCAAATTCACAAGCACTAAACCCAAAATCACAATCCCCAAGGTTCCCAGGTCTCACTAAGACCCAATGTGTGAGTGCCTGGGAATGAGGAGGGTCTCACGGAGCCCTAGGGCTCATCCTTCCGCTCTCTCTTGAAGATGGCAGCAGCTTTCCAAGTGGCAGCAGAGTGAGAGAGAAGAATCTCCTCTGGGAACTGCTCCTCCAGCTCCAGGGCTAACTCTGAGTCTTTTGCATCGAGGTAGGGAATGAGTGATTCCTTCAGGCTGGAAAAAAGCAAACAGTAGGCTGAACAGCTGGTGAGTGGCCAACTGCAGCCATCAGTGTTTGTGGGGTAGAAAGGCACCCACAGCAGTGAGACAACAGATTTACTGGGTGCATCTTGTCATGAGAAGGATGGGACAGCTCGTGTGGTTTACAGCAGGGCTAAAGAACCCAGAAATGGGAGGCTGCAGGTCAGAAAGAAGCTGTTAGGGCCAAGCTGTGCGTGTTGGAAAGCTGAGTGGGATCACATGAGCAACTGCAAGACTGCTTGTGTTTATCTTCAGAGTTTCTACAGCTCCCAAAATAGCTGCTGGGAGATGCAGAGCCACGTGCCAGAACCAGGCAGCATCTCAGAACGAGCTGCACATTCTTTGTGGTTGTGCTGTGTGTCCAGCACCACAGCCATTTGCCAAGGGAACTGTTCCCATCAAATCCACTTTCAGAGAAGCTTAATAACAACAAGTGCTGCAGAAACCTTACCTCCACGTGGGTCTGAACATATTTGCAGTTTGGAGGCATCTCAGCTTCAAGACAATCATTTCGTGGAGCTCCTGCAGGAAGGTTTCCAGTCTTGAGTGGACGAGGAAGGTGTTGAGGAGCTTGGCAAGGTCTGGAGTGAGCTCGGCTTTGTAGTCTGTGCTGAGGTCCTCAAAAGGATCCTGAAAGTGCAGCCAGGGGAAAACACAACAAACCATGCAAACCTGAGCACCTTCCCTCAGAGCAGAGCCACTGGCTGACGAGACACTGAAGGCTCCAGTGCAGCTGCCTTACCCTTTTGAGGCGCAGAAGCTGCTCAGATTTGCGGGTAGAGAGCAGTTGCCACAGGGCTATGCTGTGCTTTAGGTGGCATCGTCTGAGGGCCTGGAAGGAAAAACACTCATGGAGTGAACCTGGGTGTCAGGGATGTTGGCAGAACACCCAAGCCCTGCCCACACAGAGACCTCAGCAGGGAGTCCCCTGAGCCCCTTCCATCTGGCTGCAACAAGCTTCTCTCTCCTCCTTCCCCCTTTTGCCTTCAATGATCCATGTCATGAAAGGAGAGTGATGGGGCTGTCACACACTTGTCATTACCTAGTGCCTTTGTCCCCTTGCAGGGCCTCTTCACACATCAGTAGCTGATAAAAATGGTGATGGGTGACAGAAGGGGCTGCCCAGAGCAGGTTGTGGACTTGTCTCTGGAGACATTTAAAACCCTCCTGGCCATGTTCCTGTGAGACTTGGTCTAGGTGGTCCTGCTCTGGCAGGGGGATTGAACTGGATGATCTTTTGAGGTCCCTTCCAACCCCTAATGTTCTGTGATTCTGTGAAGGTTTGAAGAGGTGAAGGGCTATTTTCAATCCTGCTCAGCACCAGGCCAGCCTGTGCCACTGAAAACTGTCTCCCCTTCCTCAGTTCAGGCTTTAAAACTCATGATGCCAACAGTCAACCAAGAGCTCCCCTTCCAGGTGCTGACAGAGGAGCCTGAATCTGCAGGGAAGAGTCTGACCTTTGGCACACCCTGCACCTCACCTTTCTGTAGTTTTCTTTTCCCCCTCCCTGTAGGGTTCTGCAAGAACCTGCTGAGCATCACAAGCTGCCAGATGCTCCCATCCTGCCAGCACTGCTTGCAGAGGATGTGAGAATTGCTTTCCCTCCCCACTGTTGGAGCAGGTGGGGAGGGAATTCTATCAGATACCTTTTTGAGCTGAACTTTTGCTGGGCTTGGAGATCAGCCTGGCTGGGCTCAGCATAAACCAGCTGATTTCATCCTGTGCTGTCGGGACTCACCTGCAGCACGTGAGGGTTGGTCTGATCACCCATCTGCAGAACCTGCTCAATGTAGTCAGTCAGCAGCATCTCGGCGTTCTCCCCAGCCATGGCCAGGAACCCCAAGGTGATTTCAGCGACTGACAGGGCATCACAGACGTCGCTGTAAGACTGCAGCTCCGCGCTGATCATGCTCATCACTGAGCTGGGAAGAGCACTCTGGGAACCACAAACCCAAAGCTAATATTAGAGTCACTCCTTCCTGCTGCTGCTCAGGTTGCTGAAGTCACGGGAGACGACAGAGCCCTGAGTTCAGGAAACTGAAAGCACTTCATCGTACCCCCCTTTCCTCTGTAAATCCCAACTGGCAAAACACACCAGTCTGTGTCTGAAGTGCATGGAGAGATCAGTGGGCAGACAGCAAGAGACAGAAGACAAACCTCATGTCTCTTGGGGTCACACACTCGCCCTGCTTCCTCCAAGGCGCAAACCCACCTGATCCAGCTTACTCCTGACGTCGCTGAAAAGCTGCTCGTAGTTCCGGTCGCGTCTGCACACGAGGGTGGGCATCCCCTGTCACGACAGGAACCCAGGGCTGTAAAGCTTTGGGGATGTTGCTCACCCTGCTAGGGTGCAGGTCTGGCTGCGGCCAAGAAGTTGTCTGCAGAAAGCACAACTAGCTCCCTTCTCCTACCGTTAGGGTGATGAGCGGCTTCCCCTGCAGGAACTTGCTGATGATTTGCTGCTGAATCCTCTGCAGATCTAAGTCCTGCAGCATCTCCCCTCCCTTCTCCACGCTGTACTGGCAGTTGGACAAGATCAGAGGAATCAGGTCTCTCTCAACCTCGTAACTGATCACGTGCAGGTCAGCCACCTCCGACGGACTGACCAAGTACCTGCGGAAGAGACAACCGATGGAGAAATCTCTGTGAAGCTGGGAAAGCTGACTGGGTGGTGGCAGTTAACACAACAGATCCTCCCCAAAATGCCCAGCTGGAACAGCAGCATACTCCTCCTCCTCCTTGGTGTGTTTGTGCACCGAGCGGATGAAGTCGTTGTGCAGACCGATGAGGTAACTGGCCAAGGCTGTGGAGCAGAGGCCCAGGCCCCGTCGCCGTGGCAGAAGGACCTCAAGCCTGCTGTCCAGGCTCAGGTCAGCATCGCAGTAGCCTTTAGGAAGCTTGATTTCCCCTGAAACAAAAGGCAGAGAAGACTCCATGAGGTTGCCCCAAGCCCGCCCACGATGCGAAAGATCAGGAGGAAGAGCTTGAAGAATCATCAGGGATTGGAAGGGACCTCAAAAGATCATCCAGTCCAATCCATCCATTGCACAGGAGCAAATTCAGGTAAGAAGACTACAAGAGGGGAACTAATTCTTCCATTCACACCCAGAACTACTTAAAACTCAAAGGGCTGAGGTGTGTTTTGAGGATCTCAGCATCACTGACAGGAGGAACCGAACTGAACTGCCACAGGGCAGTAGGAGAGGAGCACTGATGGCTGGTGAGCACTTGCTGCCATCACTGTCTAAACAACTCTGGGGAAGAAGAGTCCTCACCGTTGGTGTCCAGTGAGCTTCTCAGCTTGTTCCAGACAGACAAGAAGACATTCACTCTCCTCTGTAACAGGTCCCTCATGACATCTGAGGAAGAGCAGAAAGCCACAACCTTTGAATACTTTTTATTGGCAACACCATGAAATTCTTGAAGGTCACCACTGAGCTCTGGGCAGCCCACACGGATCGAGAGAGACTAAACAGACACTCAGGGGTTCTCTAACAGTATCACAAATTGAGTTCTTTGCTCTCCATCACTGCCTGCCTTTGGCCCAGGCTACAAGGCTGAATCACAGAACATCAGGGATTGGAAGGGTCCTTGAAAGATCATCCAATCCCCCTGCCAGAGCAGGAGCTGGATGGAGCCTTGCTCTGGTTGTGCAAGCTTGAAGAAGTTTCCACACACACAGATCATTAGAGGCTGGAAGGGATCCCCAGGGGCCATTGACTCCAATCCCCCTGCTTGAGCAGGATCATAGAACCTAAAGCAGGTCCCACAGGAACCCATCCAGTCAGATCTTGAAAAGTCTCCAGAGGAGACTCCACAACCTCCCTGGGCAGCCCCTTCCAGTGCTCTGTCACCCTAACAGTGAAGAAGTTCTTCCTCACGTTGAGGAGGAACTTTCTGTGCTCCACCTGACATCCACTGCCCCTTGTCCTACCACAAGTGAAAAGAGATCTCCTCTTTCTTCTTGACACCCAACCCTCATGGATTCACAGACAATGATTCACCTTCATTTTGCAACTGGACCATCAGTTTTTGCTTCCCTAAACAGATTCTTCTCACCTGAGAGGGATTCCTTGAGGAAGTCTCGGATGGAGCAGCCCTTGAGGTCAGCAGTGTTCTGGAATCGCCTCACCAAGTCTTTCTGCAGAGCCAGAATCTCTGGTAAGAATTTCACCAGCCTCAGTTCTGCCTCCTGGAAGAGGAAAGGGGAGCTGTGAGTACGGCAGCTCTTGAGCCAACCAGCTTTGAGCACTTTGCTGGAAACTGCTTCTGAAATGTTTAAAATAAATAACAAACATTTCCATGAGCAGCTCTCAGCACTGTGGAAAGTAGAGAACAAAGACCCTAGACAACCCAACAGTGGTTTAGTCCTGGGCAACGGGCTTCAGGTCCCTCTGCCTGAGCTCTAGAGGAACCTCAGCTGGTCTGAGAGTCTGTGAGCTCATCTCTGGACACTGTGGGGTCTCATCCTGTGCAAGAGTCAGTCAGAAGTGTCTCAACAGGGTCATCGTGCTGAGGTCGGATGGGGCCTTGAGTAACATGATCTAGTGAAGGTGTCCCTGCCTGTGCAGGGGGGTTGGTGATCTTTCAGGGCCCTTCCAACCCTGGCCATGCTAGGATTCTATGATTTAGAGGGTTCCACATCAATCTGAGAAGGAACTTCCTCCCAGTGAGGGTGACAGAGCCCTGGAAGGGGCTGCCCAGGGGGGTTGTGGAGTCTCCTTCTCTGGAGACATTTAAAACCCATCTGGATGTGTTCCTGCGTGACTTGGTCTAGCTGATTCTGCTCTGGCAGAGGACTGGACTGGATGATCCTTCAAGGTCCCTTCCAATCCCTAATGTTCTATGATTCTATGATCACGGGCTTGGACACCAAGTTACAGAACTGGACACTGAGGTACAAGAAGGTACCTGAAACGGATCAAACTCTTAGAGCAGAAGAGCCAGGAACACCTAGGCCACCCAGCTAATTGTGTGGTGCTATCTCCCCACCACCTGGCATGGAACAGGTCAAGGAAGATTGATCTCCAAGGGCCACCTTGACAGTGAAGAAGAAATCTGGGACTTCAGGTGGACTTTGCTCGTTCTAACCCCTCCTGGCCAAAAGCCACTGCCTCCAGAGACAGCCCTCAGACCCTCATCTTTGGACATGCAAGAAGAAAGCAGAGACTGGCAGAGCTCCATGGGGCAGAGGCAGAGCAAGGTGTGTTGCCCGGCATAAAAGATGGCTTCCCAGCAACCGAGCTGAGGGGAAGCTTTTGGGCAAGTTTTCCCCACCAGGAATTGCCCAGAAGATCAGAAGGCTGCTGAATGCTGCCTGGGGCCCTACAGTGGTAGCTATGACCCTCTTCTCCCTTTTCCATCACTCTTCTTTCTGTGGTAGCCACTTTACAGGTCAAACACTAACACTCCACTACTGAAGTGAAGCAGAACCCACTGGTGGGGTCACCTTCCCTTTGTGTTTTGCACTTTGAGATCGTGGTAAAAAGAACCTACAGGACTCCAGCTGCAGGGACCAGGACACACACCCACCTTCTGCAGGAACTTCCAAAGGAGAGGGACAGCATCCTTTGCATTCTTCTGCTGGACCACATGGCCCAGGTTCTCCACTGAAATCCTTTTTTGGCAGCTCCACATCTTGGAGTGATGCACGTGACTGTTCTTTGGCAGCTGGGACAGGAAGGTGGCCGGGTCACCGTACACTATTTTCACCACTGGGTTGGAAGAGATTCTCTTATCCTCTTGTATTTGAGTGTTTAACTGCAGAAGTTTTTTATCCAAGTCCTGTGTGAAAAGAAAAACCACTGCATCAGACCGGGCAGTGTCCTGGCCACGCTGAGCCTCCACCAGGGTTTATGAGGGAACCAGCATCAAGTCAGAGGTGGCTGGGCTTTGCATCAGGAATAGTCCATTCAGTTCTGGGCCCCTCTGTTCCAGAAGGACACAGCACTGCTGGAGAGAGTCCAGCACAGAGCCACAAAGATGATGAAGGGAGTAGAACACCTCCCTTATGAGGAGAGGCTGAGGGAGCTGGGTCTCTTTAGACTGGAGAAAAGGAGACTGAGGGGTCATCTCATTAATGTTGATAAATATGTGAAGGGTGGGTTTGAGGAGGATGGAGCCAGGCTCTGCTCAGTGGCATCTAGTGATAGGACAAGGAGCTGGAACATAGGAGGCTCCACATCAATGTGAGAAGGAACTCCTTCCCAGTGAGGGTGACAGAGCACTGGAACAGGCTGCCCAGGGGGGTTGTGGAGTCTCCTTCTCTGGGGATGTTTAAAACCCGCCTGGATGTGTTCCTGTGCAACTTGGTCTAGGTGATCCTGCTGTGTCAGGGGGATTGGACTGGATGATCTTTTCAGGTCACTTCCAATCCCTAAAGTTATGTGATTCTATAACAGCTGGGTGAGCACCACAGCACAGCCTCTACTGCAGGTCAGACTGGCCAACTAGTGGGTCTGGAACTGCTCAGCTCTGACATTTCATGGAGCACATTTCTCACCTCCAACTCAGGAACAATAACTGTTTTCGTAACGATTTTCTCCCACTCATTTCTCTTCTCCTTGGTGGACAGTGTGTCATCAAAATGAACTGGCCCTGCAACAGAACAGTCTCTTACTTCTGCAGAATTTCAGTTACAAGAGGCATAGATCCCCCGAGCTTCCAGATGTGACATCCCTGCAGGTCAGCACGGGCAGCCAAGAGCAGCCACAGAGCTCCTAGAAGCAATCAGGTATCTTGGCTCTAGCTGGAGGGAGTCATCCAAAAGAGAGCACAGCAATCACAGCTTGTCAGAAGCTTCAGTCAAGTCATTCACAACCCCAGAGGGGTTGAACAAGTTGTCCAAGGAACAGAGCCTGGAATCCTGGTTTGTGCTGTCACACATTTACAACAGGGCCTTTACACACAGAGACCTCTGTGGCCACCTCCCTTCTACCAAGTGGCTCCTTGGTAGTCATTTAGAGGCAGTAGAGTTCACAGGATCCCAGAATGATCAAGGCTGGAAAACCTCTCTGAGCTCATCCCGTCCAAGACTTAACATCAACTCACTGGCCAGACCAGGGCACTGAGGGCCACAGCCAGGCTGTCCTTCAACACCTCCAAGGATGGGGACTCCCCCACTGCCTTGGGCAGTCCATTCCAGGGTCTGAGCATCCTTTCTGTGAGGAAGGGCTTCCTAACATCCAACCTAACCCTCCCCTTGGCAGCTTCAGGCCCTGCCCTCTCATCCTGGCACCGATTGCCTGGGAGAAGAGCCTGACCCCCACCTGACTGCAACCTCCCTTCAGGGAGCTGCAGAGAGGGAGACGAGGGAGAAGGTCCCCCCTTGAGTCTCACCCCATCAGACTTTCCCACCAGTCCCTTCCCCAGCCTTGTTGCTCCCCTGGACCTGCTCCAGCCTTTCAATCTGTTTCTTGAAGTGAAAAAGAATCTCTGCTTGTGAGCTGGAAGCTGTCAGCTGTCACCAGGTTATCTACTCAGTAACTCCTCATCAGACTGCTGCACCAAACCCCACACGCCTGACTGAAAGAGAAGCAAACAGCCAAATGCCCCACATTCCCTACACTAACACAAGTGTCTAGTTTCTGGACCTTCCTCACCAGCTCCACTACTTTCTGTTGGAAACTGTTAGCAAAATTAGCCAAAAACCTGCTGCCCTTAAAAGGGGACAAAGCCTTTCCCTTACACTGGCCTGGGGTCTGGTGGTGGCTCTTGAGGAGGCTGCTGAGGACAAGGTGAAGGATGTTGATGGCATCATCCACACTCTTCCCCAAACTCTTTGTCAGCTGTGCCAAGTCCACCTGAATATGCTGCTGCAGGAAAGTCATGGGGTCGTGCACGGCTGGCTTGATCATCCTTTGCAGTGCCTGCAGAGCAACGGAAGGCAAGAGTGAGCAGAGCCAGTGAAGGCCACTTCAAGCACAAGGCAGGCAGAACTACACTCTCACCCGAGTGCCAGCTGTGTCCTACAGAACTCCTGTCACCCAGACACACAGTGGCAGGGATGTGTGTGCATGCAAGTGCACAAGGGAGCCAAAACCCCTCCTGGGCAAGGAGGGACGTCAGTCTGAGTCCTGCATCTTGCAAAACTCCCCTAATTACTCCCATTAAGTTAAATAAGTAATTATGGTGAAAGGACTGGGACTACACAAAGACTCCACTACACTCAGGTAGCCAGCTGGAACCATCACTGGAAGGTACCTCAGGATTTGTTGTAGCTCCCAGGAGCATCGACAGATGTGTGAGCAGGCGGATCAGAATGAAGACAACGGGGGACATGGCCCGGTCAGACACTTCCACTGTCTTTCTGTGCTGAGCATCTCCAAGCACGTGGCCAGTCTGAGTTCTGTCTTCAACAGTGCTGTTGGATTTACAACACACCACTGCATGAACAGCTCCTGTGTGGAGCTGACGAGGAGCAGAGGAGATGCTGACACCCAGTAAAAGGCCTTTCTGACCCACAAGTTCTTTGAATGCCATAAAAGCTGCTGACTACAAGTGCCACAGGGGGATGAGGACTTCCCAGAAGCTTCCCAGAGTCAGCCCATTTGTTTATGGGTTTTTTTGCTGGCTGATTCTCTTCCCAAAATGTTTGTTATGAAAGAGGCAGCATCTAGCCCAGTAGGACAAGATTAGCCAACTCCATGCTGGGCAGATGAGAAGCCACTGCTGTCTGAATGAGTAACTTGAACTGTCTTTCCACAAGGGCTCCCAAGTGCTAATCCAGAGAATCAAGGAGGAGAGAGCTCCAGTCACAGCTACCAGAGCTCTGGCAGAAGATCTGCAGCCACGTTGAGTCCTTTAGGGACACATGGCCCATTACTGCACATTGATGCAGAATGAGGCAAACTGCACCAGGAGCTGAAAAACCTTAAACCAGCAGCTCAACAAGATCCTAAGGCAGTTTCTGCAAAGTCAGCTACACCAGGACAGCTGAGCCTACTCCCCGTCAGAAGCCCCAGCGAAGGGGGAACCCCAGGTGCTACCCTTCACGTAGCAGCATGAAGTGGTTGGTACCTCTTGTCCTGAAAGCCCAACAGGCAGGTACTACATGGTTCAGAGTGAAAGGGTGAACGAAGCAAGCCATACCTGGACAGCTGAAAGCCAGCCACTGGCGTATAATTTTCCCCTCCAACCGGGACACCACAGTCAGGGCAACGGCCAAGTTGCTTGGGGCGGCCACACTAGCGAAAAGCAAAGGGAGAACAGTTCCAGAGCAAGAGCCTCTCCAGCAGAGGGTGAAACAAAAACAAACAGGGGAATTTGGAAGGTGCTACAGGCCCAGCACCTCTGCCTCTCTCCTTCCCAGGATTTATGGTACAGGCTGGGTCAGAACTACCCTGAATGTTTTATTACATTTGTGAAATGATGAATGATATGAAGTTTATAAAAAAGTTTATAATGTTCTGGGCACCAGAACATGAAAGTCACTAAACAACATGAGCCAGGCTTTGTTGAAAATGCCACCTGCTTAAAACCCCACCAGTCTCCAATTCTTACCTCCCCAACAGTGCAGGGGTGGCCATTTGGACACCCTGTCAAGAGAGAGAAACAGGACATTGTCACAAGGCAGACTTCATAAAGCCCCTCTTATCTCCTTTCACAGGGATGGTCATGCTGGAGCAAGAATCTTCAAGATCTGATCAAAAGCCCTGACTGACCCAAAGCTGAAAGGTGTGACAGACCCACACAGGAACCCATGGAGCTCTTCAGTGCTGCTCTCCTTGAATCACAGAATTCTTGAGACTGGAAAAGACCTCTGAGATCATCAAGTCCAGCCCATGACCTAGCATCACCCCATCAGCCAGAATAGGGCACTGAGGGCTGCAGCCAGGCTGTCCTTCAACACCTTCAGAGATGGGGAGTCCAGTCCATGCTCTGATCACCCTTTCCATGAGGAAGGGCTTCCTAACATCCAACCTAACCCTCCCCTGGCAGCTTCAGGCCCTGCCCTCCCATCCTGGCACTAGCTGCCTGGGGGAAGAGCCCGACCCTTACCAGACAATAATTTCCCTTCAAGGAGTTGGAGGGAGAAGGTGCCCCCTGAGTCTCCTCTTCTCCAGGCTAAACACCCCCAGCTTCCTTAGCATGTCCTCCTCAGCCTTTCCCTCCAGTCCCTTCCCCAGCCTCATTGTTCCTCTGGACCCAAGAAACAAGGAAGGGAAGCCTGAAAGATCCTGCCACTGAGTTCCAACAGGGCTGGTGAGCACTAACAGGGAAAGCAGAGAACTGAGTGCTGCCCAGGAAGGTGCTGAAGTGGCTCCTCTGGTGCTCACACAACTGAACATTGCTAGGAGAAACAGGGCAGGTGTCCTGTCCTCTCAGGCTTTGTTAGCTGGAAACCAGGCAGAAGTTCCATGCTGTACCCTCATGAACCACAGCCACACATCCTCATCAAGAACAGATAACTCATGCTGACAAGGGGACAGCATCTGCCCTCACAGCTGGAATAGTTTCATTCTAGGAGTTTCAAAGTCAGGAGCACTTACTGTACCAGTGCAGACCACTCAGTGCTTCCCAGGCCCTCGCCTGAGCCGCTACATCTTCCGGCATCGTAGGCAGAAAAGAGTTCTAGGGAGGAAGAAAGTGACTAGTGAGTGTAGGAACCAGCAGCCATTCACAGGTTCTTTATTCGTGATGGGGTGCAGAGGCACCTGAAAGCAGAGGCCATGCATGTTTGCAATTGCACCTTTGCAAATCCACCTACCACCCCTGGGAGCTGTCAGGGTTATTCAGACTTGCAGGGGGACTCCCCAGACACCCCAAACTGGATTCCTCTTGGGGTGACGTGATGGACCCTGGTGCACACCCAGAGCACTGTCCAGTTCTGGGCTCCCCCAGTTCAAGAGAGGCAGGGAGCTACTGGAGAGAGTCCAACAGAGGGCTATGAGGATGATGAAGGGACTTGAACATCTCTGCTGTGAAGAACAACTGAGAGAACTGGGGCTGTTTAGTCTGGAGAGAAAGCTGAGAGTGATCTCACTGCTGTCTGTAAATATCTGAGGGGTGGGGGTCAAGAGGAAGGGATCAGTCTCTTCTCAGTGATGCCCAGTACCAGGAGTAATGGGGATAAGCTGGAACATGGGAAGTTCCACCTCAAGATGAGGAGAAACTTCTTTTCTGTGAGGGTGACGAAGCCCTGGTGCAGACTGCCCAGGGAGGCTGTGGAGCCTCCTGCTCTGGAGACTTTCAAAACCTCCTGGATGTTCCTGATCTAGGACATCCTGCTGTGGCAGGGGTGTTGGGCTGGGTGATCTCTGGAGGTCCCTTCCAACCCCAAACGTTCTGTGATTCTATACCCACACGTTTTCCTTCCCCCTTTCCTTGGACAGCCTGAAGGGTGGTGAGTGAAACCCCCTCACCTCCATGGTGTGTGGCTGGAAGGCCAGGTTCCTCAGGGGCTGCAGGACGCGGCTCTGCCCGCACAGCGCGACGGCTGCCGTGTGAACTGCCATCTCAATCAGAGCTCCGCTGCGGCTGAAGAGCTGGGGACTCACAGTCAGCGACGGCAGCGTGTTCGCCACGAGAGACTCCGCAAAGCGCTGCAGGTCTGGAGAGCTCAAGACTTTGGAGTTGTGGATGAACTTCATCATCATGTCTGTTTGCTGAAAGCACGTAGTGGAACGGATTAAAAGCAGCACGATACCGCTCACCTAACTGAAGGGGACTCGCAGTTGCTTCCTACACTGCTGTAGCCCTGCTCTGAAAACACTGCCAGTCTGCTCAGAGTAGTGGAGGAGAGAGGGATCTGGGGGTCCTGGTGGACAGCAGGATGACTATGAGCCAGCAGGGTGCTCTTGTGGCCAAGAGGGCCAACAGCATCCTGGGGTGGATCAGAAGGTGGGTAGTTAGCAGATCAAGAGAGGTTCTTCTCCCCCTCTACTCTGCCCTGGTGAGACCTCACCTGGAGTGTTGTGTCCAGTTCTGGGCTCCTCAGTTCAAGAGGGATGTGGAGCTGCTGGAGAGGGTCCAGCGTAGGGCAACAAAGATGATGAAGGAGGTGGAACACCTCCCTTATGAGGAGAGGCTGAGGGAGCTGGGTCTCTTGAGCTTGGACAAGAGGAGACTGAGGGGTGACCTCATTAATGTCTACAAATATTTGAGGGGTGGGTGTTGGGAGGATGGAGCTGGGCTCCATCTCAGTGTCACCTAGTGATAGGATGAGGGGCAGTGGTTGTAAGCGGGAACATAGAAGGTTCCACATCAACCTGACAAGGAACTTCTTCCCAGTGAGGGGGACGGAGCACTGGAACAGGTTGCCCAGGGGGGTTGTGGAGTCTCCTTCACTGGAGATGTTCGAGACCCGCCTGGATGTGTTCCTGTGTGACTTGGTCTGGCTGATCCTGCTGTGGCAGGGGGATTGGACTAGACGATCTTTCGAGGTCCCTTCCAATCCCTAATGATTCCATGATTCTATGATTTGGACTCATCTGCACTCGGGGCAGAAGAACAAACTGCTCTTCCACCAGTGATTCAAACCTCATTCACCCACTCAATGAAGCAAAGAATCTTGATTCGATGACCTTACCTGCTCTTTGGGGTGAAGACTCGAGAAACTGACTCCATACAGGACAGTCACCTCTCTGAACAGAGCCAGGAGCAGATGGACACGCTGGACAGCTGGGGAGCTGCTAGACCCCTGCAAAAGTAGTGGTCACAGCTGTAGTGGTCACAGCCAGTCGCTAGGTGTGCAGGTCTCAGCAGGCCTGTGGTCAAGCTCTTCCCATAAGGGAAGGGGGACAGTGCAGAAATTGCTGTTCAAACCAGAAATGAGTGACCTGACAGCACAGAGGCTGCTTGAAGGTTTCACACCAGAAAGCTCCCAGGAGTACACTCCTCAAACATCCCCTGGGAACTGCAATGTCAGTTAAAGGATGGCACAGACAGGCTAAGAACTACATCCCAGCAGCCACTGTATCACACAGTAGAGACAGTCAAAGGCACAGTCTTTGCAAACTTCTTCCTGATGATTTTCATGTGCAAAATGCAAGTTGGAGAAAGGCTACAACCACAGAGAGACCTCTTTGGTCTTCATGCAGCAAGACACAAGGCCAGACAGACACAGGCAGGCAGGGAGGGGGCATAAAGCTGCTTTGATTAGCTGCCTCCTCTCCCATCAGCTGGCTACGTGGTGCCTGTACTGCTCCCAGTGAAACCACCAGCCAAGACAGGTTTACCAGGGGAGAAGAATCATCTCAAGTGTCATCTAATGATAGGATGAGGGGCAATGGGTGTGAGCTGGAACAGAGGAGGTTCCACATCAATCTGAGAAGGAACTTCTTCACAGTGAGGGTGACAGAGCCCTGGAAGGGGCTGCCCAGGGGGGTTGTGGAGTCTCCTTCTCTGGAGACATTTAAAACCTGCCTGGATGTGTTCCTGTGCGACTTGGTCTAAGTGATCCTGCTGTGACAGGGAGGTTGGACTGGATGATCTTTCAAGGTCCCTTCATTCTGTGATGTTGTGAAATAACCTCAGTTATTGGTGCTGGCACAGAGGTGGACAATTAAAGCAAAGGTGTGTCTGCCAGCTCAAGTCCCAGGAGCTTCCACGCAAAGGCAGCCCAGGCAGAGACACTGGAAGAGGCACTGCCAAGAGGAACATGCATGGCTCAGACACCAGCAGAACCCACAGCAGGATCCTAGTGAAGAGAACGTGCCCTACCTTCTCTGCCTCCAGAAGACCCTCGGCATCATGCCTTATCATGGCTTCCCCCACTGCGTCACGCAGGACTCTGTAGCTCTCACCACAAACCAGGTAGCGATCGATGTGATTAGTCTGGCTTTTCTGGACCTGCACAGGGAGAAGCCCCTGGTGAGCACTGTGGATGTTCATCAGCCACTGGACAAGGGAGAATCAGCTCTGCCTCCCCAGGCTGTGGAATTTCAGAGACCCCCAAGAGACTGCAGTCAATAGAGAGTGAGTTTAAGTGACCTTCACGACCACTTCTGCTGTGGAGAGTCCCCCAGGAGCCACCACCAGCAAAACCAGCCCAAAGCAGTGCAAACTCAAGATGAAGAGGAGACACTTCTTTCACCTGTTGCAGGATTTCCGCTGGGAACACCCAGCTGAACTGGGGGTCTGTGCCAAGCTGCTGGGCAAATTCCATGCCATACTGGCTAGCAATTTTCCGGACTAGGTAAACACGATGCCATTCATTCCTGCTGAGGCTGCAGAACGTCCTCACGTTGGCCAGGTAACGCTGCTTCTCCTCCACGTGGTCCTGGTCTGGAGGGGAAAGAAGGGACAAGAAAAGCAAAGGCATAACCCAGATCTGTGATTCTTCCTTAGAAGCTTCTCTGGTGCATTTCCTCCGTCGATTTTAGACAAAGACTCCCTCTGATGGAGGATGACTCTGCTTCCACTTTCTCTCAAGGACAAGTTTCCCCACTTACTTGGAGTTCTCACTTACTCAGAGTCCTCCCAACATGCTCAGTAATGAGTTTTCATAGTCTCAACTACCTTGGGGTGACAGTGCTCCCCAAGGGCAATCTCCTGGGATGCACTGTACTACCCCAGCATCCTCAGTGCGACGCCTGGACACCGAAGTGCCTTGAAATTAATTACTGCACTTCAATGCTTCATGGACCATGGAAGTATCCAAGCCTCTCCACACACTGTTCTCCTTCCCTGGGTCAGCAAAACAGCTCAAAACTTTTTACTTATTTTCTCTGAGTGTCTCTTCATCCCTTTTAGCTGTGCAGAGCTCTCACTCACACAACGGAATGAGCCTCACAGCAGCCACGGATGTGCAGCATCGCTAAAGCTTTGTTTATCCACGAAAGCTCATTTGAGTTGGTTCTAAATAGAACTTGTTAGCATCTAAGAAATCTCCTTCCAAGGGCACCTGCAGCTCCAGCCTAGGGGTCAGCAGCACAGCCCTGCTGCTAGTTAGAGACAGTCTAATAGGTGGCAGAGGACACATAACAGCTGACAGCCCAGTGAAGGAGAAGACAAGCTGCTGCACTTGCTGCTGGCCCACTATCAGTGCCAGTTGCAGCACTGGTGCATCAGCTGTGTCCAGCCTTACCTGGCTCTGTAACAGCAGCAGAGCAACCAGACTCACCGGTGGGTTCCCGCAAGCTGAAGAGCAGCTCTGCAGCCTTGCTCAGGTACAAGCGAACCTTGGCTACTGCCTGCAGGTACTCGACAGAGGATTCCTGAGGAGCTCCGTGACTGCTCTCGGGGAGGTAGTTCTCTGGAAAGCCTCTATCTGCAGGCAGGTGGTTTACACCTTCTGATCCAAGGCTCAGATCCATGTCCTCAGACTTTTCACACAGGGAATCCTAAAGATGGGGCAGAGTATCGTGTGAGCGGTGGAACTGCCGAGATCACAGCTGCACTGTGCATCTCCAGTGCACCTAGCCTGAAGGAAACACATCACACCTCTCTCAGCACCATCACCACCTCCCTCTGGCTTGTCTGGTGCTTACTCTAATTATCCTAAACTTAGAATCACTAGGGATTGGAAGGAACCTCGAGAGATCATCTAGTCCAATCCCCCTGCCACAGCAGGATCACCCAGACCAAGTCACACAGTCAGTCTGGGTTAGAAGGGACCACAGGATCATCCAGTTCCAACTTGTGCCACATCACCAAACACCATCTCAGCACTGTGTCCAAGCTGCCTCCCAGATCTCCCCAGCAGGAGAGTTCAGCGCACACAGACGGGTCAGAGCCCTGCTGAACCCCTCAACCCCACACACACCGAGGTGCCAGGCTCCTTCTGGCCTGCCCTTAGCAAGGAGGCATTATCTTGGTGAAAACTCTTAACAAATAAAACCTCTACCCTGCTGTCAGCTTTTAAAAGCACCGAGTTATGTCAAGAGCCTCCTGTTACCTCTAAGCAGTTGACAAAAAGCAAGTAGAGCTCCTTTTTATCTTCCTTCCTTAGGATGGCACTGTGCTCAACCCGGGACAGGTAGTGCTGCACATCATTTTTCACTTCATTGAAGCTACAGGAGAGAGAAACACCCTCTTTACCACAACTACTCAAGGCATAATTTGTGACTAATTAGTAGTTACAGCCAGGTGATGGGTGGGGGTCACTCTGGACCCAATCTGAAGAGAGAAAAGGAACTTGTGCTGTGCTTTGCTAGAGGTCACGGACCTTCGCAGCCCAAACTCAGCTCTTCTCACCAACACTACACCAGCATTTCCAGGGCTTAAGTCATCTGCTCTGCTTTAAGCATCTCATCTAGGGGATGATCTCACTTGAGAAGTGGCTTTTTACTGCAAAGGGAGGCTGGAGGAGCTGAGGTGAACAGAGTGGTCTGTGCAAGCACAGAGAAGCATGGTCTTGGTTAGCTGGCTGTGGATGAGGGGGGTTTCTCTGCTCATTTAGTGCCATCACTTTGCTCTTTGGGTCACCCAAGCCATCCTTGTTCAGCACAGGTTTAGGTTAAGAAGAGCTCGGTCAGCCTTGGCTGGTCAGGGACTTCCACCCAAGGCTCCTGCCAGGCAGAGAAGTTGTGCAAGTGACCCAAAGGCACAGGGTGAATTCTGCCTGTAACGTCTGCAGTACGATGAAGTGAGAACAGGTTGGGTCCATGAGGCCATGAAAAACAGAGCTGAGCCACCCACTAGTGCTCCTCCCTCAGTTGTCTGCCTGTGCTCACCTGTACTTCAAGAGGAGCTTCAGCATCACCGAGCGGATAACAGGAGTTTCATCCACCTCGTCGTTAAACGGGGACAGGAATTTGGTGTAAATAGTGGGGTGATCTGTGGGGACAAGAGAAGGATCAGTCTGGCAGGTGAGCAAAAGTGCCAAGAGGTGCCCCAAGCTGAGCATCAGGATGCTGGAAACTCACCTGAGCCTGTCAGGAGGCTTCTGTCAACAAAGAGCAGATTAAGGAGCTCCTGGATCACCTCTGCCTCAGGGGGCTCGTTGTCCTTGAAGCACATGGTAGTGACCACATCTATGAAGAAGTTGTTGCATCTCTGCCGGAACAGGGCATTTCTGGCTATGGCCTCTCTAGGGGAAGGGGAGAAGCAAGTGGATAATGATCCAAGAACCACCACAGACAACATTCAAACACACAACCCCCTAAGTAATGGACAAAGCAGAGCAGACACAGGCAAAAGGCTCCACATGAGCTGCTCTTCTGGCTGTCCTCAAGGCTGGGTTTGGGCAACACTCAAGCAGTGCCCACTGCAAAGACTGTGTCACACTGACAGCTGAGACCACAAACAGCAGTGGGATGCCAGGTGGATTTACTGGGAGCTTTTTGCTCAGCTATGACAAAGAAACCCAAGGTGACGAGTTCCCTTTGCACCGACAGCGCTTCAGTTCGACTGGTGTTTGTAACCAGCTTCTTCCAGGGGACAAGGCAACTCCCCCTCTTCTGTTGAGACAATGAATGGGAATCAGACAGGACATGCTCCTGCTCCCAGAGGGAACAGAGTTCTCTGCACCCGTTCTGCTCATCTTGATGACTTCAGAGTTGCCAACCTGAACATCCTCACACAACCTGCCCTGCTGCGATGCTTCCACCCTAGAAAGAGAGGAGGAGTACCTGAGCTCCACAGAAACACTTAAATCTCCATCCTCCACAGCAACTTTGCAGACTGCACAATGCATCTGTGCTGGTATCAGCCATGTTCTGATGCACTTCTGACAGAACACGTGGTCGCAGGGCAGGCAGACCGGATCCTGCAGCTCTCGTAGGCAGATGGGACAGGAACTTGGACCAAGGCTGTAATTTAGAAACAGTAATGACCACAACTGTTTCAATGCCCCTTTACTGAGCATCTCATCACAGAATGACAGAACATTAGGGATTAG
Source organism: Rhinopomastus cyanomelas (assembly GCA_013400115.1). Lineage (NCBI taxonomy): Eukaryota > Metazoa > Chordata > Aves > Bucerotiformes > Rhinopomastidae > Rhinopomastus > Rhinopomastus cyanomelas. The sequence goes on from VXBP01004896.1 coordinate 205,597, forward strand.
AAGTGACCTCAAAAGATCACCCAGTCCAATTCCCCCACCACAGCAGGATCCCCTAGATCCAGTCACACAGGAACACGGCCAGATGGGTTTTAAATGTCTCCAGAGAAGTAGACTCCACAACCCCCTGGGCAGCACCTTCCAGGGCTTTCTCACCCTCAGTGGAAGAAGTTCCACATCAATATGAAAAGGAACCTCCTCTGTTCCCACTCATACCCTTTGCTCCTTGTCCTATCACTGGGTGCCACTGAGCAGAGCCTGGCTCCATCCTCCTAACAACCACCCGTTCCATATTTACCACCACTAATGGGGGTCAACCTTAGTGGATGGACTCAATCTTAAAAGTCTTCTCCAACCTAAAAGATTATTTGATTCTATTAAATGATTCTACAATAACTGGGAAAGGAAGTTGTAAGTTATTTACGTGGTCTTCACCCAAACACAGAATCACTCCGGTTGGAAAAGACCCCTGGGATCATCAAGTCCAACAAGACACTCATTGAGCCTTTGACAAGACACTCATCTGCAACCAGGCAATAAGTGAAGACCAGCTGACTAACTGCTGAGCTTCAGGGTGCAGAATAAAACACAAGTTCCTGCTCTCCACTTGGCTTTCATGACACTGAGCACTCAGCTGGCAGCACAGGCCACGTTCCTTCCCGAATGCCACTACCTGTGGAGCCTGTTGCTGATGTCCTCCTTACACCGGCACAGTACTTTCATCACAGCAATAAACGTTGGATGAGTCTTCATGTCTGAACCGTGCTGGAAGCACTGCAGAGGGAAAGGACAGAGTGACTCAGCTCTAGTACCTGAGACAAAAACCTCACACCATCAGCAGAAGCCGAGGGGGAGGAGGTGAAATCATGTCTTTGCTTACCTTGGCAAGAAGCAGAGTGTAGTTTTTCACTACATCTTCCAAATCTGGCAGCAGAGCGTTGATGCCAAACGACACGTGTTCTACAAACAGAGACACGGCGAACACCCGGTTCCAGCAGACTCTGTGGAGAGGGAAGCGTGAGCAGAACAATCACTGAGCCAACTACATGGAAGGAAGCACAGCATTAGCCTAATGATCCCACTGGCCATCACGCTCCCCAGCACTACAGCACCTGAGCCCCTCCTGGGACTTCCCACTCTGCCCTTTGGTCATCAACCCTGGCTTGTGGTCACGGGCAAAACAGGTAACAGCCCCTGACAAGGCTCCCTCTTAGAACACAGAATCATTTTGGGAGGAGAAGACCTTTAAGATCATGTAGTCCAATCAATAATGCAGATGCAGTGAAGTTCCCCTCTACTTCGCTCTGGTGAGACCCCACCTGGAGTCCTGTGTCCAGTTCTGGAGCCCTTATTACAGGAGGGATGTGGAGATGCTGGAGTGAATGCAGAGGTGGACCACAAGGATGATCAGAGGGCTGGAGCACCTCTCCTACGAGGATAGACTGAGGGAATGGGGGCTGTTCAGTCTGGAGANGTCACAGTTTTCAAATGCAGAGGATGAAGTGGGGAGATGTTGCTGGTTAAGAGAAACCTAAGGAGAGATTGAAATGACTTCTGAAGGCACTGGGATGCACTGAAAGGTACTTCCAGATTTAGAGGAGGAATCTACATGAGTTGGGGGGGAAAAAAGAAAATCTCACTGTTTTTTGATGCTTGGTATGTGATTGAGCGTAGGAAGAACCTATAAAAACATATCAAGGTTTACAAAGCTTTTGAGAAAAGCAGCAGCAGAGCTGCTCTCAGTCTGTCCCACTATCCTTAGTGACAGCAAGGGAAGAGATTGGACTGTGAGGAGCTACATACTCGAGCTCTGTCAGCAGCTGACGGCACCGGCTCCCACTCCTCTGTAACTCCTTCTCCTTACAAAGGAACTCGATAGGCATGCGAAGGTTCTTCACTTTCTGCAGCCAGATCTCTGGGCAGGCCGTGTGCACTTGACTTTCCAGCTCTTCAGCACAAACTATTGCAGCCAGCACATCTAACACCTAAAAACACACACACACACAGGGTCTCAGAACTGCTGTCAAACCTGCTAGGCACCACAACATCGTAGCGGGGGATCCTGAGGACCCTGAGCTTGTGCTTCCCACTCCACCATTGCTGAGATCAAAATGCACCAGTGAACTCAGCAAAGACACAGCTCTCTGCTAGGGCTGGGGATCACAAAACCAGGCAGTGACTCTACCATCTCAGAGCAGGGAATTCCAGATCTCTCAGGATCTCTCAGGTGAAGCAAGTAGTCAACCACACCGGGGTGTACAGCCAGGATGCGACAGAGGTTCTGCAGGCGGCTCTTGAACTGACTGTACCCAAGGTGGACCCAAGGCAAGGATGGCACAGCCTCCTCTCTCCTGGAGGATGTTTCCTTCCACTCCTCGATGCAGGACGACAACACAATTCGCAGGCACTGGAAGTTTAGGGGAAAAGTTAAACTCAGAATGAAAAGAAGTTTCTAGTTAACTTTGTACTGGAAATCCTGGGAAACGCCTCCGAAGGACGAGGATCGTTGTGCTACAGAGGCAGCCTTACAGGACAGCCCTTTTCACTGGTGCTCAGGCAGAGGGGCTTTTCTGAGTCAGGCCTCAGCAGTTCCAGCAGCTCTCAAGTGCCCTTGTGGCTACCTGGCTAGGAGTCTGTCTCCAAGGGGGACTCAGTGAGACAGAAGGACATGTTCTTAGAGATCTGTTTTAGGGGCAATAAAGAGTAGAGTTAAAAGTTGGGACTTGGTGGTCTGACAGGTCTTTTCCAACCTAGTTGCTCCTGTGATTCTGTTCACACTGTGCACTCCCTCCAAAGGCTCTCCAGCTCTCGCTGCAGACACTGACCTGCAGCACCTCTTGCGAGGACACGCCGATGGTCAAGGCAATAAAGTCTGTGAGGTAGCACTGGAAGAGCATCTGCTGATCCCTCTCAGGCAGAGTGGAGATGTGTTTTCCCAGTGCAGTTTTCTGGAAGATATCCACAAACTTCTCAGCTTGGTCTGAATGGTCTGAAAACAGAGAACACAGAGGAAAGGTGAAGGCTGGGCTGGGTACAGCTTCTGTCCTAAAGGACTGACACCTAATTAATCACCGATGCCTCCTGCACTGCCCTCCCTCAGAGCACTGGCAGGGGGTTTGAGGTTCAGCATCGTATTTATGGACTCAGCCTGTCATTAACTCCTGGCTCTCCCACAGCAGTTTGAACACAAGGGCACAGAACATGCCAAAAACACTAAGGGGGAGCAGCTCCACAGGGCTCTGCTGGCACAGAGGGCTGGAAGGTGACTCCAGGCTCACAGAAAGGATGAGACATGGCAGGGTCAAACCAGAGCTCACAGGGCAGGTGGACAGAGATGCTCCAGGTCACAAGCTCAAGCTCTCACCTTCAGTGCTTTGCATGTATTGAGCTTCCAGCCACAACTCATCCAAGTACTCCTTTATCCTCCAGCTGAAGGGCATCTCATTCCCAGCATCAGCAGACACCATCATGTTATTCTGCACCAGAATTATCTCTGGCTGAGCGCTAGGAGATTAAGAGGTCATTAATGCCCTGGGCTTTTGCTTGGGAATTGCATTCAGACAGAGGCAGGAAGCTGCAGAAAGCAAGAAATTAGCCCTAGAAGGGGACAAGAGAAGGGGAAAAGAGAAGAACACATTAACACAGCTCAGCCTGCCCACTGCTCAGCAGCAGGACGTGCTCAACGCTCCCAGGAGAAGGGCTGTAGTGGCAGGACCGGTGGGCTGCGGGGGCTGGGTAAGAGGTGTGAGTGTGCCAGGAGCCAGAGAGCAAAGGCCAGGAGTTCTGCAGACAGAGTAGAAAGAAGAGACTTCTGAAGTCTCTGAGAACTGCCCTGCCACCCTCAGCACAGCACCGGGAAGCACCCAACAGGGTTAAGAACCCACGTGGATTTGAAGGAGGTGCTAGGCTGCTGTCAGTGGTGCCAGCCCAGCAAACCTGCTGCTTTCTGTGGTGGCTCACCTGTTCCTACCCACACCAAAAGGGACACTCAGAAGTTTGGGATCACTGAAGATGAACATCCACAGGTCTATCACCCACTCAGCTGCCGGCCTGGCCAGCAGCTCCAGGTTGCCATTTCTGTCTGTGACAGCAATCAGGAGCGCCAAGAGCGGAGTGATGGTGTTCTGGACTCGCTTCCACAAGGTGTGCCTTTTGGGGGCAGAAAGGGACAAGAAACCCACAGGGAAGTGAGCAGCAATTTCAGCAAACCAGGAGGTGGCTGTCCTGAAAAGCTGCTGGCATTTGCGCAGGAGAAAATCCTACTCCTGCCTTCACAGGGAGAAAACCAGCCCCAAAACCTTCTCACTTGTCTCACTCGTGGCTGGCCTGAAATCCCACCCTTCCACTCCAAGCACTTGTGCCTCCCTGTCCCAGCACAGCCACGTTACCCTTCTTCAGGAGCCAGAAAAGGACAAAACTGCTTTTGCAGAGCTTCCAGCACCAGCTGGAGACTGACACTGCAGATACTCAAGTTACACAAAACTGCTGCCTCTGCTGCACAGTTGCCATTTGCAAGACTGTTCATGGAAGCCTGCAGGTCACCAGATCAAGCTGCTGCTCTCACCTGAAGGTCCCTGCCTCCTGGAGAGCATGGAGGTTGGAAGCCTCCCGAAGCACCCAGTTTTTTGGGTGAAAAGAGTTTTCTTCTTGTTTCTTCAACAGGTTGGAGAGACGAGCCTTCGTTATCCTCAGGAAAGAGGCTACAAAAACAAACAGGGCACTCGTGTTTCCCCTTCTGTTGCATTTATATCCCACTCTGACCACCACCCCAAGCGTTACAGCTGTTTCAGTAACAGCCAAACAGCACCCAAACCAGCCTCAGCCGAAGAAAAAGCCACGACCTGAACTCCAGGAAAAGCCCTGCAGCCTCACAGGAGCAACAGACCAGAGCACAGACACCCACACACTTGGGAGATGGTCTGTCTGCATCACAGAAGGGGACTCTGGGTCCCCAGCACATTAGCTGACACGCTTTGATGATCCCCTAGATGCTCAGGGACAGGACCTGCTGCAGCCAAGGGGGCTGTATGTACCTTTCAAATCATCATCTCGGGAGAGGAGGCCAAGGAGAATCTTAACTCGCCTCCGGCTTCGGCTGAGGTTTTCATTTTGGTCCCGCAGCATCCCCACAGCGCTCTGCACACACGTCCTCAGCAGCACGGTGGTGTCCAGGATCTCACCCTTCCCAGGAACAGCATGAAAGGGAGCTCATTACTCCTCAGTTTTACCCTCCTGCCCCCAGTGCTTCCCTCTTAAAAGTGCTCCCAGAAAGGGCCTGTCCCTCTGGCACCCCATTTCCCCATTTTCCCCTCATCTCAGGCTGCAGGTCTCAGCTGTCCTCAGACTATCAAGAACATGATGTCAGTTTGAAAGGACCACAAAAAAATAATCACAAGAAACTCAGCATTTGTGTGAAGATAAAACTCCTGTGGGGGGGGAATCCAGCAATTTAGGGAAAAAAAGCAACAGCAACAGCAGTTGTTAAAAATTGAACTGACAAGTGGCAAAGGAACTGAAGGGCCCTTCAAATGCTTCAGTGCTGCTGCTTTCAGCTGGGCAGCAGGGGGAGGAATTTGTGTCTGATCAGTAACATCCACGATGCAAATCACATCCGTATGGATTTCAGATGAGGGGGCAGATGCTGCACCTATGGGTGACACAGGGCAGAGAGCCACAGTGACAGCTGAGAAACAAACTGACCTTGCAGTGCCCTGCTTCTGGTGCTGATGGTTCCACCTCCATCTTGTTTTCCTTCCTGTCTCCTCCAGGCAGAGCTGCAAACGAAGCACACAACTGTTATCAGAAGGAAGCAGGTCACTGCTGCCTCAGCCATCTGATGGCCCAAAGTTGTAGCAGTGAACTAAATACAAGTTGGTAGCCATGGCCTGACCCCCACAAAAACCAGATGTTGAGCAGGGAAAGTCATTAGCTCTGCTGTATCAGGCAAAAAGGCCACCAGCAGCAGTCTGGGACTGCATCCCCCACTCTCCCCACCAGCACAGCCAGCACACAGCTCACCTAGGGTCATCCCTGCATCCTCACAGAATATTTGGCTGATGGTGAGGTTCTGCATGGCAGTTAAGTCAGACACCATGTCCTTGGGTCTGCGCAGATCATCTATGTGCACCGACTGCCACAGTCCTGAAGGCAGAGAACCAAACCAAGTCACTCCGTGCCTGCAGCATGCTCCTCTACAATTACCTCCCAGCACCTGTGGACTACCAGTTCATGCTCAGAGTTCACTTACTCTCACCTCTTTATGTAGAAAAGGAAAGCAGCAATTCACTCTGCACATGCTAATGCACCCTGACTGCACCAGGGCTCTGAAGCTCTTGGAACCCACCACTATTAGCAGGAACCTGCTGCTGAAAGCAGAAGGTGTCAGGAGGTCCTCAGGAGCCTCCCAGGGGACAGGAGCATCACGCTGGTTTGCTGCTCTCCAGCTGACTAGCAGCAGGCCAGGCACCAGTGCTCTCACAAGAGACCAGGACTCCAAAGCACTGACCTCCCCAGGGACAGTCCCTGCAGGCTGGAGAAGCAGCTCTGACAAGCAGGACACACCAATTCCTGATTTTCAGTGTTAAAAAAACAAAGTGAAGAAGAGAAACGTTGCTCTGCTGTGTCTGCCTGAAGCCAGCTGAAGAACGAGGAGAGACAGATGGCCAGACCCACCTCCATGGAAGCCCACGTAGGACGTTCCTCCCTCCACTCGAGAAAGCTTAATAACAAAATAAACAAAGACAGAGAATTCTCCCAGGTCCACCTTGTTGATTTCATTGACGACTGTGTACCTACAACAAAGAGGGGCAACACATGATTTCATGGCCACCAGTCACAGGATCATAGAACATTAGGGATTGGAAGGGACCTCGAAAGATCATCTAGTCCAACCCCCCTGACACAGGAGAACCACCTACACCAAGTTGCACAGGAACACATCCAGGTGGGTTTTAAACATCTCCAGAGAAGGAGACTCCACAATCCCCCTGGGCAGCCCCTTCCAGGGCTCTGTCACCCTCACTGGGAAGAAGTTCCTTCTCAGATTGATGTGGAGCCTCCCCTGTTCCAGCTCACACATGTTGCCCCTCGTCCTACCAGATGCCACTGAGCAGAGCCTGGCTCCATCCTCCTGACACCCACCCTTCACATAGTTATCAACACTAACAAGGTCACCCCTCAGTCTCATTTTTATCCAGTTCAAGAGACCCAGCTCCCTCAGCCTTTCCTCAGCAAGAAGATTCTCCACTCCATCATCTTTGTGGCTCTGTGCTGGACTCTCTCCAGCAGTTCTGTGTCCTTCTGGAACTGAAGGGCCCAGACCTGGACACAATATTCCAGACACAGTCTCACCAGGGCAGAGTAGAGGAGAGAAGAACCTCTCAGTCTCCTAACTACCCCGTTTCTGATCCACCTCAGGATGCCACTGGCCTTCTTGGCCACAAGAGCTCATTACTGGCTCATGGTCATCACTCCTCTGTGAGGCAGGGCACACCTTTACCTGTCTGGTCCTTTGACCCAGCGTAGTTTATTCTGATTGAGGTTGTGAATCACCATTTGAAACACAATCAGTGCTTCTAGATTCAGCCCACTACAGAACAAACCAAACCTTGATTCTGAAATCCCCAGGACCACACTGGTAACCCAACTCAAGAGAGGAGTCAGTTAGCTGGAACCACCCACACCCTGACTTACTTGGCCGAGGCGATGAGCTCGGCAGTTTGAGTGCCATCCTCAAAGTCAGTCTGAATGACAAGAACTTTATTTCCCGACGCGGCGTCAAGGAAGTCTCTGAATACAAGGGGAGTGAAAAGAAGTTGCTGAGTGCAAATCCAAAACACTACAAGCCATAGACACAGTCACTCCACGTTAGCTTTGGCTCCTGCAGGCAGAAGATGAAACCACCCACCCTACAGGGATGGTGTCACTTCACACCTCGGCGTGACGGAGCCAACGCAGTTTGCGCCGAGCCAGCCCAGCGCACGGCACAGCGCGGCACAGCCCGGCCCCTCGCCGCCTCCCGCGTGCGTTACTCCAAGCGCTCTGCCCACACTTCTCATCCCCCAGAAAACAGCAGCAGGAGAAGGCAAAGCCACGCTCACCGGATGCTCTTCAGGAAGGAGTACTCCGTGTCAAACTGCTGCAGGAACAGGATTTGGGGCTTCTGTGCTTTACCCTGCACTTCCATCTCCAGGCTGGCAGCATCGGCATCAGTGAGGAGCCTCGAGAAGGTGGTGACCTGGGAGTGCAAGATGGAGGGTTGCTCTCTGCTCAGGAATGCAGTACAGACTAGCTGTCTACGCTGGCAGATGCTACTGACTTGCTGCAGAGCTGGACAGTGCCCCAAGACCACAGTTATGTGCCCTGCCAGAAGGCAAAGGGTCAACATGAGCTGTTACATCAAGTCAGGACCCATAGGGCAGTGGGGTGGCTCAGAATGGGCAACCAGGGCTTTGAGCAGCTTCTCACGAAGCCTGTTGCGTCTCCCTTTCCTTCAGCACTCTCAGAATCACAAAGTCATTAGGGATTGGAAGGGACCTCGGGAGATCATCTAGTCCAATCCCCCTGACACAGCAGGATCACCTAGACCAAGTCACACAGTCAGTCTGGGTTAGAAGGGACCACAGGATCATCCAGTTCCAACTTGTGCCACATCACCAAACACCATCTCAGCACTGTGTCCAAGCTGACACAGCAGGATCACCCAGACAAAGTCACACAGGAACACATCCAGGTTGGTCTTAAACATCTCCAGTGAAGGAGACTCCACAACCACACTGGGCAGCCTGTTCCAGTGCTCTATCACCCTCACTGGGAAGAAGTTCCTTCTCACATTGATGTGGAACCTCCTCTGCTCCTGCTCACATCCACTGCCCCTCATCCCAGCTCCCTCAGCCTCTCCTCGTAAGGGAGGTGCTCCACCTCCTCCATCATCCTCCTTGCCCTACGCTGGACTCCCTCCAGCAGCTCCACATCCCTCTTGAACTGAGGAGCCCACAACTGGACACAAGACTCTCAGGGAAGCCTGGTGAGACACTCACCTCTGTAAAGACCGTCTGGTACCCAGAGCCAGCGTGGACGTGAGCGCGGAGGAAGTCTGCAAACGACATGTGCTGCTGCTGCTTGAAGTAGACATCGGCCAGAGAATCTGCCTTGAAGGAGCCCAAGGAGTTGCAGTGGCGGATGACCGAGTCCGGGGTGGCACAGTTCAGCAGCGCCAGCTGGGCTTTCTCCTTCACACAGGCCATGAGGTCGCTAGGAGGACACAGTGGTTTCAGCTTTTCTGTCACCTGCAGGACCACGGAGGCACAGCTAGTGGAGTGGTAGCCCACAAAGACGTCAGACGGGCTGTACTTCTGCTTGTTCACAAAGTGCTCTCCTGTATCAGCCGCGGTGAACTCCTGCACCCACTTCTCCAGCTCCTTCACGGTTTCTCTCTGCCCCTTGTCCAGCACAGTGCTGATATCCACATAGTGCTTTTCCAGCCTGTTGATCAGTGGGATGGGGAAGTGCTTATAGACCACCTCCTTCTCCTCGATGACTATCAAACGGAACTTGGGGTGCACCCGGCACTTCACACGGTGGGTGCCCAGTCCCAAATCCACATACTTCTGGCCAGCGAGGTACACGTAGTACTGATTGAGGGCATCGTAGAGGCTTTCGTAAAGGTTCTGCAGGTTGAGGAGAACCACCATTTGGCCGGTTTCCATGCAGACCTTCACGCGGTTGATGTTCCGGCATATCTGGGTATACTCCTGGTCCTTTGGAAAACTGGACCCAAAGATGATCTCCGGCTGCTGCCGGGCGGTGAAGAAAGCTTGCTGGAGGATCTGCAGCGCTGCGTAGTTCTCAGTCAAAACCAGGAGGTACCTACAGTCGGCATCCTGACCCCCGCTGTAGATGTTCTGTCCTATCAGCTCAATTTGACTGATATCACAGGCTTGGATTTGCCCCCTCTCTGCCAACCGCGAGGTGAATATTTCCAAGGCGTTGACGTCATCTTTGCCACCGAAGTTGCGCAGAACCACCTCGGCGATGTCTCGAGGCGTTGGCTCGCTCTTGGAGCTCTTCGCTAAGGCAAGGAACATCTTTATCAGGCTGTAGTAGTCACGCAGGCCAAAGAACTCCCTGTCTTGGGCCTTGCAAATGTTCTCGTAGGCATCTGCAAAGTGAGAAAAGTACTGCTCGACGTGCAGAGCCCCTCGTGCCGAGCTACAAATCCCTCTGGCGCTTTCTATGAGCTCTTCCTTGCTGGGGTCTCCACGGGAGACAAAGATGCCTCGATTCATTTTAGCAGGGTCCAAAGCCCAGTTAGAAATCCCGATGAAGCCAACTTTTTTGTGAGGAACGGAGACATCATCAATGCAGCCGTCTTCCAGAAGCGGGTGCAAAGTCTTCAAGGGCATCTTGGGAGAGTCTTCTGCCAGCCCAATCTCATCCAAAACCACCACTGACACATACTCCTCCAAGTTCTTGCCCTTCTGGAATCGAGCACAGTGGTTGAAAGTGCCTATGATTCCTTCTGGAGTGGAGAGAGGGCTGCACTGAAAAGACACGAGATGGATCTGCTTCAGGTCCTTGAACAGATCTGAGTGAGCAGCCTGGCCCTGCATAGCATCAGCCACAATGGTTTTTGCAAGGGATTTGGAGCTCCCAGGCTTCCCAACGAGAAAGAGAGGGATTTTCAACTCAATGCAGATGACCATCATGAAGACATTTTCCTTCAAGGCCAGGTTTCTCGCTATGGTGTCCTGGAGCTGCACGCCGCTCAGGAATACATCCTGCATCAGGGAGATCTCTTCCAAAATCTTCCTCTGGCTGTCGTAAGGCTTTGGCAGAGCTTTGCTGATAGCAGTCCTGTACGGCTCCTTCTCCTCCAGGGAGGCGTGATAACAGACCCCCACTGCCAACACCAAGGCCCAGATGATGCCGTGTCTCTCAACAGTGCTCTTTGGAGCCTTCTTCTCAGCAAGGTACTTGTCCAACTCTCTCAGCAGGAGCTCACTGTGCCTGTGGAACCACTTGAAGACCTCCATACAGCGTTCCACGTCCCGCAGGCTGACGAAGCTGCACTCATTGTCCCTCTGCCTCATGTACTCCTGGGAAACAAAAAGCACCTCGGTCACCACCGCCACCTCCTCCTGCCTCATGGGGACATGGCCGGTCACCCGCTGCACGATCTGCTGGATGTACATCTTCTCAGTTAGGTTGTTCAGCTGTCCAAAATCCCACACCAGTGGGATCATGCTGGGTGGGAGCGCGTGGACCCGGTACACGAGCTGTCTCAGCGGAATAGAGCCCAGCTTATCCCTAGTCTCATCTGCTTTGACACGGTAGCCCAGTCCGGCTGACTCCAGGCGTTGAATCATCTTTGGCGTGTGCTTGCGATAAGGGTTGCAGGCTGCTATGATCTGCAGGCCAGAGCCCGAGACCAAAGGACTTCCCTGCACCGTGTGGTCACACAGGACTTCCTTGATGCTGCTTATAGCCTCTGTCGTGTTGGCTTCATCGAAAAAGAGGACCGTGTCCAGCCCGTGCTGCTGCTTATTGGCTGTGGCGAGGGCTTCTGCTTCTTTGATCCTGGCATAAATCATCTCCGCGGTGGTGCCTCCGTGGACTTTCACCAGCTTCATGTTCTCCACCTGCAAGACGCTGCTGCGCAACTTGCACAGAAACTTTATCAGCCTGGTTTTCCCACAGCCTGTTTCTCCCATGATGACGACTGGGATGTTGCAGCGGAACCGCATCTCGATAGCCAACATCTTCAGCACGTTGTCCGTGGTGAGCTCGTACGTCTCATCAGGGTCTGTTACCCACGGGATTCCCAACACCATGCAAAGCTTCTCGAGCTTCTCCTGACGAGGCAAGTCATCAAAGGGGACGTTGAAGCGGACTCTCTGTAGTAACAGGCCTCCATACAACTGTGGAGTCATGACTTTTCTCTTGATGACGCTGCCGTTCAAAGGATTCACGGCATCGACACCGTCCTGGCCATCAGGCTGAAGGTGGAAGCCAATGAACGTCATGGACACGCGATCATCATTGAAAAACAAGTAGGGATGAGGCTCAGATTCCCACTTTTTCCGAATGTGGAAAGGAAACAGATCATCTTCTGTGAGGTTCTCCAGGTTGCAGGATGGCCTTCCTGAGCTCTGGTCAGAAATGTTGAGGGAGGGAGTGGCAAAGTCCCTTGCCATGAGAATCATGAAGGTGACAACAAAGTTTTTGAACCCTTGCAAAGTGTCCTGGACAAAGGAAGGGTTGCAAAAGACAGAAGCTTCACAGTCTCTCAGCTGAATGTTGAGAAACCACGTGAAGTTTCGGAGTTCTGCCCAGGAGGGATCTGCTATCCCGCAGTGCAGGAGGAACTGCTGCAGGCACTCTGCTGGGCTCCCCTCCACAGACTCCTCTTGGTACTGGAATGTGTCCAGGTTGCACCCCGTGTTAAATCTCTTCAGATACTGGAAAGGTCTCTGGAAAGCCTCACTGCAAAACTCCTCCATGTCCATCCCAGGGTCTGAAGCACCCCGAGACTGGCCACCAAGCGACTCCATCTCTAGCACTTCTTTGGGAGACTTGCATATGACTTTAGGGAACACATCGGAGAAATTAAACTTGTGGCTCGCTGGCATCTGGAGTAAAGCAAAACAAGACAGGTCATCCCAAAGCTGTGGCACTCATCTTCTTCAGGAGGCTTAAATCTGTTCTTAGCAGTAGTCTGGCCCAAACCACAGCCCTAACAGAGGAAGGGCACTGAGCCCACACAACCAGGGCTCAGCTTTCCCTGCACATCACTCCTCCTGCTCAAAGTGCATCACAAGAACAGTCTCCTTCCTGCAACATCAATCACAGAACATTAGGAATTGGAAGGGACAGCAAAAGATCATCCAGTCCAATCCCCTGCCACAGCAGGATCACCCTAGACCAAGTCACACAGGAACATATCCAGGTGGGTTTTAAATCTCTCCAGAGAAGGAGAGAACTTCACAACCCTCCTGGGCAGCGCCTTCCAGGGCTCCATCACTCTCGCTGTGAACAAGTTCCTTCTCATATTAATGTGGAACCTCCTGTGTTCCAGCTCACACCCGCTGCCCCTTGTCCTACCACTGGATGACACTGAGCAGAGCCTGGCTCCATCCTCCTAACATCAATCCTTAGTTTCCTCCAGCCCCTTCGCAGTGCTACCTCGAAGAAAAAGAAAACTCAGCCAAGCAGCTGCTGTTCATCCGTGTCCTTCTACACTCCCTTCTTCCAGCCACAGGCAAGTACTTGGGTGCTTTCAAACACACCATGGAACATGAGGAAGATGAGACGTGGCATTTTTAGGTTTCCTGAGAACATCACAGTGGTACTGCTGAGGCTTGAACTCACAGGCCTTCAGGAACTTACCAACCCACGGAAACCACAACAGCTCTGCCTGCTCAGTTCAGTGCAAGACCAGAGCCACGGTCCCCAATTCCTTGGGGAACCCCCCCAAGGTTGTGTTTGACAGGGACTGTCTCTACAACTCGGGTGCAGCTCTGCTAAAGGACCAAGGAGCTGAAAGGGACCGGGTGCTGCTGTGTACATACATGTCTCCCTGTGTTCTTGGCCACCGGCGATGCCTCGAGGATCTCAATGACATACAAGTGGCACTTCTGCCGTAGCCACATATTTCCATGATTATCTGTCAGGTACTGCAGAACCAACAGCTTGAACAGGAACTCTGGGATTCCTCTTTGCACCTGTCCCAAAGACAAGAGACAAAGGCATTTCCTCTTCATTTACTCATCATCACTTCTCAGAATCATGGGACAGTTGAGGGTGGAAAGAATCTCTGGAGACGATCTCATCCAACCACCCCACCCAAAGCAGCCTTGGCTGCCCAGTAAAGGCTGCTGGTACCTCCAAGGCTGGAAACTCTACAGCTTCTCTGGGTAACCTGTTCCAGGTTTAACCACCCTGATGGTGAAGAGCTCTTTATGGTTGTCACACAGTAATTAGAAATCACATCCTAGCAGGACAGCTTCCCAGGAAACAAAGACCTGAAAACAAACTGCCACCCAGAAGGCAGCTGTGGCAGAGAGGGCTCTACTTACAGAAGAGGTGATATCGAAGTGGAATATCATGGGCTTTCCCTGGTGGTTTCTCTTCAGAAAAGGCAGAAGAGATTCCAGTACTTTGTCTTCATCCACTTCAGGTTCAATCAGTCTGACTGTTTTTAGCAGGTCTGTGCAGTCAGGCTGTTCTTCTTGCAGTCTCTTGTGCAGCCTCTTCACGTACAGAGATTTCCCTGTTACGATCCAAACACCAAAAGACTTCAGCCATCAGACACAAATACATCGCAGTATGGTCATACTGGACACATGGAAGTCAAATGTTCTTCTCCCCCTCTACTCTGCCCTGGTGAGGCCACATCTGGAGTACTGTGTCCAGTTCTGGGCTCCTCAGTTCAAGAGGGATGTGGAGCTGCTGGAGAGGGTCCAGCGTAGGGCAATGAGGGTGATGGAGGAGGTGGCGCACCTCCTTTATGAGGAGAGGCTGAGGGAGCTGGGTCTCTTGAGCTTGGACAAGAGGAGACTGAGGGGTGACCTCATTAATGTCTACAAATATTTGAGGGGTGGATTTCAGGAGGACGGAGCTGGGCTGTTCTCAGTGTCATGTAGTGATAGGACGAGGGGCAATGGTTGTAAGGTGGAACATAGAAGGTTCCACATCAACCTGAGAAGGAACTTCTTCCCAGTGAGGGTGATGGAGCACTGGAACAGTCTGCCCAGGGTGGTTGTGGAGTCTCCTTCACTGGAGATGTTCAAGGCCCGCCTGGATGTGTTCCTGTGTGACTTGGTCTAGGTGGTCCTGCTGTGGCAGGGGGATTGCACTAGATGACCTTTTGAGGTCCCTTCCAGTGCGTAATGATTCTATGATCCTATGAAACCTCTTGGCTACAGCCCATCCCACCCTTTATGCTTCTGTAGAGTAGGAGCTGGCTGTGCTAGGGAGGACAGTCTGCACTCCCCACAGGCTTATTTTAACCTCAAGAGGTCTGATTCCTCTTACCCAGGGTTAGAGTTTCTTAATGACTCAGTCAGGCCAGATTATCACGAAGAACCATGGTTAGAGACACCTTGCTCAGGGCTGCCCATACAGCTTTCACCTCCCTGCACTGACGACAGGCTCAATCATCCTTTCTGACCAGCTGCTCATGGCCCAAACCCAAACCCCGGCAGGGTGAACCCCACGCTGGGTTGCACCTCTTGGCAGACCCCGCTCCGCAGGCGACGCCTTACCCACACCGGCTCTTTTGGAGGACACAATCCCAACACACATGTTGTCCTTGAACACCGAAGCAGCTGAGCCTGCAGGCTGGGTGACTCTGTAGTGGTGCTGGAGGTACTGCTGGATTTCGGGTAGCGGCCTCTGCGGTATCATGTGCACTTTGTACTGGCTGAAGGCAGAAGGGATGTAGCTGTGCTCCCTCTCGCAGCTGCACAGAATGACGAGGCGATAGGTGCTGTTGCAGCGCTGCAGATGCTGGAACAGCTTCTCTGCTCTGCAGCTGACGTCGTAACTCAGCTCATCTGCGTACAGCATGCTGTAAATTTTCTCTCCTCTGCCACAGGGAATGAGACACCTCCTGAGGAAGAGCCCCACTTGCTCAGCCGTGGTCTGAGGAGTGCACAGGAGGACTTCATCAAAAGTGGGAAGGGGCTGCTCAGGGCTGTTCATGTAAAGAGCCAGAGCAGAGGTGAGCACCTCAGAGCGAGGGCACGTGATAAGGTTGGGCTGCCCCACACACAAAAGGTCCTGAGGAAAGTCTCGGTTGACTCGCTCGTTCTCCCAGCTGGCCAGGTTCTTCAGCCATCTGCCAAGAGTATCAATAGCCAGGCAGCTGGGGAGGAAGGCACTCATGTTGCTCATGTAGCACTCCCAGATGCACTTCAGCTGGGCACTCAGGTCCTCCTCTCCATCCAGCATGACTTCTAAGTCAGAAACAGCTTCCCCTGGGCTGGGAGGCACTTCGCCGCCGGCGGCCCTGAGGACATCCTCCTCGGTGCAGTCGTGTTTCAGGAACGACAGCATCATCAGGGCATTCTGGCTGGGTCGCTGCCGTCCCAGCTCTGCACACAGATAGACCAGCTGCTCGGCAGTGTAGTAGTTCAGGTAGAAGTGCTGGGATCGTTTGTTGTACATGAAGCTTTTCCAGCTCTCCAGGAAGCTCTCCATAGTCTTGCAGAGGGCTGGGAGCACCACCGCTGTATCTCCTCGCCCTTCTAGCACTGGGATGGGGCCCAGAGAGAAGTCTAGAACAACACAGGATTCCTTCTCGGGTGAACAATACACATGGGCAAGCCAGGAGCGGAAGAGCATGTTCCCAGCTGCGTGCAGGTCTATAAAGGCCTGTGCAAGTCTTTGGATGTTGGAAAAAATCTGAGGATACAAGAGAAAACAAGAAGCTGATTAACCAGGATGGGTCACAGTGATGAAAGCACTTTCAATCAAAATAAAGGCTCTAGCCCCAAACCACGACTGTCAAGGCTGCAGAGGAACAACCAACTGTCTCTAACAGCAGTATCCACAGGAGGCCAGTAAGGAATCCCCAGCTTGCTGCAAAAGCACAGCAACAGGCCAGAAACACCTCCAGTACAGCCAGAGGATGAGGGTACCAGTCCATTGCCCAGTCTCCTGGTTAGTCCCACCTTAACAGGGAGCATCTAGCTGCCTGGCCCCATCCATGGCTGTAAACCACAGTCTGAAAAGCAGATTATTCAATGCAAAATCCAACCCAGTAACCCAACCTCCACATCAGTAACCCACTGGGTCTGAAATCTGACCTCAGAGAACTTCTCCACCTCCAAGCCTTGCTCTCCCTTTGCCGACATGAGCATCAGTTTGTTCTGCAGTTCACAGAGCTCTGCCAGAGAGTATTTTCTTAATTCCTGGTCCACGGAGCTCCCCGGGAGCATGAAACGCAGGACGCTGTCCAGAGCAACCTACCAGAGAAACAGTCATCAGCGCTGATGTGCCACTGAGGTTCTGCTCTTGACACTGTTATGGCTCGTACAGGGAGCACTGAGGGGGAGACAGCCCCTCAAGAGAAACGGGGAAGCTACAGCCAAGCTGACTTGCCAGCAGTGTTGGCTGCAGGAGCGGAGCGAAGGCTGAGCACAGCCTCACCTTCTGGCCATCAGCTGGTGCTCTGAGAACGTAGACACCTCTGCTGTTGATGGCAGCCGCCAGCGACAGCGACGACAGCTCCACAGACCCATGGCTCTCCTTCACCGTTTTCAACCACTCCAAGTGCTGAGCTGATGCACGCTGTGGGAGAAGACACAGCAGTGCCCTAAGCACTCTGACTTGGTCCTTCTTTGCAGGATTACACCTGTGCTCAGGACAAACAGCTTGGCCTTGCCTGAGAGTTTCAGGACAGGGAGGGAAGAAAAGGACTGATTCCTGCCCACAGCCCCATCCCGCTGCCCAGCTGCCCTTTACCAACACCATGAGAGGTGGACAAAGACAGCCCATAGTTCTTCAGTGCCTCTTGCGACACAAATAACCAGAGTCACTTGCCTTCCCTCTTATCCATCATCAAACTCTTGCAAGAGTGAAGCTTACACCAGACAGCACTTGAAAGCCTCAGAAGTGCCCTGCAGAAATCTCTGCTCTACCAGCTGCGGTGAATTTCTGAGCACCAACATGAGGTACCTGAAATCTGGTAAGAGCTGCTGATGTCCCCACACAAATGCTCTGCAGTCAATCCTGCAGCCACTCTTGGAAGGCAGAAAGGCAGGAGGATGCTCCAGCAGAACTCACCAGTTTCTTGGGGAGATTCTCATCGCTGTCCAGCGCTCGCCACAGCTTCTTTAAGCAGCGCATGAAGTCCTCAAACCCTGACTGTTGCTTAAGGTCGTACAGCAGGGAAGAGTAGCCATGTACAGAGTCATGGAAACAGGCCACACGGTCCACATCCATGTCGTTCTCCCCAGCAGAGATGGACGCCAGGTCTACAAACACCTTCAGCTCGTTTGGGTCTTAAAGGAGAAAAACACATGAATCAACAAACACATGAATCAACAGAGTCAGCTCAAATGTAATTCCACATCACCACCCTGTTTACAGGGCAGAAAGCCTCTGAACAGCATCTGCAGGGCAGCTTCCTTCCACCCATCCAGCCAGCAACTTCACTAGGGCCGTTCAGCCACACGAGGGACATCGAAGGCCCCGGCTCTTCTCCACAGTGCCAGGAAGAGGGGACCTGCAGCCAGGATGGAAGTCACGCGAAGGGTGTGTGTAAGACAGCTGAGCTAATCCAACCACTGCCAGCCTGTTGAATCAATGTTCTCTTAAATAACTGCTCTCCACTGCATAACAGCAGCCACTAGAAGCCTTTGGACCCATCCCAGCTCTAGGGCAATGGCACCCACTCTGCACTGTGCAGCACAGGCTGCTTGAAGATACTGCTGCACAGAGCGCTCAACAACAGAACCCAAAATGAGATCAATCCCAGCAGCTGTCAAGCAGGCAGCAGATGGCCCAGGGACATGGCATTCCTTCTGCCCCCACACAAACCAGCATCCCTGCCTCAATACTCCTGGCTGAGCAGCACACACCTTGCAGTGCTTCTCTGACCCAGCAGACGAACTCCTTCTGCTGGGCAAGTTCACTCAGACACGCGCGGCGGCTCGCAGTGATCCCCTGCAGCAGTGCCTTGGCATCCATGAGCTCAGGGCTGATGGAATCCAGATTCTGTGTCTTGTACGATTCAAGCTTTTCTGTCTACAAAGCAAGAAGTGCACAGAAACAGTTCAGACTGGAAGCTGCAAGAAGAGCAGCAGGGAAAGGAATGCCCTTTGCCACAGCCCAGGTAAAGGGCAGAGGGATCCCAGAATCCTCAAGAAAAGATTCCACAAAAGCACTTTGTCTGAACACTTTGGGGTTTATCTCAAATAAGCATTCTGGGGCAGAGAATGGATCCTGACAGACTGGGATGGACTCGTGGGAAGGGTCAGATTTATTCCACGCTTTCTAGCCAACACCCTGACAGCACAGAGCTGAAGAAGTGGATACTTACAATGTCCAGCAAGTTTTCCAGGATACCAAAGTCACCAGAGAGGTTTAAACTGTCTTTGACACAGGCAATGATCTTTGCAGAATCCAAAGTTAAGTGCATTTCATGGTAATGATGGATCTGCCGAAATCGCCGCTCAACCCAGTCTCTCTTTTCTCCAGGTCTAAGCTTACAGATGGTGTTGAGCTCCGTTTTGATATCTTCAGGATGATTTGTGAATTCCTGAAAAATCTTGTCAACTGCAGAAAGTGTGAGACTTCCAGACCTGAGGTCACTGTACAGCCGTTCATAGCTCTCAAAACAAGGGGAGATCAGAGAGCTGAACACTTCGTCAAGGTCCAACTGAAGAAGAGAGCTGTGCTCTTCATCCTCTTCCTCGTCTTCTGGGCTTTCGTAACTATCTATCAGCTTCTGCACTGCTTCCTCCCAGAGCTGCTGGAAGATCTGGCTCTCCCTGAAAGTGTGCATTTTATGGGCAGAACATTTCAGCTCTGGGCTCAAGCTGTAGTAGGTCTGGAGGGGTCTCTCCCTCACATTCACAACTTCATTTAGTCTTTTGGAGCAAAGATCTTCCGAGTGCTGATATCTCACTTCACCTACATCCACTGTAAAACCAGAGAGAAGGTCACCAATGGAGCAGCCTGGGGCCAGCTCAGTTCATCAGAAAATTATCTTTTCTGGAGTTGCCACTCTCAAACTTCTCCCCTGGAACGTTACCTCTCAGATCGGCCCGCGTCTGGCAACACAGGCTCAGGAAGGTGCCTATGGCCTTCCTCTCTTCTCTCACAAACGTTACTTCCTCTTGCCTCTTGTGCAGCAATCGTGTCACATCCCTCTGGAATTGCTCTTTGTCTCTAAGGTGCTGGTGCTCTGGAAGAAAACTCATTTGTAGTCACAGGGCAGATGCTTCCCACCCCTTGCAGATCACAGACACCACAATGAAAAGCAGACACCACAAACTGGAGCTGGGAGCTCCATGTAGAGGACAAAGACAGGATGAAGACAAAGGCAGCAATGCTGAAGCACCTCATCACCAAAGCAGGCTAACACAGCAGGCCACCAGGCTCTGAGCCACCTTCCCCACCTGCCATGGCCCTCTTACTTATCTCCCAGATACACATGAACTGCTTCTCATGCTGGAAAATCTCTTCCAGGTGTCTCACAAGGATAGACCCGCTCTGGAGGCCATTGGTGATGCTGGTAAACACAGAGTCTGCTGTGGCCATGATGTTCTTGGCTTCATCTGAAAGGTTTTCTAGGAGCTTCGCATCTGTTCCTGTTCCAAAAAGAAATCAAGTGAAACCTACAACAGAACCTACCCACTTCACAAAAACTAGGCAGATCAGTAACTATTTAGTGTCACAACAAAGACTCTTTCTACATCCAAAAGCCTGTGATTCCATCACACCACTCTATAACCCCTCGTGTTTTACTGAGCAGCAGCAGCCAGAATTTCAGGAGATCAGATCAGACACCCCTAGAGGAAACAGGGCATCCTGACCCCACATGACAAACACCTTTGCTTTCTGTGTAGAGACACCTTATAGGAAATTTTTGGAGGAAGAAGTTATGTTCTGCAAATCCACCTGATCTCCTGCAGCCCAGCACAAATCCCCAGGCAGCTGCCATGGACTAGCACAACAGAAACACCAGCTCCCTCTTCTCCAGCCTCACATTGCCAAAGCTTCCAGTTTTGAGATGGAGAATGAAACAAGAGCAGGGCAATTTGAGAGAGCAAGTGGCCAGGAGGAGAATAACTTCTCAAAGGCTCCCTGAAGTGCAGCAGACCTACCGTTAAAGCTGAAGACATGTTTGATGTCCGGCCACGTGAGCATGTGGTGCAGAATCTCATCAAATCTATCGTTCGACGATTCATGCTCGATGGGCCACGACTTCACTATAATAGCTGATACAAGCTGGCTGAACTTGTTCAGGTTGTAGGAAGAGATCATCTCTAGGAGATTGCTCTGGGTCTGCACAGGGCACACAGGACAGAGTGCAGGGTTTGGATCACACGTGGCTCAGGGTCAGGCTCTGAAGCCAAGGAGTCTCGCCTCCAGTGCTGAGGTGAATTCCCACAAAGCCCTGTGACAGCACTGACCAGAAGTCATGATGGCAAAAGCATTACCAGTATTTTTCACAGACCCTTCAGAAGAGGATCCCCACCTTCCCCAATTTCTTGTCAGTACTTTTGGGTTGGCTGGCTGAACAAACTCAAACCATGCACAGCAGCTCGAGAAATCGGAGGCTTCACGTGCACATCTCCCACTTCACCCAGCCCATCCCTAGACTGTGATGCTGATTTCTCTGCCACAGGAAATGTGACTTTCCCCTGTCCTACCCAGATGGCCAGTACAGTACCTGGCAAGCAGCAGTCACAGCTTCTGTGGCACAATCATGGAAACACCCAACGATGGAAGAGCTGTGTGAGGTGAGCACCGAGTGCTGACAGCAGTAGACTAGGACTTGGTTAACAGGAGGCTCCTATAGGGAAAAAGGCAGATTTCTGATCAACTTACAGGATTTCCAAGTGTTCTTTCTCCAAGCAAGAGGGAATGCTGCTACTGAGACAACAAAAGGAACTAAGGACTTAAACCAACATTTAAGTTTCCTAACAGATCCAAGAACCAGCCCATTCCAGGGCCTGTAAGAGAGATGAAACACAAACACTTGGAAAGCACTTTTTGGTTGTTCCCACCTAAGCTGTGTGATGTCTCCACCTGCAGCTCCCCAAGGCAAGTTCTCACCAGGTGATATCTGACTATACCACCACAATCACGTAGAGGTGCTGCATTCAGAAGGGATCTACACACTGTCCAGAGCCTGCAGACCACCATTTCTTCACAATGAAGAGACAAGCACCAGCTTTATTTCTCTAAGTCCTTGGGCACTTACACCAGTTCAGGGACAGCAACTGCTTGAGATGTGCAGTTTCCTTTCAAACATCAGAGTGTGAGGGACTGGTAGAAACTGAGAGGCTGCAGGCAGGCCAGGAGGCTGCCAGAGTCCCTGGTGCCAAGAGCACAGCACGGTACGTGCTCAGGTCCAACCTCTGTGACTCCAGAATCAGGCTTCTATCAGCAATGGCAATTTTTATGACTAAAGCCACTACTTCTCCCATGCCTGTGTAGGCTCCAGAAGCTGCTTCCCAAGCACAGCAGAGGACAGACTCAGCACTCTGAGCCTGGCCCACCAGCATGAGGGACTGTCTGTGCTCTCCTACCTCCCGAATTCTTCTCTCCAGATCTGCAAGCAGAGTGCTCTTCCACCTGGCAGTCAACTGCTCATCTGGAAAGCTGATCTTCACAAACTCATTCCAGGCCTGCAGGTGAGAAGGAAACAAACCCCAAACCACTATGTGCTAGTTCATATTCCAATAAGGAAATTAAAAGAACAGTGCTGAGGAGAAGCCCCATGCTCCTCAGACAGCCTACAGCCCTTTCAGAGCTGCAAAAGGCAGCTTTTAAAACAAAACAGTGTGTCCCAGCTGCTGAAGCTGACACTGGGATGAACCACTGCCACCTTGGTGCTGAGAACTGTCCCAGAGAGGGAGCAGAGGGAGCTGCTCTGCTTAAGGACAGCCAGGACATACTACGTGAGCTCCAGCTAAACACAAGCAAGGGGCAGCTCTTCACCTCAGCACAACATCTCTGGGAGCAGCCAAAAAGGAGGAGACACAAGGCAAGCTGAGCCCTGTTAATTACAGTTCCCTGCTTAAAGCCCAACAACATTTAAAACATCACAGCCTGTAGGCTGTTCTGCTTGTCCTCATCTAACTCCTTGACCAGCCATGGCAGCTACAGGTCCATATGAAGAGCCATTAGACTCCAGACTATGCACTCCAGCTCCAGTAAAACCCCTGGTTGTTCCCATTATTAGAAGATGACAAACCCGGATTTCCCAGTGGAAGGAGAATGTCACATGCTCCAGGTACTTTTTCAAGAGCTCCTTGTTTAAAGTATTTCTGAACCAGGTTCGAGTGTCTTTCAGAGCTGCAGCAAACACTTCTTCCTGGACTGTTTGCACAGCACCTCCTGCGACCTGCTGCACACACAGGAGGAGAAACATTCAGCCAGGAGGTATCTGAATTAAGTAGGTGTTTCTACAGGAGAAGGCCCAGGTACATCCCAACACAGCAACCACCAGCCCCATCACTAACAGACAGCAGGAGGCCTGGAACATGCAACACTGACCAATAGTTTCTGCTTAAGGAAGCTTGTTCCAGGAGGTCAAGACAGCACGTGCTTCAGGGAAGCAACCCGGCCACAAAGCCAAACCCCTGAGAACCAGCCTAGGCATGCAGCCTGGTTTTTAGTGAGAAGAATCAAAAATCATTCCACAAACTTTCCCCAGCTGAGGATGGATTTGATCTAAAGCCAGCCTGCGGTACCGTCGTGGCAACAATTCCAAGTATCTGGCTCATATCAGCCCCAGCCCAGGAATAGTTCCTCAGTACTCACTTCTGGGGGCTGCAGACTGGCAACCTTTGAAATCAACAGGGCAGAAGTGGCCTGAATCATGAAATGCTCCCCACACTTTGCATACTTGCAGACCCTCTGGTGCAGCTTGAGGCAGCATGTCAGGCAGGACTGCCAATAACGAATTTCCAGAGCTCTGAAGGACAGGAATGAAGGAGGATTTATTTTCTGCTCAGAGGGAAGAAAGAAAACCCCACCAAACCCAGTGTAGGGTGGTAGTCAAGCATTGCCCCGCAAAAAGGTTTACAAAAACCCCACTGCTGTTGGATAGGGGGAAGAGAGAAACACAGGATCCCTTTATTCCCACAGATTTGAAAAGGACAATGCTCTCATCGAGGTGCCCTTCAGTTACCTGGTCCATTTCTCACCCAAGGTACACAGCAGTGTCTTGAGAAGACCCTCCACCACCTAAGAATGAAAAGACAGATGCACTGAACTGCAGAAGGAATCTTACAAACTGGTTTCTCATTAGTTGAGAGGATGCTGTGAAGGAGGGAACTCCATTCCCTTCCCTGCCTTGTCCAGTGCTCTGTCCCATACAACTGCAAAAATCATTCACAGAACAACAGAGCCCACAGACAGGAGGTGTTATTTCCACAACAAAGAGCCTGCACTGCCCTCTGTCCTCACACACACACGAGCAACAGGCAGGGACATCCCTCAGCAACACCCTGCCCAAACACCCCAGAGCTCTGCAATAAACAGTTTCAGGCAGCAGACCAAGGAACATAGGAGGTTCCACATAAATATGAGAGGAACTTGTTTTCAGTGAGGGTGACAGAGCACTGGAAGGGGCTGCCCAGGGGGTTGTGGAGTCTCCTTCTCTGGAGAGGTTTAATCGCCACCAGGACATGTTCCTGTGCAATTTGGTCTGGGTGATCCTGCTGTGGCAGGGGGATTGGACTAGATGATCTTCTGCTGTCCCTTCCAATCCCTAATGGTCTGTGATACTGCGACCTCAGAATTAAAACAGTGACTAAGAGCAAACCCAGAGAAGCAGACCCTTCTCTCCTCAACGCCTGCAATGTTGATTGCTACAGACAGACCTTTTCACCTTCTCTTTGGAGCTTCCTACTCTTTTCACTTGAGCTACATTTTAAGCTCTTTATGCTCTGACCAGGTACCAACCACAACCCCTTCAGTGACAGGCAGCTCTGCAGCAAAACTCTAGCACATTTCAGCCCAGTTTCAACCTGCCAGAAGACCAACCTTACTACTGTGGCACACGTCCACGCTCGCCAATCGGTAAGAAACACCTTGGAGAGTAACTAGCAGATCATTGCAGAAGTCCTTTATAAACTCAGCCAGGCTCTCCAGGGGCAGCACACAGATCCAGGACTTGACCAGGTGTTTATCAAATTCTATCAAGTACTTCTTTTCTTTCATTAGCTGCAGGAGGGTCCCCCTAGAAGAAAGACAAAACACAAAACCTTCTAAGTTTTCAAGGTAGAAAAGGCTCTGAACTGGCTGAGCCCAGAGGACTCACTCACACTGCTGAGCTGTCAGTGAAAGCAGCACAAGTTCAGCAGAAGATGTCAGACAAAGCAGCATCAAACCACTGAGCAGAAAGACTCAAGGAAAAACTCCAGTTCCTGCTTGGCTTCTGCTCTCTCCAGGCAGCATCACCTGCAGCACAAGCAGCTCTCCAGCCTGTGGAATTGGTGGGTGCTTGTGTTTGCAAGGTGAAGCACTGCTGTTGTTAGAAATACACCAGAACCTCCAAGGAGCCTGTACAGCCACATTAAACTGTCCTAAACATCCACTAGCAACAGGTTTCTTTAGCAACAAGAAGGGATTTAAAAGAGAGCTATAAAGGTGATCACCACCTGTCAGATTGTCAGCAACAGCAAGCAAGATGGCTCCAACCATGGTAAGCAAAGAGAAGATAATTTGTGAGCAGGGTTTGGGGGAGAGGGAGAGGCCTGCATGTGGTGAGAGAAACCAGCACAGTGCAGCAGGCAGGCCTGCGACCTCTGCCAATCTATCTGCAAGAGTCATGCTTGAGCCATGAGAACATAGTGAGCTGCTATCTGTAAAGGACTTAATGGCCATTGCTTTGTCTGGGATGCTGGGAACAGGGTCCCCCATACTGTTGAGGTAGGGGAAGAACACCCCTGGCAGGGGCTATAAAAGGGAGAGAGTTGAATGGTGCGGTGCTGCTGCATTTAGCATCGGCCTCCTCCAGCCTGCAGCCAGTACAAGAGAGTGCTGAAGACACGGAAAGAGCTCATCGATGCATCCCCAAGGGGTAATCTGAGACTTGGTTCCCCATTTTTCCTCCTTTTCCTTTCTCCCCCCACCATCCCCTCCTCTCTGTTTCTCTCTCTGATTTCCTGCTCTCAGCCCTCCCCAGCTTGCAGCCAAGAAGATCTACGAAGCTGGGGAAGTGAAGATCCCCATTACCAATACCTCATCCCAGCTGAGAAGACAGCCAGGGATCTGTGGAGCTGAAGAGAGAGGCAGGGGAGAGGCAAAGCCTGCAGTCTGGACCAGTGATCTGACCTCTTAACTGTCTTCTCTCCCTTTGCCCTCCTCTATTCTCCGAGTTCAGCATCCAGTAACCGTAGTGATTTTTATACCTCCAAGTCCAAAGTTGGGTGATTTTGGTGATT
Source organism: Rhinopomastus cyanomelas (assembly GCA_013400115.1). Taxonomy (NCBI): domain Eukaryota; kingdom Metazoa; phylum Chordata; class Aves; order Bucerotiformes; family Rhinopomastidae; genus Rhinopomastus; species Rhinopomastus cyanomelas. The sequence goes on from VXBP01004896.1 coordinate 231,726, forward strand.
CTCTAGGCAGTTAGGAGCTTGGAATTTGATAATTTTAGTAAAACTTTCACGCTGACCTATGCCATCCATCTCCTTAATTCAACCCTCACTGGATCCATGAACTGGAGTCACTCCCTCATCAGGATGCGACACCCCTACCTACAGTTTCAAGGCACTGGATCACAGAATAACAGAACATTAGGGATTGGAAGGGACCTCAAAAGATCATCCAGTCCAGTCCCCCTGGCACAGCAGGATCCCCTAGATCCAGTTGCACAGGAACACATCCAGGTAGGTTTTAAGTATCTCCAGAGAAGGAGACTCCACAATCTCCCTGGGCAGCCCCTTCCAGGGCTCTGTGACCCTCATTGAAAAGAAGTTCCTCCTCATACTTAGAGCCTCCTCTGTTCCAGCTCACACCCACTGCTCCTCCTCCTATAATTGGGTGCCACTGAACAGAGCCTGGCTCCACCCTCCCAACACCCACCCTTCACATATTTATCAACATTCATGGGATCACCCTTCAGTCTCCTTTTTTCCAAGCTCAACAGACCCAGCTCCCTCCAGACAACTCACGGTTTTTGCGTCTTCCTTGTTTCAGCAAATGGAAGCCCTTCCAGCCCTGCCCAAGTGTCTTCATCTGTCAGCGAGGGGTCACGCTGCAAAGGGGGGTCAAAGAAATGCAGCAGAGGAAGAATCCACACCCACTCGTGTACTTGGTCATCAATGCACATCTGGCACAAGCTGATCAGCTGAATCTTCAAACTAAAAGAAAATAATAACCATTTGAAGGAAAAGCTGTTCTCGTGACTTGATCTCCTAGTCTGCCAACAGCAACAAGCTGCCTTGAGGGAAATCCTACATGGACCAGAAGAAAGTCTTTTCCACATCAAGGAAGGGAGATGATTCTATGATTCTATGATATGGGTGTTACAGGGGCCCCAGAGAGGCTCTGCGATCTTCACCCCTGGAGTTTTACAGAACCAGAGCCTTGCCTGGACGTCAGCCCTGCTTTGAGCAGGAGGCTGCAACAGAAATCTCCAAAGATCCCTTCAAAGCTTCAATGAATCCCTCATTGTTTTATCACAGGGTGCTAGAACTGCACCAAAATCAACCCAGTTAGTTACCCTGCAAGTGCTGCAGTAACCCCTGTCCCTCGCACGGCAGTAACACACGCACCTGGAAACTGCTTCGAAAGCCTTTTGCATCTGATGAAGCTCCTCCTGTGTGGCCTGTTGTGACCTCTCATCCAAGCACAAGAGCTTACACAGGGTAACCAGACAACCTTTCATCACTGCTGGAACCTGGAGAGCTTCAAGCACTGCGAGGAAGGTGAGCCCCAGGGCTAATTTACTTTCTATCACGATGTTTTCCCGTGACACTTTTTCACCTTCTGGCGCAAGAAAGGGGTGAGCTGCTCCCTCCATGTATTTTAAGAGCAAATCATTCACCTGGGATGAAGAAGGGAAGAAACAATCCAACCATGGCACTGCTTCCCCAACAAGTCTTTTATTTCTGTAACCATTTTCTTCTGCTGGTTACAGCGAGTGCACCCCGCTCAGCACTGTGGTGGCAGCGGGCTGCAAGCACACACCATACTGACCACAGCAACGTGGGTACCCCAGTACCAGCTTCCCAGTGAACTCAGGCTTGGCTGACAGTCAAAGGCAGAGAGATTTTTGTGCCTTTACCCACAGCTCCCCAAAGCTACCCTGAAACCATCTCCAGAGGGTCTGTAGCAGCCCTTCTGAAGCAAACCAGGGAGGGCTGTGTGGAGCTGGGCTGGGTGTGCCATCTTGTGGCCTCTTGATCAGGAGGAGGGAGGCTGCAGAGTCAGGAAAGAACAGCCCTGACACTGCTCCAAAGCCCCAGAAAAACCAGTGTGGTATTTGTGCCACAGCTGGTAATTATACCAGGGAAGAAATACAGGAGCCCCAAAGCCCTGTCTTTGTCCCTGCTGAGAACTGGACCAGAACTGCAGAACTGGGGCCAAAGCTGAGGGCAGAGAAGTTGGTAACAGGGTGACTGGCAGCAAAACTGAAAGAGCTGGGCTTAAGAAATGAAGATCCAGACACAAAACATAAGACAGTCCCTGTATCACTGGTCTGCCGCTGACTGCTGCTTTAGGTGAAGTTCCCAGGACAGACAGTAGCAGTTACCCCTGAAAAGATTCTGCTGGTTCTGTCACACCCAAACATGGACCTGGAAAAGCAAAATTAACCCAACAAGGTCAAGAGCAGAATCTAAAGTTCATCACCTGCTGGGTGCCAAAGCTGAGCTCTGCCCACAGCACAGGGTGCTTCTCGTACACCCACGGCTCCTGGGTGACCACATAGAACTGCTGGAGCTGGCGAAGGAAGCTCCTCAGGTTGTTAGGACTCCAGGTTCCAAGAATGCTAAAGATACTTTCCAACATAACATTTGCAGCTATTCTCTTCCCAGCCACCACTTCTTTCTTTTTATCGCGGAAAAGGTCCACCAAGGATTTCACTAGCGATGGCTTCGCGCACACAATGTCATCATACTGATGCCATTCTAGAACGAGAATGAGGGGAGAGCACAAGAAAAGAATCAGTAGACAAACACACATTTGCACACACCTTCCTCCTCTTTCAGCTGTCCACAGGAATCCTCAGCTCCAAGCAGGGCCATCCTGCACCACATTCTACTGTCTCGCACCACATTCTGGTCTTCAAGCTGGTGGAGCATGGGTTTGATGGGTAGACCACTAGATGGGTGAGGAACTGGCTCGATGGCCGCACCCGGAGAGTGGCTGTCGATGGATCCATGTCCAAGTGGAGGCCAGTGACAAGCAGAGCCCCTCAGGGATCAGTCCTGGGACCAGTCTTGTTCAACAGCTTTGTCGGTGACAAGGGCATTGAGTGCACCCTCAGCAAGTTTGCTGACAACACCAAGCTGTGTGGTGCAGCAGACACGCTGGAGGGCAGGGATGCCGTCCAGAGGGACCTGGACAGGCTGGAGAGGTGGACACAAGCCAACCTGATGGGGTTCAACAAGACCAAGTGTAAGGTCCTGCATCTGGGTCGAGGCAATGCTAAGCACAAACACAGGCTGGGCAGTGACTGGCTGCAGAGTAGCCCTGAGGAGAGGGACTTGGGGGGGCTTGTGGATGAAAAGCTCAACATGAGCCAGCAGTGTGCACTTGTGGCCCAGAAGGCAAACTGGATCCTGGGCTGCATCAGGTAAAGTGTGGCCAGCAGGTAGCGGGAGGTGATTCTCCCCCTCTACTCCGCTCTGGTGAGACCCCACTTGGAGCACTGTGTCCAGGTCTGGAGCCCTTATTACAAGAAGGATGTGGATGTGCTGGAGCGAGTGCAGAGGAGGGCCACGAGGATGGTCAGAGGGCTGGAGCACCTCTCCTACGAGGACAGACTGAGGGAATGGGGGCTGCTCAGTCTGGAGAAGAGAAGGCTCCAAGGTGACCTTATTGTGGCCTTCCAGTATCTGAAGGGGGCTACAAAAAGGCTGGGGAGGGGCTGGATGTCAGGTAGCGACAGGACTAGGGGGAATGGAGCAAAGCTGGAGATGGGTAGATTTAGAGTGGATGTGAGGAGGAAGTTCTTGACAGTGAGAGTGGTGAGGGTCTGGAATGGGTTGCCCAGGGAGGTGGTTGCAGCCCCATCCCTGGAGGTGTTTAAGGCCAGGCTGGATGGGGCTCTGGACAGCCTGCTCTAGGGTGGGGTGCCCCAACCTGGTGGGGGGGTTGGAAATGAATGATCAGGAGGTCCCTTCCAACCCTGAGTGATTCTGATTCCATAACTTCTCCAGTGAAGCGATCTCACTGTGGCAGGGGGATTGGACTAGATGATTTTTGGGGTCCTTCCAATCCCTAATGATTCTGTGATTCTATGATTCTAAGTCTGCACAATGACAGAGCTCATCCCAGAGCCTACCTGGATGCCCCCCGATAGGCAGAACAACTCACCTCTGTTGTTGAGCAAGTCGCCTCTGATGAGCAGACATCGATTCACATGGTCACGCAATTCTGGTTGCTTGTAAATAAACTCATATTTCTCAGGTGCAACACAGTACTTGTAAGGGATGTGTTTATTGATGTTTTCTTTTCCAAGAGTTACAGTGCCTTCAATGAGGTACCCGTGGTCTCCTAAATTCCTGGGAAACACAAAACCCAGCAAAGGAATCACAGACTGATTTAGGGTCAGAGTGGCCTCAGAGATCATCTAGTTCCAACCTCCCTGCCATCAGCAGGGGTGCCTCTGATCTGCACACATCCCGTGCCAGGCAGCACTCCATCTTTAAAGGGCAATGACTCTTCCATGATGAAGCTCCTTCAACAGTTACTTCCACTGTGAAACCCCCTTGTGGCAACTGACACCCACGTATGGGCACAGAGCCGCAGTCCTGCACCCTGCTCTGCAAGCCAACTCTCTCCTGTGCCTGTGTGGCTGAGGGTACTCACTTGGTGCAGTTCAACTCACAAATGTTGTCCTGCCAGCTTTTGTACGGAGAGATTCCTCCAGCCCTGATGACCACTTTATCTTCCTCCGGGTTCAGCTTGAAGTCTTTGGATAATATGGCATGGAAATACACTGTGACACCATCGCATGGCTCCACAGAACTAGGAGAAAGGATTAGAAGGAAAACAAAGAATTGCCTGTTTTTAGGTTGTTTTTTTTTTTAATCATTATGAACAAAAAAATTATCATCTGAGCCACTAGTTCAGGGGTTGTGAGACCCACAAAACCTGTCAGCACATCTCTCAGTAACTCTCTCCAGCAGGCCTGGTGCAAAGTCTAGTGCAAACAGGAAAAGTGTGGTCCTAAAAGCAGCCCCAAAGGCTCTGGCCACTTGCAGCTGGGTCACCCCGTCAGCAACACAACGCAAACACCTCCCTCAGCAGCCACTCCTCAGAGTTATGCTTCAGCCGCTTGCACACGTTAGCAAAACCAATCATGCTGGTAGGAACAGCTCTTTACATCATGAAACTGAAGAGCTACCTGTTGCTCAGAAGAGTAAGAAATAAGAGGCCAATCCCCTGCCTCAGTGCAGAGCCCTCTCATCTTCCATGAGGGCAGTGCTGGGGGGCAGCCGGGGTGTTCTCACCTCTCTTTAAGCTTCTCCATTGGTTTCTGGTTCTTCTGTTCATTTTTGTCCTGGTCACTGCACGGTACAGAGGCAGCATCGTCCTCTCGAGCAGCCGCAGCTCCTGAGGTCTGACTTCCCTTAGTCACTTTGGGCACTTTCTTGCCTGGGGCTGCCACCTTCTGCTTTGCAGCTTTATTCTGTTACAGGAAGACAGAGCAGGGCAAATTAAACAGAAGTCTCACAACACAACCTGCACAGAAACACCCAGCGTTTCCCACGACACAGGTCAGCCGATAAACCACAGGGCCCAAGAGCACGGGGCATAAACAATAATAAAGATAACAAACAGCAGGCCTGTCTGTGCACAAAGCACCAACACCCACAAGCTGAAGCTCTCCTCCTCCTCAGAGATCCCACAGAGCTCTCTGGAAGAGCCACCTGGAGAACGGAGCTGTTTGCAGTTCCCAGGGAGATCTCAGCAACCACACAGGGAGTGAGAGTTGTGCTACATCTAACGCAGCAGAGAGCAAAACCCAAAGAAACACTTCAGAGTTCTCAGATCCCTCTCCACATCCCCAACCTTGTGGCCTTCAGCTTCACCAACAGCACAAACAAGCCAGGGCCACAGAGGGACACTTTGCCCAACAAAACCAAAAACTCACCTCAACGGGAGCACTTCCACCCCCTACCTCCTCCTTGGGGGATGCAGAGTTGCCAGACAAGGCACCCACATTTCCTAGGAAGTTCTGCTCTGCTGGGCTCCTCACAGCTCCACTGCTCTGCTTTGCTGGGCTGCCCACAGCTCCACTGCTCTGCTTTGCTGGGCTGCCCAGAGCTCCACTGCTCTGCTCTGCTGGGCTCCTCATAGCCCCACTGCTCTGCTCTGCTGGGCTCCTCATAGCCCCACTGCTCTGCTTTGCTGGGCTCCTCATAGCTCCACTGCTCTGCTCTGCTGGGCTGCCCACAGCTCCACTGCTCTGCTCTGCTAGGCTCCTCATAGCTCCACTGCTCTGCTTTGCTGGGCTGCCCACAGCTCCACTGCTCTGCTCTGCTAGGCTCCTCATAGCTCCACTGCTCTGCTTTGCTGGGCTGCCCACAGCTCCACTGCTCTGCTTTGCTGGGCTGCCCACAGCTCCACTGCTCTGCTTTGCTGGGCTGCCCACAGCTCCACTGCTCTGCTCTGCAGGGCTGCCCAAAGCTCCACTGCTCTGAGGGTCTTCTGCAACCACCGCTAGACTTCCAGCTTCCCCTCTAGAGTATCCCAGCACCCCATCCCTTTCCTCTGCACCTCCACTGTCACCAGCTCCTGCCTCGGGTGCTTCACCACCCCCCTGCTTCTGTTCTTTGAGAACAGCAGGTGTGCCAGGCAATTCTGTGGTCTGAGATGCTGTTGGGCTAGAAGGAGGCAGAGAATCCTGCTCTGCAGAGTCGCCAGAAGCCTTCTTTCTTCTACTCCTCTTCCTTTTCTAGAAACAAAAAAATACAGAGAAAGCATGGACACAAGGTCTATTTATTCATTGTCAGAGACATTCAGTATCACCCTTTCCATTGCAGCCACTGTCCCTCTATACTGGTATAACAGAGAATCATCAGGAAAAGACAAGACCAGCCACCACCTTCCACAGTAAGCGCAACGCCAGTACCTCTGGAGAGTTCTGCAGTTTTAACATTGAAGATTTCCTCAGCAGAGCTGAGCATGACGCTCACTAACAAGACTACCCCACTAGAAAATTGAATTCCCTTTGGTCCCTTCCAACCTAAACCATTCTGTGAATCACTCTAAACAACCTTACCCTCTTCTGGGACTTCCTAGAAGAGTTGTCATCCACACACTCAGGTCTGGTGTCTGTGCTCTCACTTGGTGCTGTTACACCCTCCAGCAGGGTTGTTCCCTTGCCTTCCTCCTGTGTTTCCACAGAGGGCAGAGGCCTGCTGGCAGCACATCCTGCTATGGGCTCTGAGGTATTCGGGGGCACGCTGGCCATGTCTTCCAGGGATCCCTCCTCCTCCTTCTCCTCCTGTGTTCCAGCAGTGCAAGGCAGACCTTCAGCACCTTCCCTTCTCACCCCTCCTGCAGGCTCTGCCCCTGACTCAGGGACTGGAGCGAGCTCCTCTCTGATTCTCTCTGCAACAGAGGGAAGAGGCGGCATTAAACCTGACGAGGAAAGTGGTGCTGAGAGCTCCGGGCTTGAGGCCTCTGCATCTCCTACCTGAGGCTGCAGCCTCATGGGCCCCGCACTGACTGCAGGCCGTGGCGCGGCCATCCCCCGCGGCAGGACCAGGCCCCGCAGCACCGCCATCCCCCGCAGCGGAACTGCCCTGCCGGCGCCTCATAGCTGCGGCCGCTGTTGGCAACCTGCAGGGGGAACGGCCTGGGCAGGGAGACCAACACGAGAGGGAAGTGGAAGCCGCGGCCCTCTGACACCAATCCGCCCCCCGCTTTTACTTTCACGACCCGAAAGGAGGGGACCTCACACCGCTCACAGGAACCGGCCCAGCGGCGCCGCTGCTGCCCCCGGGCCTTTCACAGTTGAACCTGGCCATAGCACGGCACAGGCCCCGCCCCCTGCCCCGATGGGGAGGCTGCGGGAGCCCCGGAGCTGCCCCCGGACAGGACCGGGACGAACCTGTGAGCCCGGACCCACCCTCGGCAGCACCTCCCGGAGTAGGGGCGGGGCTGAGCCCTGGGCAGGTGCATGTATGCAAATGAGGTGCCTCTGGCTCCCCTGATAGGCTGTCGCTCCCGCCCCGCCGTAAATATGTAAATGAAACGGGCGGCTTGACCAATGGGGTGGCGAAGCATCGCAGGAATGCAAATCAGGTCCGTTAAGTGAACCGATGCAGCCGCGGTCACCCACGGGTGTCCTGGATGGGGGCGGGAGACGGTCGGGACTCACCAGTGGGTCAGATCGCTCTTGCGGGAGGCACTTGCGGAACAACAGCCCCGCAGCCCCGCCCCAAACCGCGACCCGGTGCCCCGGCCCTGCCTGCCTGCCCCTTCTCCGCCCCTGAACGCGACTCAGCAGGGACCAACAGCTCCCGCCCCGTCGAGTTCATTTTTCCGCGAAGCCGCCGAATTTCGTTTCAACAGCATCTCCCGCCCCGTCTGGTTTCTTTTTTCCGCTGAGTCGCCGAATTGCGTCTCCGAGCCGGTCCCGCTGACTCCACCTTCTCCCCCCCACTTCCTCGCTGTGAAGGGCTTATCTAAGGCTCCTTTACGCTGTGATGGCCAATGTCAGCCCAGAGCCAAGTGCCCTCTGCCCCGGGGGCCACTTCGCCCTCCCGCCCCCGCTACATTCAGCCCCCACCAGGGCTGCAACTAAACTCACTTTCCTTTTCGGACTAATGGGGTGGAGCCAGACCACCCCTCCCAGCGCTGCTGGGAGCGGGGACATGGCCAGCAAATGGCCACCAAGAGGCTGCTGAGGAGTACTCTTCACGTTCCCCCCCACCAGCAGGGGTTGAAAACTTTGGGGGAAATAAACTGTGCTAGAGCCAACAGGCAGAAGTGGGGACACGGTGATCGGTCGCCCCGATGTCTGAGAAAAGCAGCCAAATCATCTTTTGAGAATCGGCTTCCATGTGAAGGAAAACCCGAGGAGAAGGTGCTGCTCATAGGGGTGATGAATATCACTTAGAGCGATAATTAAGGGCCATCAGCACTCTACAGAGAAGCATCGGGGGTCGACAGCCAGCCCCCATAGGCAGACAGCCCTATAGACAGTCCTACAAGCAGACAATCCCTATATCTATCATTTACCGGACAAATAACCCATTTTCAGGCCCTTTTCACCCCCCATTCCGCTCCCTTTCCTCACTCCTGCCCCCCCGACACCTCCCGGGCAGGGGTTACCTGAGCCCCCTTCTGCCGCCATCCCGCCGGGCTTCTCTCCGGGCGCAGCCGTCGGGGCACAACCTCGGGCAGTGCCGGGCTCCGACCCCCTCCAGCTCCGCACTGTGTGGGACTGCTGTTCCTCCTGCTCCTGCGGCCGGAACGGACCCGTCGACAGCCTCCAGCTGCAGCCCGGGCGTTTCTGTGGCCCCCCGGCTACCTCTTCTGGGAACCCGGGGCAGGAGGAGGTGCCGGGGCGGGAGGGGGTGCCCGCAGGAACTGAGATGCTTTCACTTTCTTTTCCTTTGTCCCTTCAGCAACGCCCAGCGCTTGATTCTTCCCTCTCGGCAGATAAGGAGGAAGCTTTCCTGCCAGCTCTCCTGACTCACGGCTTTACTGCACCCCCATTTCGGGCAGGTCGAGCAGAGAAAGGCTGGACCCTGCACCCTGGCACCCTTTGGGACTCCCATCAGCAACACGGGAAAGGTGCCAGCTCAGTAAGCAGAGGGCAGCAGCCCTGCACTTGGAGAAGATAAGAGCAACCCCCACGCATCCCCCTGCTGTCTGCTCAGCTCTGCCTGAGTGGTGAGAACGCGGTGTTGTCTCTCAAGGACTCACTCTCTATCCCTCGTCTGTGTTGACCATGAGCCAGCAGAGAGCCCAGGATGCCAGGAAGGCCAGCAGCATCCTGACTTCGATCAGAAATGGCCACCAGGAGCAGGGAAGAAATGGTGCCCCTGTACTGGGCACTGGTGAGACCACATCTCAAGTACTGGGTCCAGTTTGGGGCACCACAGTACAAGAAAGATGTTGAGGTGCTGGAGCAAGGACAGAGAAGGGCAGTAACGCTGGTGAAAGGACTGGAGGACAGGTCTGATGGAAGCTGGGGCTGTTCAGCCTGAAGAAGAGGAGGCTGAGAGGAGACTTTATTGTCCTTCACAGCTCCCTGAAAGGAGGCTATAGAGAGGTCAGTGCTGGCCTCTTCTCCCCAATAACTATTGATAGGACCCGGGGAAACATCCACCAGCTGCACCACGAGAGGCTCAGATTGGAAATGAGGAATCGTTTGTTTAGTGAAAGAGCAGTTAAACACTGGAACAGGCTGCCCAGGGCAGTGGGGGAGTCCCTATCCCTGGAGGTGTCCCAAAGGCAGTAGATGAGGCACTTTGGGACATGGTCTGCTGGTCCTGGAGCAGTTCAGTTGGACTTGATCTTAGAGGTCCTTTTCAACCTGAATTATTCTGTGTGAACTCAGTCCCCCACACTGTTGGGAGTGAAGGAAAACACGCCAGCAGCAGGGTATATTCAAACAGTACAGAGTGGCCACCAGCACCACCCCAGCCTGTGACCTGGCAAGAGACTGACAGGAACTGCCAGAGACACCCCGAAGAGGGGCCAATCACATATCACCACCCCACAGAGGAAGCCAATTGCACTGAAAAACTGACTACAGAGATGAGTAAGACCTGAGGAGTAAGAGTGAGATCAGAGCCTGCCAGATCCCACGGCAGCCCAGAGTGGTCATCTGACTCCTGATGTTTCCTCTCTTTTCCATTTTCCCTCTTCTCTACTCTCCGAGTTCAGCATCAGGTAACTTCAGTAAATGTGGGTCCTGTGCACATGTGGCTCTTTAATTCGACGCAAGCAAAAACACAAACTGAAGTCACCCCCTTCTCTGATCCATGGGGAGGTGACAGCACCGTCTCCCAGCAAGGCAGCACAAAGCTGGTGTCAGTGCCTGTCCCTTCTGGCACCTGGCAGGAGTCAAGTGAGGGGACATCCTGGCCCTGGCAGCATCCAGTAAAACACCCCACAAACCAAGAGGGATCAGCAAGGCACAAAATCACTGGTGAAACCCTTGGTGGGTGCTGCCCACCAAGCACCCCGGAAAGTCGCTTTGGCAGAGGCAGCTCCCACAGCCCGGAGTAAGAAAAGTCTCCACAATTAAAACAGCTGATTTATAAAATACAGCAGCTCTGAGGATGGGGAAGGCCTGGAGGAGGGATGACTGTGACAGGGAATGGGTTTGCCTCACTAATCCCTTCCACAGACTCGCCTGTTCTTGCCCTGCAGAGGTGCTGGAGCTCCGACCAGGCTAGGGGGCTGGTGTGAGGCCTGCCAGACCCCTGGTCCCAGCGTCCCCATCAGCACTCCCTCTGCTTCATGTGGGTTGTGGGGACAGTCCCCACACAGCACCCCACCAACTGCCAGGGAGTCAGGGCAGGGGCTGAGGATGCCAGTGGAGGGTGTTGGGGGGGTGTCATCAGGCTGTCACAGCCCCCCACTCTGCACAGCATGTGGTAGATGGTCCCAGCACAGCTGGAGGTGAGAAGGTGCCACTGTCCCTCAGGAGGCTGCTCCGCTCAGTGAATGAGGCCCGTGGGCAGCAATGAGCTCTCACTGGTGCTGGTGAAGGAGGGGGCTGCCCCACTGTTCTGCGGCTCTGCTCCATCCCACTGCTCTGAGTCAGAAGCAGGATACACAGTTAAGTGTCCCCACCCATCAGTGAGTTGCCAACACCCTTCTCACACTACATCCAAGTCCCACCAGAGGTACCGGCTCCCAGGAAGAAAATTATCCCCAGGACAAGTGTTCAGCTGCTGGCTGGGGGGACCCACTGCAGCTCACAGGAATCCCTGGGGCCAGGGGGACCCTGCTCTGCAGAGGGGCCACTGCTCAGCTTCCCAGGAGGCAGCTCTGGGGTTTGACAAGGTCGGATTCCCAGTTTCACCTTCCAGACCCCACTCAGCAGCAGCCTGGGGGACCTCCAGTCCTGGGAGGGTCCCAGGGCAGCCCAAAACCTTACCTGCCTCCTCCCGACTGGGGAAATGCTGGAATCCCTCTAAGTCTGCAGACAGCAGGACTTGGAGAACAGGGTCCTGAGGGCAGAGTAACCTGCACTGAGGGACCTGCTGCTGGCCACTTCCTATTGCTCTGCAGCTGAGAGCCCACAGCCAGCTCAGGGCAGGATGTGCAGCCCTTCCCCACCACCCCACACCCCACAGCTGGGCTCAGGTGCTGCAGCCTCCTCCTCTTTTGAGATGAAAGCGCTTGAGATGACAACAGAGCTACTGGAAGAGAGGCAGCAGCACCCTCACAGCACCTCCTGGCATGGAGAGAGCAGCTGTGGGGAGCAGAGCTAGTGCTTGGCTTGTGGGAAGCAGCAGGACCCAGCCCACGGCTGTGCCCTTTGTACCTGCAGCCTGCAGAAGGCCAGCGAGAGCCCCTGCTTGCGCAGCTCCTGATGCAGCTCTGCCAGCCCCACCACCACTGTGAAATCGATGCTGCTGATGTGGCAGCAGTCCAGGATGACTGAACGCGGTGGAGATGCTGCTGGAAAGAAGAGCAGCCCATGCTCACAGCCCTGATGGGTCCAGAACAGACAGACCCAGGAGAGTAGCCCTTAGAGCCAGAGCTGGGGCTGCAAGGGATGAGGCAGCCTGGCCCGAGCAGCAGTGGCCAGGGATTGATCCCTGCTGTAGGGAAGCTGGGTAGCTCTTGCCAGCCATCCCCAGAAGAGACCCTGGAGGGCAACGGGTCACAGCTGAGACTCCAGAAGGAGCTGGTACCTGCCAGAGCGCGGCTGCACACGGTGTTCCGCAGGCACTCGATGGCTGGGAAGTGCAGGCTGCTCCCCGGCTGTACCAGCAGCACATCCCCTCCTGACACCTGCACGAGACCCCCCATGCAGGGGGATGAGTCATGGGAAGCTCAGGACTGTGACCGTCCCCATGAAGGGACAAAGCAAAGCACTGGGTCCTGCACAACCCCAGCTCTCCAGTGAGCCCAGCCAGCCCTGCTGCAGCCAAGGGGGGAATCCCACCTTTACTGGGGGCCTGGCAATGGAGTAGAGCAGGAGCATCCCTGAGACCAGCATCCCGGCCACAATGCCATACTGGACTTCCCAGAAGCAGAGCACGAAGGTCACACAGAGGGGTACAAGGTCCAGCCCTGCAAGAGAGACAGCCCGGGTTTGGCTGCACGTTGTCCTGGTGCTGCAGAGCCCTGTGGGGCTGCATTGGCTCTGCAGTGGGGTATCGACTGCCCCCAGCTCCTGCCCTCACTCTTAACCCTCCAGAGCGTCCTGAAGATCCCCGGCTCGAACATGGGCAGCACGGCCACGATGATGACGGCAGCCAGTGCTGCTCTGGGCACGTAGTAGAAGAGCGAGGTGAGATAGGCCAGTGCCAGCAGCACCAGGGCACCTGTGGGATTCGGGCAGCACCTCAGCCAGTGAGTCCCTGGTGCCCAGGGACAGGAGGTGTCGGCCATGAGGACCCAGCCCATGGCAAGGTGGGGGGCTTTACCTGTGACGAGCCCTCCTGCGGGAGTGCAGACCCCTGACTGTGCATTCACTGCTGTCCTGAAATGCAGAAGAGCACCATGTCCCAGGGGGACCCCTGCCTGCTGCCCAGAGACCCCTCCCAGGGAAACCACCCACCCCTCAGACCCCACCATGGCCCAGGTTATAGCACTGGAAGTAGGAGGGACCTAGACATCCTGCCTAGTAGCCAGGATGGGCAGATGGGGATGAGGGCATGAGGTCAGGGACCCACTGGGGTCCACACAACCTTCTGCCCAAGATCATGCAGAGCCTCCTCTCCACACAGACCCATTGAGCATCCAGGGGGCTCCACTCCCCATCCTGCTACCCACCGGCCAAAGCTGCCCGTGATGGGGTACGAGGAGACGAAGGAGCCCAGGATGTTGGCAACACCTGCAGTGGGAAAGGAGAGGGACTGGGGGGGCAGCACCTACAGGAGCCATCACCTGAGGCCAGGAGATGGGTCTGTGCCCCTATCGTCACCTTCTGCATCCCCACCTCAGTACCCAGGGCTGGATCAGAGCCGGGAGGGCTGGGGACAGGCTGCTCTGGAGACTTCTGAGGTGTGAGAAAGGTTTGGAGTGGGGGCACAGAGCAAAGACAAGAGAGGTAAAGCTCTGGGTGGGGCTGGGACTGCTGAGATGGGCAGCTCTGGTAGCTCATGGCAGCACTTGGGTCAGATCCCAAACCCTGCCCTCCTACTCCAAGTGGCCTCTCACCCATAGCCAGCAGCTCCTGGTTGGGGTCAATCCTGTAATCGTTCTGCGAGGCTGAAAGGACAGGGAAGGCATCACCACAGGCTTCCCCCAGGCACAACCTGCCATGTGCACAACGCCAGAGGCTCCAGCACCCCCTGGGCACAGGAGCACCACGAGACAACTCATAGCTCCTGTGCACACTGCAGGGACCCCTCCACCTGCTCCCCAGCCCATCCTATGGACCTGACATCCCAGTCCCTTCCACTGCCCACCCCAGCACCCAAACCCCCTGCAGAGACCCTTGTGCCAGGGGCTCTGGCACAGCCCTACCGAAAGCCCTGGCGATGGCGATGGTCTCTAGCAGCCCCATGAGCGGGACCACAGCCAGCCCGGCCCCCATGTCCTGCAAGGGAAGGACGGGGTGAGGGACAAAGGTGACCCCATAGTAGAGCCCCCACCCCGCTGTGTGGGGAGCAAATGCAGGGAGCAGCCCAGGCTCTGCCCCCAAGCCTGGCACCCACCTGCACCATGGTGAGGAAGGGGACGGTACCATTGGGTGCTGCCAAGGAGAAGGGGGGTGGCTGGAAGGCAGGGAGCCCCCGGGGGATGCTGCCAGTAAGGGTGAGAGGGTGGGAGCCCAGCACCTCGAAGGAATAAGCAACCAGGCCGGCACACAGCACCACCAGGGCGTTACGGGCTGCAGAGCAGAGGGAAACCCCAATAACCCTGCCCAGAGCCCAGGGCAGCCACAGGGGTGGCAGGACAGGGGGGCACCGAAGTATCCTGAGCCTTAGGAAAGGGCCATGGGCAGTGGCAGGACTATCCAGGGCACTTCAATCTCCTGCCAACCTGCCTGTGGGGCTGCTGTTCCAGAGAGGAGCCCTGGGAGGGATGGTTGTAGGAGAGAAGAGGGGAGAGGGCAGGGCTGGCCAACACACCGGTAGCAGAGGTCCAGACGATCAGATAGCTGATCCTGGTAGCCAGTGGCTCCCCACGGGCAACTGAGGGCAGACGGCTCTTCATTGCCTGCAGCCCCACCAGCGCAGCCAGGCAGGCCAGTCCCAGTAGGGCATCCCCCACCCTGCAACAGGCACAGCACTGCACAGCTGGGCACAGGGAGAGCTGCTCCAAGAGCCCACGGGGCAGAGTGTGTGCCCAGGCACGCACGGCAGCCAGCAGTGACGGTGTCAGCACCTCCAAACCACCAGCAGCTCCCTGACCCAATGATGTGGCCCTAACTACCAAACTGGAAGTGGAAAATGGGAGAAGCATGGCCATTCCTTCCCCCTGAGCCCCCATGCTCCTCCACATTTCCAGCTCCAGTGGAAGTGGGTGGGAACAGGCTCTCATGTCTCAGTGCTGGCAGGGACCGAGAACCCAGCCCCAGGGGACAGTGAGGAGAAGGGCAGCGGAGCTGCACAGCCCAGGACCCTGCAGCAGGATGGGGATGGAGCAGGGTGGGCACAGGGATGGTGCTGACCTGGTCTCCCCAATTCTCCGCAGCGTCTCGTACACCTGCAGGAAAAACTGCCGAGGGATCCCCCGCAGCCCCAGGATGTTCTAGGCAGGAGGGCAGAGGCTGGTGAGCACCTGACACAAGCCCTCACCCAGCCCTGCTGGCTGTAACCGCAGCCATTGGCCAACCTCGGGGCTGCTGGTTCCCCTCAGGGTCTGACACCACACCCCAGTCTCTGATTTGGGTTAACCACAGAGGAAGCCTGGTAGCCCCAGAGTAGTTGGATGGCCTCAGGACCCAGCAAGGGACTGGCAGGGTTGAAAAAACCCTCCCTGTGCCCAAGAACCACCCAGTGCCTCCCGCAAGTGACCCAATCAACTGTCCTGGTGTTACTGGTGTCCTGAATGCACTTGAGGACCCACCAGCACCACTGGTAAGGGGAAGCTGCTCCCTCCAGGGCTCATTTTGCCTCAACCAAGCATTTCACCCTAAACACCCCACTGCAGCACTGTTGTATGAGGAGACAGAACAGACCTTCAGCTCCTACCTTGACCTGGTTGAAGCTGATGGTGATGGAAGCAGCTGATGTGAACCCTTTAATGACTGGGCAGGAGATGAAGTCCAGAAGGAACCCTGCACAGGACAGGAAGCAGTCAGCACGCTGCCAAAGCCAGCACAGAGCAAGGGTTGTTTGCCCACGCTCAGAGCTGACACAGGACAAGCCTGGTGTCTCCGGGAGCACAGGAGATGGGGGAACAACCACAAGGCGTCCGGCAAGAGCATCTCACCCAGGCCCAGGAGCCCCATGGCCAGCTGGATGCAGCCGCAGAGGAAGGCGAGCAGGACGGCATAGGCGGGCTGGTGGAACGCGTAGGATGACACGAGCAGCGACATGATGGCCGTGGGACCCAGTGTCACATCCTTGGCTGTGCCCAGCACACAGTACACAAAGCAGCCCATGAAGGAGGAGTAGAGGCCGTACTGTGCGGGCACAGAAGGAGCAGTGGCTCGCATGGCAGTGGCACCCACACAGCACTGGCACACAAGGAGCAGTGGCACATGAGGAGCGATGGCGCACGAGGAGCAGCGGCACAGCGCGGGGAGCTGGCACACACCAGACACCTCGATGACAACTCAGTGAGAGCTGCCCTCGAGTCCTGCCAGCACTCGCAGCCCTCAGCAAACACTCGGCGTCAGCAGCTTCCCGACCCGGAACACAGGCAAGTGGCCAGGACAAGCTCCTGGCCCACAGAGCCGGCCCTGCCAGCCCGAGCAGGGCACCCACCGGTGTCCCCGGTCACTCCGAGGTCAGGGCATGGGGCACCCACCTGCGGAGGCAGCCCGGCCACCTCGGCGTAGGCCAGAGCCTGCGGCACCACCGTGAGAGCCACGGTGAGCCCGGCCATGGCGTCGAGCTGCAGCCACCCCCGGGAATAGCGCGGCAGCCACCGCAGCACCGGCAGCCGCCGCCGCAGCCCCGGGCACCCGCAGCGGGCACCGGGCTCCGCCATGGCCGGGGGGCAGCGCCCCGCACGGGGGGCACCGGGCACAATAAGGGTCGAAAGAGAAGCGGAATGGCCCCGGGACGGGCAGGACGAGCCGGGGGTCCCGCGAAGCCGGGGTTGGGAAGGGGGGAGCGGGAGCTGGACCTGCGGGGAGCCACTGGGGCCGCCCCAACGAACCGCAGCCGCAGGCAACCTTGAGCTCCGCCCGGGCCGGATCTGAGACACCGGGGCCGCCTCATGTGACCAGGGCAGGGGAGGAGCCGGGGCCGGTCCAGGAGCCGCCGGGCCCCGCTTTGTCCCGGGATCACCGCCGGTGCCTTTGGGGGTGCCGGCGCGATGGGGCTGTGGCCGCTGCTGCTGCTGCTGGGTGCCCTCGGGACCGGCGGGACCCCCACCGCGACCCGCAACGTCCTGCTTCTCTTGGGTGAGCCCCGGAACCGGCTGCGCGTCCGCCGTCCCCCACCCCGGGGACCCCGTGTCCTGTGGGCGGGGGCAGGACGACCTCGGGGGGTCCCGCTGCACCCTCGCTGCTGGGGGGGTGGATGTGGAGGGGGTCGCCCTCAGCCTCGGGATGCACCCTGTTCCACTGGGGTCCCCCGGGCTGCGCCCCCGCTCCGGGACCAGTCGGGGGTCCTTCCCGGTGCTGTGGGGTTCATCCCACATCGCTCCCACCGCAGCGGATGATGGCGGCTTCGAGAGCGGCGCCTACAACAACTCGGCCATCCAGACCCCCAACCTCGACGCACTGGCTCGGCGTGGGGTGGTCTTCCAGAACGCCTTCACCTCCGTCAGCAGCTGCTCCCCGAGCCGGGCCAGTATCCTGACGGGTTTACCCCAGGTACTGCCTTACTCCTCACCCTGGCTACTGCCCTACCCTCCCCAGGTACTGGCATCATGTGCCAGGCTGGGCACTGCCAGCCCACAGTGGCCACTCCAGGATGACTAGAGCCATTCCACTTAGGGCATGGTCACAGGACCTGGCAGTGCCCCTCCCCACTGGCCCACTCTCTGGTTTTGGGGCCAGGCTGGACTGGCTTTGGGGTCAGGATGGCAGGTGTCATCCAGCTGTGTTTTCTCCCCCTCCACAGCACCAGAACGGGATGTACGGGCTGCACCAGGACCTGCACCACTTCAACTCCTTCGATGGCGTGCAGAGCCTGCCCTGGCTGCTCCGTCGGGCTCGTGTCCGCACAGGTGGGGAGCCAAGAGACACCCCCAGCCCCCCAAGTCTGTCCTCCAGTAGGACCTGTACCCCTGCTCTGTGCTGGATCTCACTTGTCCTTCTACCAGCCTCATCTCGCTTCACCTTCTGTTCCACATCCCTCTCCATCCTGGTTCCCAAGTTCACAGGAGCCTCCTGCTTGACCCAAACCTGGGCTACTCCAGTGCTTCCCCAAGCACCGCCTGGGGCAGTGGGGGCCCCACAGGAGTCCCATTCTCTGACTTGAGAACCTGGCAGCACCTACTGCTCCCAGCAGCATTCGCTTGAGCTCAGCAAGCAGGAGCAGCCCCCTGTCCCACTGCTCCCAGCTCAGCCCGGCCCTGCATTCCCACAGGGATAATTGGGAAGAAGCATGTTGGCCCCGAGGCCGTCTACCCCTTCGACTTTGCCTACACGGAGGAGAACAGCTCTGTCCTGCAGGTTGGGAGAAACATCACCCGCATCAAAGTGCTGGTCCGGCAGTTCCTGCAGAGCCAGGACGAGAGGTGAGACGGACCTGGGTGGCACAGAGAGAGAAACCCCCTCCACCAGCCTTTGTCTCTGTGTAGCAAGGGCCACCTTGTCTCTGGGTCACCTCATACCCAGGTTCCCAGTTTAGATAGGACAGCGATCAGAGGTCCCAGGGCCATGACCAGCCCTTTGCTACTCCTTCACCCTCTCCATCTCTAGGCCTTTCTTCCTCTACGTCGCTTTCCACGACCCCCACCGCTGTGGGCACTCCCAGCCCCAGTATGGGGCCTTCTGTGAAAAATTTGGCAACGGGGAGAGCAAGATGGGCTGGATCCCTGACTGGAAGCCACAGCTCTACCACCCAGAGCAAGTGCAGGTGGGACCCTGTGGGGCTATATGGGGCTGTGTGGGGTTATATGGGGGATGCACAGAGCTATATGGCGTTATATGGGGAATGTGTAGAGCTATATGGGGCGTCTTGGAGCTATATGGGAGTTGGATGGGGCTATATGGGGGCTGCAGGCAACAGCAGCCTCCCCCAGAACCAGGACAGCTGCAGACCGACCCCTACCTCAGTCACTGCTGTCACCATCATGGGTGAGAGCTGGCAAAGACCACCCTGGGGTCCCCACAAGCCCCTCTCCGTGGTGCCAAGCACTGCTTTCCCTTTCTCCATGCAGGTCCCCCACTTTGTTCCAGACACCCCAGCTGCCCGCGCAGACCTGGCAGCCCAGTACACGACCATCGGGCGCATGGACCAAGGTAGGAGCTGGAGGGGCCAGGTGAGTGCTGGGGAGCACCATGGTGTCCCCCCCTGGCTTCCCTTTGACTCTGCCTCTCCATCCACAGGGATTGGGCTGGTCCTGGAGGAGCTGCGTCAGGCTGATGTCCTCAACAGCACCCTGGTGATCTACAGCTCTGACAACGGCATCCCCTTCCCCAGCGGCAGGACCAACCTCTACCGCTCAGGCACTGCCGAGCCCCTGCTCATCTCCTCCCCTGAGCACCCCGAGCGCTGGGGGCAGGTCAGCCAGGCCTTCGTCTCCCTGCTGGGTGAGAACCTGGGAGCCAGGGGAGAGAGTGGGGATGGGCAGAGCTGTGCCCAGCGGGTGCGGGGTGGTCTTCACCCTCCCTTCACTAAAACCCTGGGTCCGGTCGCAGAGGACAGCCTGGATCCCTGGGCACTGGCACAGCCCCAAGAACCTTCCTGCCCCACTGCAGGGATGAATTCCCTCATCTTACCTTTCTCTTCCCCTCCAGATCTAACACCGACCATCCTGGACTGGTTCTCCATCCCCTACCCTTCCTACAGCATCTTCGGCACAAAGCGGGTTCACCTCACCGGGAAGTCTCTGCTGCCAGCACTGGCATCGGAGCAGCCCTGGGCCACCACCTTCAGCAGCCAGAGCCACCATGAAGTGACCATGTACTACCCCATGAGAGCCATCCAGCACCACCAGTTCCGCCTCATCCACAACCTCAACTACAAGATGCCCTTTCCCATCGACCAGGACTTCTACCTCTCACCCACCTTCCAGGACCTGCTCAACCGCACCAGGGCCGGGCAACCAACCCACTGGAACAAGACCCTGCACCAGTACTACTACAGGGACCGCTGGGAGCTCTTTGACTGCAACCGCGACCCCACCGAGAGCCACAACCTGGCTGCTGACCCCCGCTACAGCGACATCCTTCAGCTGCTCCGTGCCCAGCTCTGGAAGTGGCAGTGGGACACGGGTGACCCCTGGGTTTGTGCCCCTGACGCTGTCCTGGAGGAGAAACTGAGCCCCCAGTGCCGGCCACTGCACAACGAGCTCTGAGCATCCCCCTGCCCACTGACCCCATGGATGCTGGACAGCCGTGGGGGGGTCCACGCTGGCCAGGACAGAGCCCTGTGAGACACTCCAGGCACAGAACCCCTCTCACTGACACTGCCTGGCCTGGAGCCCTCAGGGGTTCTTAGCCAGAGGAGCTGTAGGGCCCAGCTGCTCCTCAATAAAGCCCTCTGGATTTACCCAGAGCTGAGCCCATCTCAGGCAGCCCCTGGTGCTGCCTACCCCAAGTGCTCTGGGAAATGGGGTGCAGCCTGCAAGAGATGCAGGTGGTCCCATAGGAGACCCCCCTGGCAGGGAGGGGCTGGCACAGGCAGAGGGGACACAGACACAACCCCAGGCTGCTCCCAGTAAACAGCATCTTTATTCCCAGCTCTGCTCCCTCACCCCCTGCACAGATCCTCTTCCCCAAATCCCTTCCAGGAGCCTCCCCACCCACCTCATTTTGATTCCTCAAGGGAGCAGGTTGCTGCCTCACAAGGCACTTGGGTGGTTTCTCCCCATTTTGGAGGAGACGAGGCTTTCCCCATCCAGTGCTAACATCTCCCACCTCAAGAGATCTCAGGTAACCAGAGCCCAGGAGCCCAAGACTTTGGGCAGAGCAGCAGCAGCATCTCCAGTTTGGCACAAGAGGAGCTGGATTTGGCTCCAGAGCTGGAGGGAGCAGCATCGTCCCTCCTCAACCAGGGGGTTCAGCCTGGGCTCAGGACCAGGAGATCACAAATGGCTCCCACATGGGCAGCGACAGGGGGACTCTGAGCACCTGGCGGGGAGAAGGAAGGGTCAGGGGATCATAGAATCATAAATCATAGAATCATCATGGCTGGAAAGGACCTCCAGGGTCATCGAGTCCAACCTTTTCTCCTAGTGTCCTGCCCCCCTGGGGTGCACAAGGAAATGTAGCCTGGCACAGCCCTGGTCCCACAGAACCCCTCCGGGGAAGGTGCCCATGGCAGATAGCCCTGTGCCACTGCTCCTTGCAGAGGTACAGCCCCATGTCCACTCCCTCCTTCCACCCCACATCTCCCCATCGTCAGCCTTTGCATGGCCTCATCCCACCCTGACCCCAGTGCAGTGGCTCAGCCCACACTGGGCATCCTTGGTGCCAACACAGGGACTGTGCCCTGGCTGGGGCCAGGTCCTGCCAGCCCCTCGGTTGAGCCCAGGCTGAGCCCAGGTCCCTCCCCAGCCACCGGCTGCAGCTCTGCACCCACAGGGCCAGAAGCACTTGCCTGGGTGTCGCTGTGGTAGGAGAAGTCGCCCACAAGGGCACCATTGGCCAGGACTTGCCGAGGAGGGCTGGTGACCCCCATCACGGTCACGTTCTCCAGCAGGACTCCGTCGAGGTGGGCGCTTGCCCGCAGGAGCTGGCTCAGCACAGCACCCTGTGGGGTCAGGGGACTGTCACCCCGTAGTCCTGGCCACTCCATAGGCATCCAGGGCTTCCTGCCCAGCTGCAGGGCACCAAGCCCAGGGAGCAGGCACTGCTCTGGCTTGAGAGCATCAAAGCCCAAGGGGGGTCCTGGAGACCCCACAGTGCACAGAGCTGCAGCTGCTCACTCTGGCACTAGGGCACAGTCCTGCCCACTGAGGGCACCAGGACCTCTGTGAGGGACCCCACAGCTGCGTGCCCCCCACTCACAGACCCTCACGCACGTGTGTGGCCAGGAAGAGGATTTCAGTGTAGTCCCCCCGCTCAAAGCTCTGCCAGCTCTCCCCGTCGTCCCAGAATAGATCACCCCTGGCGATGCCGTCTGGCGTCAGGGCCACCACCAGGGCCATCCCCTTCTTGCGGGACTCGGCAGTGCTGAATGCAGGCTCCTGGCACAGGAGCAGACCCAGCTGCAGGCACTGCCAGGGCAGTTCCCCGCAGCCCTAGGCAAGCACCTCGGGCTCCCAGCTCACCAGGTACTGCCCAGCCCAATGGTGGCCAAGTCACAGCCCCCTGCCCTGTCCCACACGCAGGCCAGGCCGGGCACTGTGGTGCCACCGTGATGCCACCCTGGCACAGAGGGTCTCACCTGCAGGGGCAGGATGTGCCCTGCGCGGACATGGACATTGATGGTGTCCAGGGGAGCCGGCAGGAGGATCCACTGCCCTCTGCTGTGGATTGTGGAGTCCTGGTTGGCAGCACCGGGAGGAAGGAGCAGGTGTAGGGTGCAGAGTGCCCCGGGGGGTCCTAGCACAGCTGGGTTGCCCCGGGTGAAGGCGGGCGAAGGTGACCCCAGCAGTGGGGAGTAGGAGCCCACCCCAGAACACCCCAGCGTGGTGGGGAGCACCCACCCCTGCCAGGCTGTACCACGTCCCCGCCGGGAAGTAGCCGCTGACTTTGATCTTCCCTGCCTCCAAGACAGGGGTGATGAGCAGCCCCCCGCCCCACATGAGTTGCCGGTCCACAGCCCAGGTGTTGGGGTCCTTGGGGAACCTGAGGAAGATCAGTGAGGGCAGGGCCAGGGAGACCCACAACCACCTCCACTGAGTCCGGTGGGCACCAGCACCCATCAGTGGTCACTCACTCGAGGAACAGGGGCCGCGCCACCGTCTCCCCGGCAGAGTGAGCCCGGTGGAACAGGGTGTAGAGGAAAGGCAGGAGGGAGTAGCGAAGGTGCAGCGAGCTCCTCATGGCAGCCTGGGCAGCTGGGCTGAAGGCAAAGGGCTCCTGCGGCTGCAGGGGAGAGGGTGAGGGATGATACCTGGACCAGGGGGTGCCTTTGAGGGACACAGGATGGACTCCCATGGCACCAACAGCCCTGCAGCTGTGCCAGCTGCAGACAAGGTGGTCCCTTGCACAGCCCCGCAGCACCCACCCCTGGATACACCCAGCCACCCCCTGCCTGCTGCCCAGCAGGGCAAGGACTCACCCGGGCACCATGGTCGTTGTGGTTCCTCATGAAGGGGTAGAAGGCACCCAGCTGGGTCCAGCGCACGCACAGCTCCTCCGACGTGTCGCCCGCGAAGCCGCAGATGTCGGCACCCACCAGCGGCACCCCAAACAGGTTGAAGAGCAGCACCTCTGCGGAGGGGGTGCACAGGGGCACCAGGGATGCAGAGCTCATGAAGAAGCCCCTGGCAGTGGGGCAGTCGAGGCAGATGCAGTCCCTGCATCCCACAACCTACCTGGTATGGAGTAGTAGAGCTGCTCCCAGTCACTGCCGACGTCCCCCGTCCAGTGCCCTGCGTAGTGCCCGTGCCCAGCAAACGTGGAGCGGGAGATGATGAAGGGGCGAGTGCCCCGCACCCGCAGCAGTGCCCTGCAGGCAGGATGGGGGCTGTTGAGCTCTGCCAGCTGGGGAAGGGGCTCAGTGGCTCCCGGCAGCGGTGGAGGAGTCTCTGTCGAGAACAGGCAGCAGCTTCTTCAGGACAGCAGGAGCCCTGGGCTTACTGGTGGGTAGCGATGGCCTGGGTCAGTCCGTAGAGGCTGTGCAGGTTGTAGTGGGAGGACAGGAACTGCTGGCTGGAGGCGCAGATGGTTCCGGCTCGGAGTCGCCCCCCAAACACCCCTGTGTGGGATGGATCATGGACAGGGTGAGCTCGCAGCATCCCGAAGCTCCTCACACCCTGGGACAGGGGATGGTACCTGGCACATAAGGTGGCTCCTCCAGGTTGTTGCTGGGGCAGCCATCTTGGGAACCCTCCACGAAGTTTGATGGCTCATTCATGTCCTGGGGAGGGATGGGGTGGGATGACACCGCTACCTCACTGCTGGAGCCTAGCAGAAGGACAGGGCAGGAGCCAGGGAGCTGTGGCCAGGGCCACTCACAATCCACAGGCCATCGAAGGGCACTTGGTCATGGAAGTCCTTCACCATCTCGTGCCACCACTCGTGAGTCTCTGGGTTGGTGAAGTCTGGGAAGGCTGTTGGACCTGGCCAGACCTGTGGCAAGGAAGCAGCAACAGGCAAAGCCCTGCTGTGCCCAGCCCTGCTGTGCCTAGCCCCACTGAACCCCTCAAGCCCCCTGTGCCACCCCAATTCCCACCATGTCTGCTCCCCTCGGCCCTAGGGCCCCGCTCAAGCCCTCACTCAAACCCCTTCTGGCAGGGGCTGCTCCCTGCACCCACCTTCCCAATCAGGGGCTGCCCCGTGGCGTTTCGGATGAACACCCCTCGCTTCAGCCCCTCGTCAAAGGGCTTGTAGGTGCCGGGATGCCCCGAGCTGCTGATCCCAGGGTCCTAGTGGGGGGACAAAGCCAGAGCTGCATCAGGAAACAACCTCCTTCCTCCGAAGAAGCTCCATCACCAGCCCTGGAGGTAGCTGGAAGTCCCCAGTGCCAGCCCCGGTGGTGCCCCGGCATGGCTGGGTGAGTCACTCACCACGATCAGGATGTACCGCAGCCCACGGCGGTGGAAGTCCTGCACCATCTCAGGGAAGTCCTTAAAGCTCTGCTTGTTGAAGGTGAAGTCCCTCTTGGCATCTGCATAGTCCAGGTCGTTCCACTGCACATCCTGCAGACAGCAGCACTGGTGCTCGGAGGAGGGAAGCAGGGACCCCCCACACCCCACTGTGGGATCTCCGCCCCATGAAGCCTCCCAATCAGTCCCCCACAGATCCTTCTGGGAAGAGGAACTGGGGGGGACCAAAGCCTACCAAGGGGAAGCGAGCTGCCGACATGTTGGCCACAACTTGCCGCGTGATGTCGGTGGAAGAGTAGCCCCAGCGGCAGAGGTGGAAGCCCAGGCCCCAGTAGGGGGGCATGAAAGGGAACCCTGGAAGCCGGGAGGGCAGCTGCTGGCCAGATGGGCACAGGGATGGGCAAGGGGACAGCCCGATGTCGTGATGCCCCATAGCCCTGTACCCTACCGATGACGTCCAGGTACTGCCGCACCACACTCTTGGGGTCAGGGCCCAGGAAGATGTAGAAGTCCAGGATCCCCCCCGTCGTGCGCCAGGTCAAGGCTGGGCTGGGCTGCAGGAGGATGTCTGGGGGACACAAACACGGAGGGACAAGCTGAGGGTGGGGAGGAGGCCCAGGCCCTGCCCCGGACCCTCTGGGACTCACCCATCGCGTTGCTGTTCAGCAGGAAGACCCCGTGAGCTGACCCTCCATCCTCCATCACTAGGTAGAAAGGGTGGGAGCCATAGAGGTTCACCTGGGGCTGGGGCAGAGCACACGTGGGGATGGTGAGGGTCCACTGGTGACCTCACTGGTGACCCTGGCACAGCACCCACCCACCCCCCTCCCCTCTGGCCAGGACTGTCACAGTTCAGGGACCCAAACAGCACCCGAGTTGGTAGAGCTCTGCCCCAAGCAGGAGCCTCTGACCATGTGGGGCAGCCCAGAGCCCCCAGGGGGGACAAAACCCAACCTGGAGACAGAAGTCCTGTGGGTTTCCAGGAGCTGAGTTCAGCTCCCAGAGCCCCAGTGGCTCAGACACCTCACCCAAACCCACACACAACACAGGAGGCTGCGGGGCCACCTCCACAGAGTCAGAGGAGCATCTCTTGCCCCTCAGCCGGTACCGTGGGTGCCATGTCCCGGTTCCAGAGGGTCACCCTGGACCAGTCAGTGTCGAGGACCAGTGGCGTCATGTGCTCCCCCAGCCCATAAATGAACCGGGAGGGCAGAGAGGTGGAGATCTGCAGGAACTGGTCTGCGAAGAGCAGGGGAGCGACGGTGGTGTTCACCCTGCAGGTAGAGGGGGCACCGAGCTGCAGCAGCCCCCACCCCAGGCTGGGACAGGGGTGCTCATCATCCTATGAAATAAACCCAGCATTTTGCTGGGTTTTAGGGTTCCCTCTCCTCTTCCCGGCCATAAGGTCAGAGCAGCCCCAACCCACCAGCCTGCTGCTGCCACCAGTGTCCCTCCAGCATCCCCACCCCACACACTGCTGGGGTTGGTGCCAGGTACCGCTGACAGCCCAAACCCCTCCAGGAGGGTGAGCAGAGCCTTCACCTGCTTTGGGGCAGGACAGGCACTTACAGGACCGTCCCCTCACGCTGCCGGTAGACAACGAGGCCAAAGGGATCCTGGTTGATTTGGACCCCATAGAGGGTGGTGGTGGCTCGGCCGTGGACCTGTGGGGTAGCCAGGGGCACCTCGAAGCGCTGCCTACCTGGGTCCCGCAGCTGTGAGGATGGAGACAGATGTGAGCAGGGATGGGGGTCAGCAGGGCTTTGGGTTAGAAGGGACGAGGTGAGCACAGAAGGGGCTAGCTCAGGGTGCCGGGCAGGGGTCGCACCGTGAAGCGCAGGCGGGTAGGAGTCTCCATCGCCAGCTCCAGCCGCAGACACCCCACGTCCCCCGGTAAGAAGCTGCCGGTGACCCGCCGGAGCCGGGCCGAGTAGCCGCTGGCCGTGGCCGTCACGTTGTCGGCCCGGTAGCTGCGGTAGCCGCGGGGAAAGAAGCACCAGGGCGGCCCGGGGGTCGCGGGGGGTTCGTAGCAGCAGCCCCGCGCCTCGCAGTCCGCCTGGGCCAGCAGCCGCTCGGGGCTGCAGTCGAAGCGGTCGCCCGGGGCCACCTCGCAGCGGGGGCTCTGCGCCCCGGCCGGCAGCAGCAGCGACAGCAGCAGCACAGCAACGAGCCCCGGCCCCGCCATGGACCCTCCCTCCCCGGTCCCGGCCTCCCCGCCCCAGCTGCAGGGCGAGACCAGCACCGGCACCAGCACCGCGCTCCGCCCCAGCCCCGGCTCCGATCCAGNTTTCCCCTTCCTCCTTTCTCCCTTCTCTTTATTTTTCTCCCTTCCCCCTTTTCCTTCCACTTCTCTCTTAGCCACAGGGTAGCTGGCACCTTCACCCCTCCAGACCCTGAGAAGGAGTCCAGGGAAAAAGACGATGGGGCTGTGAATCATCAAAACAAACCAACAGAGCTGCAGTGTCAGTAAACCTCACAAAAAGCCCCAAACACACGGGGTCTGTTGATTTATTCCCAAACGCTGCAGCTCCAGAAGCACCACAGCAGGGGGGGTGACGCAGACTCCAGCTCTCAGGCCTCCTGCCACCCCATCCTGGTCTCCAGGCACTGCTGGAGCCACTGGAGAGCCACGCTGTGCTGGGGATGGTCCTGCTGGATCTGGCGGACGATGGTGCCGATGGTGTGGAGCCGGTGCTGCAGCTTCTGCTGCTCGTTCCTCC
The DNA here is from genome assembly GCA_013400115.1 of Rhinopomastus cyanomelas. Taxonomy (NCBI): domain Eukaryota; kingdom Metazoa; phylum Chordata; class Aves; order Bucerotiformes; family Rhinopomastidae; genus Rhinopomastus; species Rhinopomastus cyanomelas. Next base: position 259,161 of record VXBP01004896.1, read on the forward strand.
AGGCCAGTTCAGAGCGGCACAATGGGGTGTAGGTCCCATCCTTCAGCGCCTGCAGGTGCTTCTGGCGGCTCTGGTAGTTCACGATCTCCAGCAGGTTCTGAGGGAATGAGCAACACCAGAAGGACATTGAGGGACTGGAATGGATACAGAGAAGGGAAGGGGCTGGAGCCTAAGTGCTGGGAATGGCAGCATCACATTAAGGCCACCATGAGCCCTCAGCTCAAGTGTTGCTAAAATCCCATGGCCACACAGCCAGCTCAGGAGGCAGAGCCAGGAGCTAGCCCAGAAGAAAGCAGCAGGTTGTGTTTGGCTCACCCATCGCTTCCTGTTTCGGAGATGTTCTGCATCTGAGTCAAGGCCCTCAGACTCAGCCTGCAGTCTGCACAGCTCCTGCTGCTTCTCCAGGAGGGTGGCACTGAGGGATGCCTGGGTGCTCTCCAGCTCCAGGAGGGTTTTGTCGCATTCTAGAGTGTTCTGGTGAATGGAAGAGAAGGAAATGGTAGGTTCTAGTTTTGCAGCTCAGAACTCAATTTGGATTGTTTTCAACGAGTCTCCAATGCCCACGCTGCTGCGGGGTCTGTGTGATCACCCGCAGCCCCTGCACAACGCCCTCACCTTCTGGGTTTCACTTATTTTCTTCTTCAGCTCCTGCTTCTTGCGCAGGAAGTCTCTCTTGGTGAGCTGTTTCCTGTCTGGTTTGTTCTGACACTCCCCATGAGTCTCTATCGCCTCTCGGCGAGAAACAGATGCCTCCATATCCCTAATCATCTTCTCCTGCTGCTTCATCAGCTGCCCGTAGTGGACCTGCCGTTGGTCAAGACCCAGAACAGACCAAACTCAACGAGTGCTTACGAAGGGCATCAAACCAAAGCCCCCATGGGGTACATCCCAGCCACTCAGGGCAGACACAGGTGTCACAGGAGCCTCCGCTCTGCTCCAGATCCAGATCTGGTTTGCCCTGTGTAGATCTGGAAGGCAGAGGGGCTGGATTAGCAGCTCCTCTAAAGTCATCTTCAAAATGGTTCACTGCACCTCATCAGCAGTAGCAAAGGCAGAGGAGCAGAAGCATCCCAAGGATGAATGGGAAGAGATGCTTTGCCAGAGGACGGGAGAATTCCCTGACCGCTGCCAGATTCATTAACCAACACTTCTCTGCTCTAATCTGGGGGCACAGAATAGGGTTGGCAGACACAGCACATTGCTCATGGGTTCCTCAGGCAGGGCCAGAGGCTGCTGCAGCCTGTTTTGCAGCATGAGGAGTCCATGAAGCATAGGATCTAATTCAATCAAGCTGCAGCCTCCAAGAAGCTACCTCTCCAGCCCACTGCCCATCCCCTGCCTTGTGTTCGTGCAGCTCCACAGCTGATGATGCTGTGAGCAGCCTCCTCCCTCAGAGCCCTTTCCCAGCAGCTCACCTGCATCCTGTGAATCTCTGTTTTCATGGCCTGGATCTCGCCTTGTCCAGACTCGGAATCCACCACGGCACGGATCTCTCTGGCGAGCTGGATCTTTCTCTCCCACAGCATGATTTGGTGCCTTCAGCGACAGAGAGGGAAAGCAGCACCTTTGTAAGTAGGGTGAGGGCATTCTCCAGGCAGAACCTCCCCAAAATCAGTTCTGAACAGAGCTGGCCCAGCAGAATCTTAGGATTTGCCTGTGGCACATGGAACAGGGCAGGAAGAGCAACGAGAAATAGGGCAGGAGGCTTCTGCCAGTCACAAAATGGCACCTTGAGCATAAAGACAAGCAAGCCCAGGCTGACAGGGCCCGCAGTTAATTGCCCAGAGTGCAGAGTCCTCCCATACAGATCCCTCTGGTACCTACTCAGCTTCCAGCAGGCTGTTCAGGAGTCTCTCCTTCTCCTCAGTCAGCTGACTGTGCTTCTCCTGCATCTCAATGGATTCTTTTTCTGCCTCCTAGATTTGGGAAGTGTAAATCAATACAGCTTTGTGAGACTGAGACCAACAAGATCCCATCCACATGGGAGGCTGGGACTTGGGGCTGAGGTGTCAAGCCTCAGTACCTTGAGAGCACAGATGAATTCGTTCTCAGTGATAACGTTGCCACACCGCAGCTCCTGGAAGCTGCTGTTGTTCTTGTTGATCAACACGTTCAGCTTCACCAAGTCAGTGGACATGTTCCTCATGTGGCGATCAAGGTCCTTCTGCTCCTTCATCTCCTGCTTAATTTCATCTGGGGGTGAACAGAAAGTGTCGGAATTCCCCGGAGCCCTGGGCTGCCCAAGAGCTCACTGCCTGACACTCTTTGGTGAAGGTCTCACATCACCCACCCATTCCTCCTCCATTTTCCCTTCATTGCTGGGAGAGCACTGTAAGGAGGGCTGGGGAAGGACTCACTCTCCATGCGCACTTTCTTCTGCTGCAGGATCGTGATCTGCTTCTTCAACATGTCCAGGGAGGCCAGCTGTTCCTCCCGCTCCCGCGTTAACTTCACCAGCTCCTTCTGCTGATTGAGCCAGTACTTCTGCAGTGTCATCAGCTCAGAGTTACACTCCTCTATCTGCTTGGTCAGCTTGCTGATCTCAATTTCCAGTGGTCCCAACTCTTGCCCCTGTATGAGAGCAAAGTTTGAGATAAATCAGGCAGAAGCTGCTGGAGCACTTGTTTACAGCATCACTGCAGACAGCCACTCTGACTGCTGAGATGCTGTGAAACACCTCAGCTATTCTGTTCTTTGTCTGTCTCTATCTCCCACAAGTTGGATGGGCCTCATCATTCCTGGCTCCATGGGAGCACATGCAGCAGGAACCCAAAAGGTTCTCAGTCTCTGTGGTGTAAGGGCAGGTTCACGTGGGCACCCTAAGGTCTGTGAACTGTAGGCACAGGTCTCATTTCACACCGCTGTCTGCAAAGATCTTACAGCTCACAGTGTGAGAGACAGACCTGGGCACCATCTGAGCAGGGCCAACCACCAAGTGACTGAAGTCACTCAGCCTGCTCTGCTCTCCCCAGTCACTCCGTGCAGGTTCCATCATGAGACCCTGTTTACTCCAACTATCGGTATCTTTCACCATCTTCATCAGGTGCAGACAACTCCCTGCAGAAAGCTGTGCTGGGCACACCCCATTTCACAACCCCCAGTGCCAGCTGCTCTTCCCAGGCATGAGGAACTGCCTGACAAACACCAACATCAGCTTGTGCAGCTTTCCAACCATAAAGCTGGTGCCCGAAGGACTTTGCCCTCCAGCTCTGCAGTCACATTTACCAAGAGCAGCTGTGGTCACCACAAGGACTAAAACCAAGTTTGGGACTGAAATGCAAACACCAGTACCCCCTGCTGCGACAGCATCTGCTCCAGCTTCTTGTTGTACCGGTTCACGGCTGCTGACTTGCTCTCGATCAGCATCCTGCACTTTGCGATCTCTCTCTCGCTGCGGTTGATCAGACCGTGGACGGCTGTGATTTCCCTGTCCAGCTCACCAAGAGTGTTCTGGAGAGATGTCAGCCTGATGCTGCTGTGAGTCGCAGCCCGAACAACCTGGACCACGTTGTTCTCAACCCTGGAATAATGCAGCTCCTAGGAAAATCAACAGGAGATGAAAGCCAGTCACCATCAGCAGCTCGTTGAAGTGCAGGGATGAGGGGATTTAGGTTCTAGTCCCAGGTCTGTGCTACAAACAGGCTACTTGCCCTCTCTGTACCTGTGTTTCTCCACCTGTTGACAAGAGACAACCCTGTTTACCTCTGCCACAAGAGTCTAAATGCTCCCAAGCCCTTTAAGAGGCCACACACTTCACTGCTGCAATTACCTTCCCTGCTCAGACGTCTCTAATTACCTGGTTAGCAGTAGTAGGACATTACTGAACCTTCTCCATCCCTCACCTAACAATCACCCCACTGACTGGAGAGCCTGGCTGTGCCTGCTCGAGTGCAGCAGGACTACAGCCAGGTGACCTTCAAGAGCTCCTTTGCCACTTCTGTGCAGCCTGGACTGCACTTTGAGAGGCTGATGAGAGTACCCCCTTGGTTTGTGCCCGTTGGCCTTTCTCACAAGGGAAGCCAACCCTGCAGCTTCCAGTCCCTGCGCTACGTCCTGGAATTGAAGAAGCCAGGGGCGGGCTGTAACCCATGGGAATAACAGAGGTGTGATTGCGTTGCGTTAGCGCCAGCCCACACTGCTCCAGATGATAAACACTGTGTTGGACCTTCTCTGTCTGTACCAGTCACTCCCAAAGACAACAACAGGCTGTGATGCAGTTTCATGAGGAGTGTAGAAGCACCACATATCCACTGTTGTCCTCCAACACAGTAGAACTGGCAATGCTCCACAGTAAATACTCCAGGGGTCATTGTTCTGCCCCATTTTTCAAGTAAAGAGAGCACTATGTGCCATGTCCTGCCTGTTTGGCCAAACTCCCTGGCACAGACCAGAGCCCTGCAAGGAGATCCCTGGGAGAGCCAGACTAGAGTCACAAACCCAGCAGGCCTTCAATTGCACAAGTGCAAACCAGAACACAGACAAAACCCACTTGAGGAACCCTGCTCCCAGTGCTCTCCTGCCCTCCCAAGCGAAAGAAGTGCTGTACCAGATCTGTTTTTCTCCTACGAAGTTTTGCAGCCAGGTGGGAGAAGTATTTTGTGGCTTGGCTGGACATCATCTGGTCCTGAAGTTTTGCAATGATTGCATTCTCTGTCTGCATTTTGGCCTGAGTTCCTTTCTCTATAGCACGCCTGAGGGACTGCAGCTCCTCCAGACGAGCAGCTTGATCCTAACAAGTAGGGAAGACAGAGACAGGATCAGTGCAACTCTTTAGAGAATGGGATTAAATACCCTGTGCAACTCAAATACCCTGTTCTCACCATCTTGGTCTTGTTGAGGGCCTGCTCTGTCTCATGGAGAATCCGAACGTAGGTGCCAGATTCCACCTTCAGGGCCTCCTGCCTAGAAAGGCACTGGGCAATCAGCTTCTTCATGGTCTTGGCATTGTTCTGTGAGCGGCTCAGAATGGTGACAAGCAGCTCATTCTTCTCCTCCTCCTTCCTGATGGACTTTCTGCAGTCAAGGATGTTTGCTTCTAGAGACTCGAGGTCATGGTTGTACTTGCTGGAGAGGCAGAGTGGATGGAAAATCGTCACAGGGAACGATCCGCACACTGAACAGTCACCCACAAATTCCTCTTCTCAAAGATGCTACTGCAGCAGCAACAGACTGAGAAGGAAGAGCTTTCTGAAGGCTGCTCTGCTTGCAGAGTCATTGCAAGATGGATGGAGACAGTAGAATTTAAAAGGAAATGTATGCAGGGAAATTAATTCCTTCCCTCAGTGCTGTCCCCACCCTCCATTCTCACCAGGAGCCACCAAATAAAAGGACTGATTGTGCCCAGAGGATCAAGACTCCAGAGCAAACACTTCCTTTGGCAACAGGAAAGCTTTCCTGAGGATCTCTAACAGCCTCACAAAACCCTAACAGCAAGCAACAGGTAAATCCTCCCTGCTGTCTAGTGCTTGGGATCAAGAGATGCTGCAAAGGTGAAGGAGCTCTTGGAATAAAAAACAAACAGAAACACACTAAACAGCTTTAAAAAAACCACACAAGTTTTGAGGGAGAGTTGTGTTCTGGATAAAGAGAACAGTAACAAAGAAGTGTGCTGCTCATCCTTCCAACCTCATTATGGGCTCTAGAGCAGCAAACATCATTATTTGAGGTGTCCCCCAGGACCATTTTGAGATACTGAACCTCAGCAGCTCCTGTGCAGCACTGTAGGCCTCATCTCTTTGCTTCATTTCAAGCAGGCTGCTATTCCAGTGGCCCATCAGATGCTTTTTCTCCATGTGAATAGCCTGCACCTCCATACAAGCCTAGGGAAGAGAGAGTCAGTGCACGGGATGAATCTCTACTCTGCCCTGGTGAGACCTCATCTGGGATATTGTGTCCAGTTCCAGGCCCCCCAGTTTAATTAGGACACAGAACTGCTGGAGACAGTTCAGTGCAGAGCCATGAGGATGATGGAGTAGGACACATCCCTGATGAGGAAAGGCTGAGGGAGCTGGGTCTCTTGAGCTTGGAGAAAAGGAGACTGAGGGGTGACCTCATTAATGTTTATAAATATGTGGAGGGTGGGTGTCAGGAGGATGGAGCCAGGCTCTGCTCAGTGTCATCTAGTGATAGGACAAGGGGCAATGGGTGTGAGCTGGAACATAGAAGGTTCTACATCAATGTGAGAAGGAACTTTTTTGTGGTGAGGGTGACAGAGCACTGGAAGGGGCTGCCCAGGGGGGTTGTGGAGTCTCCTTCTCTGGAGATGTTTAAAACCTGCCTGGACATGTTCCTGTGTGACTTGGTCTAGGTGATCCTGCTGTGGCAGGGGGATTGGACTAGATGATCTTTCGAGGTCCCTTCCAGTCCCTAATGTACTGTGATACTGTGGGTTAAGAAAGCCAGTTCATGTTCCAAGGCACTATTTTAGTTCTGTTCACACTACACTGGGCAGGAACAGCTTCAGGTCACACCTCTGGTTAACAGTGACACCAGACCACAGAGCACAGGTCTGCAAAAATAGAAGTGCTGAGAAGGTGGGGGGAGGAGGTGATTTACACCCCATTTTTAAAGACAAAAAGCCCCACAATAGCAGAAGTCCGTCTGACAGGAAGGAACCACACAGCCTTGGCCTAGATTGCACAGAGCACATGAACAAGAGCCAGAGGGGTCAGTCCTCCCAGAGGGAAATATTAACCATGAGTGGAAACAGCACCCTCCTACCTCATTTAGTGCCTGTCGAGTTAATTTGGTGTCCTCTGCCTGGGCTGCAAGCTGAGCTTCAAACAGAGCAATCTGTTCCTGGAGCCCATGGACTTTTCTGGTTAAACGGTCTATCAGAAGATCCTACAGTCAGAACCAGAGAGTTCAGGATGAGTGAGATCATCTCAGTCTCAACCAACTACATTCTGTAAGAACACCACCACAGCAACAACTTTCGGGAGAACAGAACCTCCTTGGCTGATTTTTTGGTTTCACTGCTCCATTCCCAGGGCTAAGCTGATAGTTCACATCAGTGGTCACTCCTGTCAGGGTGGGTCACAGGGTGCCACCTCATCAGCAGCCAGGAACCTTCAGAATTTCCGTTTTAAAAGCCTTTGTGAACAAAACCCATTCAAATCCGTTCAGCTTCAACTGTTTGCCTGCGATCCTGTGTTGGTGGTGACAATCCTCAGGCTGTGTGGAGGCGGCAGAGGGAGCTCCAGCTCCCCGACCTGCTCAGCTCGGTTCCAAAGTTGGCTTCTCACCCTCAAACTCATTGTGAACCTCAAGAACAACTCCCCTGCCTTGAGCACACGATACTGCTTCACTGAAGATCGTTCTGTGCCCACACTCCCTCAGCTTGAGTGAGGAGTGATTTAGTGGTGCCAGCAGCCTCTGGGCAGTACGTGCCGCTGTCTTGGGATTCTGCTCAGTTCTAGAAAAGCCTGTGGGTTTGTTTTTTTTTCAGTTATTTGGGAAAAATACCCCCCACACACACACATCTTCCCTGACCCAGGCATCCAGCCTTCCTTCTGACAAGGCAGCGCTTCCTCCAAGACCAAACACCACCTTCCCTACTCAGTAAATGATTTAAAGAAATTATTTTAACTTGGTACCTGTTTTTTCTTTTCCACCTCAGCCTGGAGTTTCTCAGCCTCAGCCCTCTTTCTCGACTGTTTCATCAGCACAATATTATGCTGCACATCCTCTCCCATGTGCTGTGTGTAGAAGAGGCGCAAGGCCAGGTTCTCAACCTGGGTCTGCAGTGCAGAAACTGGGGAGGCAGGAGGAGGAATATTTTCAGAGAGGCAAGTTTGTAGGACATGCTTTACATGGATTAAAGGGAAAGAAATGCCCACAGCCTGACCCACACAACTACCAGCTATGTGAGAATTTACATTGGCTTTGGGGTGCAGCCCCTGGGCAAAGCTAAAACCCTTAGCAGGCAGTTCCTTGATTCCCAGCACACAGAATCCCAGGAGATGAAAGGAGGAGCTGTAAATCTACTCCTCTGCCCCAAAACAGGCCTGTCTCTCAGCTTGCTGAATGTCTCTCTAGTCTCTGCCAATAACCCGCAGAAGCTCTCCAGGTAGTTGATTTTAATGCTGTGCTCTCACAGAATCATCAAATCATCCTGGCTGGAAAGGACCTCCAGGATCACCAAGTCCAGCCCTCATCCCAACATCTCCCTAACCCCTAGACATGGCCTCAAGTGCTCTAGCTACTTGGTTTTTAAACCCCTCCAGGGATGGGGGCTCCACCACTTCCCTGGGCAGCCTGTTCCAGTGCCCAAACACTCTCTCAGGAAAGAACTTCCCGAGATCCAATCTAAACCTCCTCTGACACAACTTGAGGCCATTTCCCCTTGCCTTATCATCAGTAATTTGGGAGCAGACTGCCACTGCAGTCTTTTACTGTTTCTACCCAAATACCCACAACACAAAAAGAATGAGTCTAGCCTTTTTCTTTCTTCTGAGTCCCAGAAAACTACCTGCCAGCAAGAGTTTTAGTCCTAAAGGCCTTCTTAGATGTCTAATATGGCAACAAGGTCTAAGAAACCATAGAAATTATGGGGCAGCCAGGAACACCCATGGAGATTTTCAACAAGCACCTTGTTCCCAACTCATGTCACTGTGTTTTCCAATCCAGGGCTTGACCAGCATCCACATTCATCTCACCACACAGCACTGGAAGTAGGGAACACTGCAAGGACTGTCTCGGTCACCTGTCTTGCGCTCATTGTCTGTATCCTGGCTCATTTTCTTGTAATTAAGCCTGAGGCCCTCCAGTTCCTCTTCCAGCTGCTGCCGTGCTGCTGCTGCTCGAGTGTGCTGGTTGCGGCTCTTCTCCAGCTCCGTCTGCAGACGCAGCAGCTGCTGCTGCACCTCGTACAGAATCACCCCAAGCTCTTCTCTCTGTACTTTGCTCGCCTTTGCTGCTGTCCTCTGTGAACACAAGAGGAAATCAGCCCTCACTTTGACATGGGCAGGGTGTGCTGCTGTGGGAAGTAAAGGAATACTGTGAGGTACCAGCTCCTGAAGCTCTAGGTTCGCTTTTTCCATCTGCTTAGTCAGGAAATTCTTCAGGGCAGCCTGGAATCTTTTCATCAGGGGCTGGAAAGAAATATAGATCACAGATTAACAGCAATAAATGATGAAGAAACCTTCCTGCTACTCCAGTATTAAAACACTGCATTTTCTACCACGGAACTATACAAATGAAACCACCAAGTCTGTGGAGAACAGTAAGATTGGAGAACTTCTCACATGCTCTGGGTCCAAGACAACCAGTTCCTTTTCTTCTGTGGTTTCTTCATGCCTTCCACTCATTTCAGGTTCCTCAGCTCCAGGCTGCTGGTGTTGCTCTTCCCACCTTTGGTCACTAGGGAGCTGATCCCCTTGCTCAATGGCAGCCTCTGGACAGAAAGAAACAGGCTCTTCAATATTACCTGGACGCCAAATCTTTCAAAAAAGGGAAGATATAAATAACCTCCCTGAAAAAGGAAAGATGTAAATAACCCCCTCTTTAGATTTCAGTGTCAAATCTCCAGGTGGATTAATAATGAGCAAAAAAGGAGGAAACTGGAATCTGCTGGAGAGAAGGTGTCAAGCACTGTCCTGTCAGTAAGGAGCTGAGCAGTACCTGACTCCAGAGCCATGGACAGTGCAGGAGCCTGTCGAGTTGTTCCTGAAGGGAAGGGAGGGTTTTCCCTCTCTGCTCTTGGCTGCTCCATGCCGCCTACTTCAGGAGGATAGCTGGCTAATTCCACTTTGTCCGGGAAAATGACAGGAAATTTTTCCTGAAACACAAAATCCATTGCCTGAAACAGCTTCTCAGTCTCAAGTCTACCTACCCCTAAAAATCTGTGTATTTTTGTCACCAGGAGACATGAACAGTGCCAGTAACCACCCAGACCGCTCTGAGCTCAGTGCACAGGCACACTGGCAAAGCAGGGCACATCTTGATAAAGACCCACTTTACGCAGCACAGCACTCTCTGCTCTCGTCAGCACTGTTGTATTCTTTGTGCTTGAGCAATTAGCTTCTTTCTGTTCCAGTTTTGATTGAGTTTGCGTTTGCAGCAACAAACAGAATGTACAAACACCGGCCATATGCTCCATGAATGAGATTATAGAGATTATCGTAGTTATCTCACTTCTGCAGAGCCAACCAACAGCTCTGGAGCTCCTCTTTCTGCTGGGGAAGGTGTCTCTTCCTGGTCCTCTGGAGGAACAGGCTCTTCCTCTTTGTGGTCATTCCTGTTCTCTGTTGCCTGGCACAGAATGGGCAAAACCAGAACAGCAGCATTAGAGTGGCCTTGGACTTCAGTGTAAAGCTGTGATATGATAACAGCAGCTTTTTGTCATGGGACACAGAAGTTTCCTTTAGAAGTTTAATCTCCAGGGGCTAAACTGCTTTTCACAGTGTCTGGAGCAGCAATGTCCTAAGTGAGGACCAAGGAAATTCAAGATGCCACTGACACACAGGTCTGTGATTACACTTACTGTCCAGTGACTGTTTTATAGACAGAACAAAGCTGTAACAGTCACTCGCTCGTCTTACTTCTGATTGAAAGGGCTTCCCTGCTGCCTGGCTCTGTAGAGACGGGTGGGGACACGGTGGGATGGCTCAAGGGAAATCACCTGCACAGCGGGATGGGCCGGGTCTCTGTCCGCAGGCTGCTCCGGGGAGCCCGACTGCACCTCAGCTCCCTCTGCTGCGGCAGCAGGGGTCTCCGCCATGGTCTGGGGATGGCCTGGGCCTGCAACCACAGCAGGGGAATGAGGGGCAAGGGAGGGGGGAGAGGGAAGGGGAAGAGGGAAGAGAGGAGAGTGAAGGGGAGAGAGACAGGTCAGTCAGTACCAGCCCGGAGCGTCCCGCAGCCTCGGTTCGGTTTGGTTCGGTTCGGTTCGGTTCGGCCCGACCTACGACGCAGCCACGCGCGTCCTCCCGTTGCCGCGGCAACGCGTCAGCGCGCGGTCACGTGACGTCCCGGCCCGCACCACCTCCGCACGCGAGGAAGGGGGGAGTCAGGCTGCACTGCGGGTGGGGGTAATCGGCCTGCACCATCTCCACCCGTGGGGAGGGGGGCCGGGCCGCACCGCCTGAGGCCGTTGGGCCCGGACCAGCAGCAGGTACCGGTACTGGCAGCGGGCGATCCGTCCGTCCCGGATCAGGGTGGGCGGGGCGGGGCGGGGCGGAGGGCGGACACCACCCTCCCCACCCCGTGTGGGCCGCACCGGGCCGGGCGGAGCAGGGCCCCTGGGGCAGCGGCGTGTCGGAGCCGCCCGGTCCGAGCTGGGCCGGGCCGAAGTTTCCCTGGGATCGTCAGTGCCGGTAAAAGGCGGCGGGAGGCGGCGGGGCTGGGGCAGAGGAAGGGCCGGGCGGGCCCAGGAGTACTGCTCATCACGCGTGTCCCTGTCACAGCGGGTCGGGATGAGGGTCTCACTGTGACCTCCCACACTCCTGGAGGGCTGCACCCAGCCCTTTGATCCTACTCTTTGTCCTCCCTCGCTTCACCCCCTCCGCAGGCCCCCACTTCGGGCTGGAGCTCTGGGCTGTGAGATAGTTCAGATCGGTGCAGGGCAGTTCCCCCCCCAGCCCTGGGGAAGGGAATTTCCTTCAGAACACCCCAGAGCTCGGGGTTTAAGTGTCGAAGACTCGGTGCCTGGTTGCCCTGCTGCCTCTGGAGCCCCAGGACAGGGGGTTTTGGGCGCAGGGTGGGGATGTTGCTCTGGTACTGCTCTCACTCCACAATGAGTCTGCTCCTTTCTCCCGAAGGGTGCCCCCCTTTTCCCTTCTGGACTGGTGTCTGGACTTGTGAGGGTGCTGAGGGCTTGGCTGTCCCTCCGGTGGGGAGCCGTGAAGGATCTTTGAGGAGAAAATGAAGATGTCAGCCAGGAGAGCTCAGGGTGAACCTGGCTGCTGCTCTTGTCGAAGCCTTCTGTAGGTTGGAGGTTCAGAGTTGCTTCTTATGCTGGTAGCTTAGCTAAAAGCAGAGGAGTCTGAAAACTGCCTCTCTGCCCCGCTTTGTGAGTGGTATCTGGGTTTATTCCATCACTGTGGGGCTGATGTGAAGCTGGAGAACCAAGATGCTGGCAAGGAGGGCATGGGACATAGCCCAGCCTGTGGTGGGGTGAAAGGAGCCTGTGTCAGAGGGTCATGGACACTTGGTCTGATGTCTGTTGTATTCAGAAAGGACTTTTCAGTTAGTTCATAGATTCAGCAGCCAAACCAGGCTTCTGGGCTGTTTTAGCTGCTGATACTGAAGGATGGAGCACTTTGTGTGAGCAGGATATTGGGAGTTAAAAGCTGTAAAAGTGTCACCTCCTGCACAAGCAGCTGAGTAGTAGGAAATGGTGGTTGGGGTGGAGGGACATCTGGCACAAACACTTGTGTTGTGCTCTGTGTGCTGGAGGGGTGGGGAGCTTTGTGTTTGCTTTTTTATGCCTCAGCAGGTGTGGCTGGGAGCAGCGGGCAGGACAGCTCAGAGGCACAGACTGACAGTATTCAGTCTGCTGTCCCTTTCCTTCTGAAAGCTGGGGTGTACCCGAGTGAAATCTGTTCCACTGGAGTGGCTGGAACCAGAGCTGTGTGAGCATGGGGATTTCAGTCAGTTCTGGTGACTCTGTTCCTTCCCTGTGCTTTGTAAGCTGCTGTCACACTGGCAGGTCAGCAGTGAGAGACGACTTGGTGACCTACATAATTCTCCCCATGCAGTGGGATGACTTCACAACGGCTCCCCACGGGAAATGTGTTTCCTTGATTTGTTAAGGTCACCTTCGATAGCTCCAGCTAGGAGCCAGGAGGTTGGAAAGCTGCTTTTTTTTGGGTTTTTTCCTCATGTAGAGGTATCGTGATACAAAGGGATGGTTGTTACAAGGGCTCTCATGAATACACAGTGAAGCGTGGATCAAGTGAGTGACCAGCTGAGAGTCACACAGCAGGTCCAGCCAGAGAACTGGGAAGAAGCTGTGAGTCCGGACTCCCAGCTCCTGCCCTCTGTCTCTGGTCAATTTGCCTTTGAGGTACCAGAGATGCAAATCCAGGACTTGCTCTTCCCAAAGGGAGGAGGAGTCAGGATCTTCTGTGGTGTTGGGACCTCCACAGTGCAGTGACTGTGTAAAATTAAATGTAAGTTATTAATGGGAAGAAGAAAGAGCCTGCTGCAGTCTTCTTACTTAAGCTGTTTCATGCTTAAATCTGGTGCTGATGTTTGCCTGCTCATGTTTCTCCCCTGGCCCAGGCTCACTGTAGGTCTCGTGTTGTGCTTCAGGAGTCCTGTGGCTCCTCTCACTTGGCTGGGGAGGCTGTTCAGCACCTGCCACGCACACAGCCCTCAGCCCTGCCTCGTTGGCTGCGGCCGACCCCCAGCACCAGCTGTCATGTGGCTCCGTAGGTTAAATTTATACCTCAGAGAATCCTGGGTGCCCTGTGAGCTCCTAAACCTCTCTGGTGTGAGCGTGTGCCTCGCAGACCTGCAGAAATGTGCCGGAGCCAGCGCCAGCCCGTGAAGAGCCCAGCCTGGCCCTTCTGTGCCGGAACACGGGAATCCTGTACAACCGGAGGCAACACCATTTGGTGGAGCAACGCGTGCCAAGGGGAGGGTGTGATCTGCCAAGCCAAACAGGATCTTGTGGTTGATGGGTTTGTGCAAAGGGGAAGGGCTCTTCCACCGCAGGTGAGCAGCCCCTGTTACTGGAGCTGCCGCTGGCTGGACCTGATCAGGCTCTTGGGGTGATTTCAGGAGTTGGCTCGCTGGTGCATGCCTGAGCTCTTGTGTAGTTGAGGAGTGCTGGCATTGCCTGGGAGAGCAGCCAGGGGCTGTGCCAACACACTTGGTAGCTGTAGTGAGGATTTTCAGCAGCCACAGTTGATGTGTGGGAGAAGAAAATGTGTGTGTGCTTAATAAACATTGGCACAAGCAGGAACTGATCCGCTACAGCAGCACTTCAGCTTCTGGAGACCTGGGTTGTCTTTGCCACACTGAAAAGATTCCCTTCAGATCAGAGGATCAACAGAAATTAATATGAAAACTATTTCTTGGTTTTGGAATGCTGCTGCTTTAGTGCTGACTTGGCTCTGGGACAGTTCCCTTCTGCCTTCCCAAACCCACACAAGAGATAACAGCAAAATTTGCTTCCCCTCACAACCCAACCCCACGGGCAGCGCCTGTAGATGTTGTCCCACATAGAAGAGGGCTCAGAGAGGAGCAACCCTGTACTTGATGGATTGTGCTGTGGGCAATCCTGGCATTGCCAAGCCATGTTCCAGAGACTTCTGGTGTGTGTGAGCAGGCTGGCTGACCTTCAGAGTTCCAGTCCATCACCTGGCCCTAGCTGGGACCCACTGCTGCTCTTTTTGTGCAGCCCCAGTGGTGGGACTGGCCTCTGCAGGTTGCCCTGTTCTGGGGCACCATTATCCCTGCTACCCGGTCACAGCTAACTGCCTTAGCACTTCTGTCCTCCACAGACAGCTCTTCCCCTCTGTGCCAGTGCCAGTTCCCCTCTGTGAAAACTACTAATAGTTTCCCCTTTCTTTACTCTCCCCTCAGCAATCCTTTTCCATGCCCCAGGTCCCTCATGTCACCCTCCCTGAAACCATCCAGTGTCTTGCATCAGGTTTTCTTTAGTGCTGCAGCCAAAGCTGCCCAGGAGTTCATGGCCTGTGCCAGTGATGAAGGGGTTCCATTGGGCCTTGCTGATGCTATTTTTATTTCCCAAGGTATTAGGTTGCTTGTTTGCAGCATTGCAATGGTCTTTCTCTGATTTCTGATGCAGAGCTCTCCGGCAACACTCTGTTCTTGTGCAGGCAGGATGCCCCTCTGTCTCATCCCCAGGACGCATGTCTGTACCTGCAGCACCGTCCACCTGCACCTCATGGCCATGCCAAGGCAGCAGGTGTTCTACAGGATCAAAGCCACCTTCCCTTTGCATCCCTCCTGCTTTCCAGGGAGCAGCTTTTGATCTGTTACCTGTTGCTTTGTTCTTTCTCTGTCAGGCAGAAGCTAATTAAGTGTTGCCCCTGTTGGCAAAGGAGCCCTGCACCTCTTCTTGAGAGCCCCTGGAGACCTGTAGCAGGCTAGCACACAAGCTCTCCATCCAGACCTGCATCTCCATCTGCTGTCCTGGGCTGGAGGAGCTCACTCCTCATTTCTGAGGAACCATCCCTGGCTCAACAGCCCCTGGTACCACCTACCAACCCCTAACATTCTGTGATTCTTCCTTGGCATATGCAGGTCTGTAGGTAAAGAGCTGACATAGCTAAAGGCCTGGATATCCAGTAGCTGAGCAGACTGTGCTGTGGCAAAGCATCGTGGTAGCAGATGAGCTCCTTGCTGCAGAGGCTCAGGGTCTGTGATCCATGCAGGTCACCCCACATCACTGCTTTGCACTCCCGTGTTGCAATGCTGTGTTGTAACTGGGGAAGTTGCTGCAGCAGTCCTCGGTCTGTGTTCTTGCAGGGTGCCGTGGGGGAGAGGTGCCTTGCTCTTTTCATGTGATCAAGGGAAGTGACTTTCTCCAAGGTGCAACCAGAGCCTGAAACAGTGCTGTGGGTTTGGTGATCTGGGCAAGAACGAGCAGGTGTCTCCATTTGGTTTTGGGGGCTGAGCCATGAAGATAAATGCTGTGGTTAGTTCTAGAAGGAAACGTGGGTGTGCAGGACCTGCAAAGCAATTCTCTTACCCTACACTTTCTGGGTCTGCTAGATTGCAGGGCTGAGGCTTCGCCATCAAGTTGCATCAAAGACTGAAATGCAGAAGCTCCTTCTGCTGCAGTTGAAGCCAACAAACTTAGTGACTGCCAGTTAAATCAAGAATTTGTCCTTTACTGAAGGCTCTGTCAGCTGCTGGGCAGTCTCATGTGCAGTCTTCTGTCTGGACGAATCTGTTGGAAGCAGGACAGCTATTTTCTCCTGCAGGTTTCACTCTGCTCTTCAAGAAACACTCTTGTCTGTTTGCCCTTTCTGCCTCCTCACTCCCTGCTTTGCCCAGAGACACCGCTGAGATGGGGCTGCAGGAACACAGATACTCAGTGTTGGATGATGCTCATTTCAGGTCCCTCAGTGTTTCCTCCCGTCTGTGCTCCTGGTGCTACAAGCTGGGGCCTGTCTGCTTTCCCTTTAACTCCAGCTCCCCTGCTCCATGCTCTGCAGACTGAGGTGTGGGGCTTGTCACAGGGAACACGCTGAGCTGAGCCATCCTCTCCATGCGCTTCCCCTGGACCTGGCTCCATCACAGAGTCACTGAATCCCTCTGGTTGGAAAAGACCCCTTGGATCATCAAGTCCAACCACCTAACCAACAAGTTCACCCCTAAACCACATCCCTCAACACCTCATCCAAATGATCTTTAAACACATCCAGGGATGGCGACTCAACCACCTTCTGGCACAGGGTGCTACCTGCTGGGTCGGACCAGTCTGCTCACAAGCAAGTGAGACCGTGTAATTACAGAGGAACAAAAGCTGAGGGTTCCTCTCCTCCTGTGCTTTTGGCAGCACAGAACCTGCCTCTGCTCTGCTGCCTGGCTGGGGATGGCAGCAACAGGTTCAGCTGCTCTGCGTTGAGTTGTGTCTGTGGGACTGCTTTGTGCAAGACCCGCCTGCTGCTTAGACTCCTTCAGTCTTCTTCCTGATCCATCCCTAGCTTAGGTGTCTCCTCCAGATTCACGGTAGAGCTGCTCATCAACAGCACATAGTTTCCTTTGGGTACAGAGCTTAGCTGGGGTTCCTAGTCAACTATTAGGTCATGGTACCGATGGATTGGATGGGATGGATGGATGCAGTGCCCTGGGCTGGTGTGCCACACTCTGCTGTTGGGGTCTGCTGGCTCTGTGGAATGTGGTTCTCTTGCCTCTTAGTCCTGAGGAAGCTCTACTGAACCAAACCCAACCCCCAGTCCCTCAAGCACACTGTGGCAGGAGCTGCTAACCCACAAGGAGCTTGTTTTGATTAATGTTTTTTCAGAGCTGAGCAGTTACTGTGGATGAAGCAGCAGTGCCTTGTTTAATGTTGTGGTCTCAGCAGTTTTTCTGTGCTGGAGGAATCCTCCGGGGTCTACTCTGACTCTCTGACATCCCCAGGACAGTGATTCATCAGGCCGTGCTGCAGCACTGAGCTGTTCCCTTAATGGGCAGTTTTCAGTGACAAGCTTTACTTTCCTGTTTCCTCCCCACAGTAACTATTAAAATGTGGGTTTTTACTGCCTTCATATTTCTCTGTTGTGGAGGAAAAACATCCCAGGGTTCTGTACTTGAGCATCTTTAATCCATAGAGGTGCAGATCCAGAGCATCTGGAGGCTCTGGCTGCTCAGTGCAGCAGTTGATGGGGAACTCTTCCTTTGCAGACAGTGCCAGGCACGCGCCGGGCTGTCATTATCGTTCCTCTAAAGCTGTTCTTTCCTCCTCCTTGGCAGATCTTCTGACTTTGGCTCCTGATTAAAGCTGACAGATGATGGAACATTTCCTTGGCGATGTCTCTGGGCCGACTCCTCCGACGTGCCTCTTCAAAAGCTTCCGACCTCCTGACCTTGAATTCTGGTGGTGGCAGCAGTTCATCTTCCCTGCTCGATGGGGAGATTCTCTACTCTAAGAACAATGTCTGTGTGCACCCACCTGAGCTGCTGCAAGGCATCGGGGAGCACCATCCAGGTGATGGGGTGTTGTGGGCCCTGCTCACTCACACGTTTTCTCTCTTGTTTCTGTATCAGATTCTGCATGTTGGGCTCTCTAAACAATTAAGAGGTGCCAGTGGGGGACAGGGCAAGGCTTTGTCTTCTTGTAGACAAGGGAAAGCCATCCACAAGCTGATCCATCAGCTCTTTTATTAGTAGGAAAATGGGTGATAGTTCTCCCTTCTCTTCTGGTCTAGTGTGGATTTACCTGTTTTATTAAATCCTTCTGTATTGCCAGAAGACAAACAGTTGTCATTTGAAGGCTGCAACTTCTGGAGCTCTTTCAAATGTGGGCAAATATGGCCAGAAAGCCAAGTGCCACTTGGTAGCTGTCATTGCTTACAGTGGCCACTCATCGAGGGAAGGGAAAAACATGATTGTGGCTGCCTGCTCTGGGGTAAATGAAGGGAACTGCTGTCCTGTGCCTTGATTCTCGTGTGGTACTGCTCTCTTTCATGTTTTCATCAAAGAGAGCCACAGCTTCACAAAGCTGGTTGCTCTGTGAATGCTGACCCACACTTCCCTTTCTGAGTGTGCAGCTCTGGTTTGTTCTGTTGGCTTCCCATGACAGTTGTAGCCCTTGAGCTACCCCAAGGTAAATATTCTTGAGAAAATAATATTCAGCTGGTGCCTGTACCTGTTTAACTAACAAACAGTAGAGGGTTTTTCATGTGGCAGCTCGTTCCAGACCTTGCTCTGGATTCGTCCAGCAGGTTGAAGGGTTAGGGTGTCATTTCCGTGTCTACTCAGGCCAGAGGGAATTCAGACTGTTCAGAAGCCACGAGCAGACTTGAGATTGTGTGTAAACGCCGAGTAAAGTTGAGCACTCCACAGTTCAGTGGGCAGAGCTCTCTCCTGGTAATTCAAAGGGTTGGGTTTCTTTCCCATGTGTGATGATGGGGAGCTGGGGGGAGCTGGAGATGGCCCAGTGTCAGGTTTAGGCAGTTTCCTGAGAGTAAAGCTGTGCTGTCACTGACTGCCCCTCTGCTCTCTCAAAGGCTACTTGTGCTTGTACACGGAGAAGGATGAGCTGCTGGGAACCACGCTTATCCTCGCCTGGGTGCCGAACTCTCGCATTCAGCGGCAGGACGAGGAGGCCCTGCGCTACGTCACCCCCGAGAGCTCCCCGGTGCGTAAAGCTCCCCACAAACGTGGCCGCCACACTCAGGGTTTCGGCGTCATCCGGCCAGCTTCCCCCAGTGAGCAGAGAGGGCTGGTGGGCCTGAAGGGAGAAGACCTCCTACCTGGGTCACAGCCTGTGAAAGATGTGGCTTACATCGGCTCCCCCTCTTCGGAAGGGGAGAAGCTCTCCCAGTGCCGCTCCCCGCAGCCTGCCCGCAGCGACTCGGGGATCCTGTCGACAGTCAGCTCTCAGGAAGAGCAGAACAGGTCGGAGCTGTCAGTGGAGGGGACTGAGGAAGGTCTGGACTGCAGGCCGGAGCTGGGGGAGGACGAGGGCTCCCTGGAGCTGTCTGCTGATGACGTGAGCAGGGACAGCACTTTTGACTCTGACTCTGATGCCTTCTCTTCCCCCTTCTGCCTCTCTCCCATCAGCGAAGCCCTTGGGAAGAGCAGTAGCTCGGTGTTTCTGGATAATGAAAGCAGGTGAGTGCATCCTCTTCTCTTCCTGGGGAAATGGCTGGGGAGCAGGTTGCTCAGGCTGCAGATGCTGGACAAGATTGAGAAGCATTGTGGTGGCACTGAGCTGAATGTCTGTCTTGCCCTTGGATGAGGTACAGAGATTGTTTCCTGGCCAGTCCTGCTCAGTGAACCCTGGCCCTGGATGTTCTGGACCTGGAGTGTTCCAGGTGGAGTGTGTGGAGCCCTGGAAGCAGCATTACTGAATTAAAAAGGTCCTTTGTTGGTCTGATTGGCTCTGCTGAGGAGATGTGCTGGTTACTTGTGGGGAGCTACACCAAAGTGTCTGTCTGCCTGCCTCTGCACTGTGGGTGCCTCTGGAGGGCTCCGCGTTGACACGAAGGCTGCCTGTGTGAGCTTGTTTGCTGCTGTTCAGTGCAAGGTCCCACTTAGGATCCATAAATGTTCCTTCTTGCTGTCTGCCCTGGGTATTTAACACAGGGCCAGTGCAGACACTTCTCAGTGGCACCTGCAGGAAATTCTGTGAGGAGAAAGACAACAGCTTGGCAAAGGAATGAGGACCCGTAACCCCCATCTCACCCACTGTACTGGTTCACACTGCTTCTGGCTCTCTGGTGCCCTGTGCAGTCACCCCCTGTGGCTCAGGGAGGTGCTGTGTCTGTGAGGCACCGTGGGCTGGTGTTCAAGGTATTGTTCAACCTCAAAATTGGAGCTGTCCTTTGTGTGAGTCAACAATGACTGCACCAAGATGGGGCATGGGAGGAGGTTTTGCCTCTTCATGGGCAGATCTCGAGCCCAGTGAACGCCGGTAAGAACAGAGTTTGAGGACAGAGTGTTCTAATGGATTCAGCCCTCTCTGAATATTTCCAAACACTTCAGAGCAGTGATCTCAGCCTTTGTGTCAGTGCTGTGTTCCTTGTGTGCCCTAGCAGAATGCTTCTCCTGAACTGTGACCCCACAGGGTTATCTGGGCTTGAGCTCTGCAGCAGCTGGGCCAGCAGTTGAGGTAGTTCTGCCTGGAGAAAGAAGGCTCCCAGGTGACCCTCTACCAGCTTTCCAATTTCTGGAGGGGGCTGCAGGAAGGCTGGGGGAGGGCTTTTGACATGGCTGGTAGTGGGAGGATGAGGGCAAAGGGTTCCAGACTTGAAGAGAGGAGATTGAGGTTGGACATGAGGAGCAAGTCCTTTTGTGTGAGAGTGGGGAGATGCTGGAACAGGTTGCCCAAGGAAGTTGTGGCTGCCCCATTCCTGGCAGTGTTGAAGGCCAGGTTGGCTGGGGCCTTGAGTAACCTCATCTAGTGAAGGTGTCCCTGCCTCTGCAGGAGGGGTTGGAACTGGATGATCTAAGGTCCCTTAGATCTAAGTTCCAGCAGTAGGATTCTGAAAGGAAAACTGCAGAAGGCTCTTGCCCTGAGTGCAGCAGGGAGATGGCTGCACAGACTGCAGGGCAGGGCCTGGGCACACACAGCACTGTGGTTTGACTGCTCTGCAACACTCTGAGCTGCTAACAGTGACAGGGAAGGAAGGAACTAACAGTTTATTACATCTTCACTGCCCTCCACGAGCCTTCCTGCGGTGTCTCCCTCACAGCACCTGGCTCAGGCGAGCCCTCTGCCGGCTTCTGCTCCCCGGCATCCAGTCCCAGTATCTCCGGCAGCGCTGAGCCTGGCTTTGCACACACACACACACACACACTGCTCCTGGGCCTTGCTTGTCTTCTTTTCCCTTTGCTCTTCTCCCCTCTCCCTCCCGTCTTCTCCCCTCTCCCTCCCGTCTTCTCCCCTCTCCTGCTCTGGCATCAGCCAGTGCCTTGCCTGTCCAGCACCCATCATTTGCAGCAGATGAACACAACAGTCCTTTCATTGTTTGGGCCTCCAGACCCAAACACCTTGTGTCCGGTTTGCCCACTTTTCGTGCCCAGACCCCCCTTGCAAGATCTCTGCAGGGTCTTCAGTGCTGCTGAGCTGGAGATGTGTGGAGCACTTGGCTAAAGTCTCCTCGCTCAGTGTTGTGGGATTTACTGCTCTGAGCCCAGCGTTTTGGGGGTGGGGGATGCTGTTTCAGATGTCACTACAAGCATGAGACCCAGCTTCCTCAGATCATAAGTCAGTTGTTCTGTTGTTTGGGGGGTTTTTTTTGTGTTGCTGGCTGCTTCCCATCAGAGCCAGGACTGGAGTGCAAACAAAGTGTGTACTGCTGGCAGGCTGTTTTGCCTCTTTTCCCTCCCTACCCCCCGGTCACCACCTCCTCCCCACGGATGGTTCTGGTTATTTCACTCAGTGCTGAGGAGCAGAGAGCACTCTGCCTTTCCCTGCGATGCTTTCTGAAGGCTCAGGAACATGTTTCGGGGGTCTCTGGGTCACCTTTCTTTAGGTACCGTCACAAACGGAGAGCTGCGGCACTGCAGAGAATGAGGGTATGAATGTAGAGTTGGGATCAGGGGCTCACGGTGACCAGGAGCCTCTTGGAGCTCCCACTGAGAAGGTGACTTGGCCCCTTGGGCAGGAGGGACCCAGTCCAGACTGGTGTGTGTGGAGCAGAGATGGGGAGAAAGAAGGGAGGAGGGTTTGGATGCGGTTGAGTTGCACAACAAGTCAATCATCTTAAGTCAACAGCTCGCCTGGTAGAACATAAGGAAATAAAACCCTATCCATTGTTTTTTGGGGTTTTTTTTCCTCTTTGCTTCTCAGTTTGACTGGCTGCCAGGGAGCCCCTGCAGCGATCGACACTCTCCTCCCATTTACACAATTCCTCGGGCTAGGAGCTATGGGAGTGTCCCCTCACCAGCTCTCACAGTCTTGCTTCTCTTTCTGGACCAGCCTGGCTCTGCATCCTGTGCTCCTGACCCCAGGAAAGGAGGCTTCGCTCTCTGGGGTTTGAGTCCTTGTTGGCTTGGGTTGCTCATGGTTCCTGCAGGGAAGTCACTGACTGTTTCTGTAGGAGAAGGATTGTGGAAATCAGGTTGTTCCTTTCTGTCCCTTCCCCACTCTGTAAGGGCAGGTGTTGGGGGATTTTGTGCCCAGCCAGAGCAACCCCTGGTTAACTGGGGCTTTTCCCTGTGGTGGGTGGAAGCTAAAGGCTGTTTGCTCAGGTACCAGGCTGCACTCGCTGTTACCTGCCTGTGAAAGTGCTGGAGAGGACAAAGAGATGCTGGTGCTGGCTCCATCACCCTGGGGTGTTGGTCAGTAAGAGTCAGAATTTGAAGCCTCCAGTGGTGGAATCATTGGAGTGGAGCTTGGGACAACATCTGCCCAGAGGCTAGAGCTCTGTGGATTGAGCAGGCATCAGCTCTCACTTCCTC
This sequence comes from Rhinopomastus cyanomelas, assembly GCA_013400115.1. Classification (NCBI taxonomy): domain Eukaryota; kingdom Metazoa; phylum Chordata; class Aves; order Bucerotiformes; family Rhinopomastidae; genus Rhinopomastus; species Rhinopomastus cyanomelas. Next base: position 281,712 of record VXBP01004896.1, read on the forward strand.
AGGACTTGATTTAATGGAAGAAGATTTGATTTAATGACCAGTGTGGTCACAGGTGTCAGTGTGAGAAGGAAGCATCTTCCTAAGAAGGTGATAATTTGAGCAACTGGTAGTAAAACTCTGGCATTTTCATAGTGGAGCTGCAGTTCCCCTGTTGTGCAGCAGCCCTGAGTTGACAGAGCTCAGTGCTGAGGAGGCTCTGAGGAGAGCACTCAGCACCAAGAGCTCCCCGGACCCTGTGGTTGATGCAATTTTTGCAGATGTGTTGCACATCCTGTTGTTGAGGCTCTTCCCAGGGAGCTAATCAGTAAATGAGGGTCTCGCCAGGGAGCGGAGGGTGGCCGCAGCTCCCTGAGCACGCGGGCTTGCGTCATGTTGTTTTGGCAGCTCACCTGAAGGGCTTGGAGCTCCTCAGAGCCCTGCAGAATAAACAGGAGGCAAAAATTACCAGGGAAATGAACTGAAATTAGTGTGAGCTGGAGTCATCAAGAGGCTGGGAATTCGGGGCTGGCACAGAAGTGATTATATCCTTGGTACCAGAGGAATTGGCCACAGGTTTCCACATCTCCTGTCACTTCTTGTGTCACGCTGTGCTGTGGTGGCATCAGCCATGGGGCTGCCTCGCTCCTGCAGGTCTGGTTCCCCAGAACCCTGCCTGAGCAATGTAGGGTGTAAGACACCTAAGCACCTTTATTTCACATCAGTTTAATGCAGTTTCACACAGACTCACAGAACATTAGGGATTGGAAGGGACCTTGAAAGATCATCCAGTCCAATCCCCCTGCCACAGCAGGATCACCTAGATCCAGTCACACGGTCTCCGTTTGTTCCCAAACCCCTTCTGCAAGGAGTGATTATGTTCAGGGGAACTGGTCACAGACTGGAAATCTCCTCTAACTTCTTGTTCCCAAACCCATGCCCAGGGAAAAACTGTCCTCAAGTCCTTGCTGCACCAGGATAGTTCCTTTTCCCCTTCTCTTCAAGTTGTGGGGTGGATGTAGGACAGTCAGAGGGACTGTGCTGAGCCGTGTGACCCATGACCAGAGCTGTTCCCATCTGAGCAGCTTGGGTAGATCCAAGGGCTGGCAGCAGCAGACAGCACCATCCCGCTGTAGATAAATACTTCAACAGTGGGAACATCACTTGCAGCAGGTTTGGGGGTTTTCCCCTCTGTTGGTTTGCTGCCAGATTTCAGTGGAAGAAAATCATGATGGTTTTGCTGTGAATCAGGGATGGCAGCTGGTGGGGTGGTGGGTGGCATATTTGGGATGTCGGGGGTTCACTTGGGAATGTTAGGAGGTGTTGGGGGGTCGTTAGGGGTGTTGGAGAGTGACAGGGGGTCATTTGGGATGTTGGAGAAGGAAGAGCATGGGATACCCCAGGGATCCCACAGCCACGGAGAAGAGTCGAACCGATGAGCCGCCCCTGAATCCAGGGTTCTGGTGTCATTTGAGTTGGTTTAGGGGGACAGGGAAGGGCAACGGGCCCCGTGGCCGTGGGGCCGGGCGCGGCCACCAGGGGGCGGGCTCGGCCCAGCGGCGCCACCGGAGCCGGGACCGGCCCCCCGCCGGATACCGTCCCCGTCTTTACCCCGTATCCCGGTGCTGGGGGTCTGCTCTGTCCCGGAGGTCCTTCCCTTGTGCCAAGGCAACGAAACGGGGTTATCGGCAGTGGCTCCCCCTGGGAGGTCTGTGGGGGTGACCCCTGCCCAGGGAGAGGGTCGGTTCCCGGTGGCTCGGGGTGGGGCATGACCGTTCTTTGCAATAAATCGCCTGTTCCCGGGCTGGTCTCGCTTCTTCTGGCCCTGATTTTTCCTGCTGTGATCCTGATCTAACACCCAGACATACTAATTGAGGGCAGGGGGTGCTGGCAGGTGTCCACAGCTTTGGAGTGGGGGAGGAACTGCCTTGACCAGATGAAGAGCCAGGACCCCTCTCAGAGCTACCACTGTGCATCGAAGGGAGTCGGCATCGGTCCTGCACAGGAACTGGCATTGATCTTGTACAGGGATGGGCATCAGTCCTGCAAAGGAATTGGCATTGACTCTATACAGAAATGGGCATCGGCCCTGCACAGGAATGGGCACCGATCCTGTGCAGGAATGGGCATTGGTCCTGCAAAGGAATCAGCATCAGCCTTGCACAGGAATGGGCATCAGTCCTGTACAGGAGTGGGCATCAGTCCTGCACAGGAATGGGCATCGGTCCTGCACAGGAATCGGCATCGCCCCTGCAAAGGAGCTGCCATCAGCCCTTCTTGGCTCCTTCCTCACAATTACAACAGCATTAAACATCCACAATAACTCGGAAGCTCTGAGCCAGCCCTGCTCTTCCCTCTCCATATCTGCTCCTCAAAGAAAGCTCTTCCCTTGGGAAACCCGCCTGGTATTGTGGTGGAAACTGGGAAATTCTCTCTGGGTGGTGCTGGCTCTGCCCATAGTGGTGGGTCAGTGACAGAGCCGAGCCCCGGGAGCTGGTTGACTTGGTTTGTCAGTAAAAAGTCCCCCTGAAATTCCCAGTTTGCTGCTTGAGCCAAGAATATAAGAACAAAGGTAATCTTCAGGGCTTTCAAGGGAGCGGGGCTGCGAAGGCTTGATTGTAATTAGCATAATGAGCGTCGAATTTTATTTTTGCACGGATAGGGCTGAACGGAACAAGAAAAAAAAAGAAGCCAACTAATCCACGGATTTTCAATCTCAAATAAACAGTGGTGAGAAAGGCCCCCTTTTCCAGGCTGCAAAGCAAAACATTCTTGTTTCGGGCTTTGCTGAGGAATCACTTTTTCCATCGAAGGACTTAGTATTTTTAAGTGTTGAGTGTTTCGATGGATTTATTAATGAGCTCAGGCCTGGGTGGGAGGTGCCCCCTTTCTCCAGAAGGACTGTAGAAACCTGCCCTTCAGCTGCTGGAATATTTTTCTTCCTTTACAAACGAAGGTACCGCTTGCATCACCGAGTTCTGAATGATTTGTTGTGTTTGGCTTTCTGGGGAGCCGTGTGGATTTTATTCATCAGCATCAAACTGCTCCTTCTGCCGCCGCTACCTCACTGCAACAAGCAGTCGCAGAGAAAAGCCTGGCTCGGGTTTTCCCGGAGCAGCCTGCACCTGCCTGGGAGCCTCTGCTGGGGAGAACAGCCCCCTCTGTTTTCTCACCCATGGGGTGCCCAGCCTCTGGATGGGGACAAGAGATTAAAACACGTTAATGCACTGCACTGGGGTTCATGTTTTTCATTAGAATTCAAAATCATTAACTAAGGAATTCAGGGTTCATTTTGCTTTCCTGGTGATTTCGGTCACAGCAGTTGTGGGGGGAAACCTTTGGGGGTGAGCGGGGTTGTTCCTCTAATGAATGAGGAGCAGCAAGGGAGGCCCCTTGCTGGGTCATTGCAGCAGGTTGGGTTTTGGCTACCAAGAGTATTGTGTCCAGTTGTGGGCTCCTTAGTTCAACAGGGATGTGGAGCTTCTGGAGAGAGTCCAGCGTAGGGCAACGAGGATGATGAAGGAGGTGGAGCACCTCCCTTACAAGGAGAGGCTGAGGGAGCTGGTTCTCTTTAGCTTGGAAAAGAGGAGACTGAGGGGTGACCTCATTAATGTCTAAAATATTTGAGGGGTGGGTGTCAGGAGGATGGAGCTGGGCTATTCTCAGTGTCACCTAGTGATAGGATGAGGGGCAATGGTTGTAAGCTAGAACACAGAAGGTTCCACATCAATATGAGAAGGAACTTCTTCCCAGCGAGGGTGACAGAGCACTGGAACAGGTTGCACAGGGAGGTTGTGGAGTCTCGTTCTCTGGAGACGTTTAAGACCCGCCTGGATGTGTTCCTGTGTGACTTGGTCTAGGTGATCCTGCTGTGGCAGGGGGACTGGACTAGATCTTTGGAGGTCCCTTCCAATCCTTAATGATTCTATGATTTGGGGCTCTGAGCCAGCAGCAGAGGTGGATCTACCATCAGCAGAGGTGGAAGAACCATTTGCATAGGTGGATGAACCACTTTTGGAAGTGAAGGAACTACTGGTAGAGGTGGACAAACCATCGTCAGAAGTGGATGATTCACTGGCAGAGGTGGAGAAACCATTGGCAGAACTGGAGGAACCATCAACCATTGGCAGAGGTGCACGATCCACTGGCAGAGGTGTTCACTGCATGTTCCACCCTCACTGTGCTCCGAGGAGGCAGGCAGGGTGCAGCAGGAGCAGGTTGCTCTATCCCCCTCGAGCATAACTAATTGTTGTGATCTTTATTTCCCAAGGACAAACCAATTCCACCCATCAGAAGGCCAAGCTGCATAATCAGGTTTCCTCAAGTCCCTCATCCTGTTGTCTGCGTCAGGCTGATGGGAGCCCCATCCCTCATCCTGAAGCCACTGGTGCAGCCCAAGGGCAGCGGCTGGATGTGGAAGTCTCTGTGGAAGGTGTAAACAGCTCTTTGTACTTCGTGAACAGCATTAAAAGCATCAGGAGTGACTGAGCAGAACGCTGGCTCCCAAGCTGTTGGAGCTGCTTCCTGGTGCCAGGCAGGGAAGGGGACAATTATTTTCCCCAACCTTCTATTCTGCCTTTTCGGCCAGCCGAGCAAAGCAAGTTTGTCAGAGCAGAGTGCTCCTAATTTGGTCTCCGGTGACCTCTGCAGCCGTGATTGGCAGCCGGGTGTCGGGAAGGAGCTGGTGCCTGTGAGATAGCAGCGAGCAGAACAAATGCCGTAGGACAGCTCAGGTTCCCTGGAGGACACAGGCTAAAAAAGGTGAGAGAAGTGCAATTACAGGAGGTTTCCAGCGCAGAAAGTTAATTAGCTACTAAACAGCATTTAGCCTGGTCCAGCACGGGAAATTCTTGTTGTGAAAGCAAACAGATCGATGGAGAGCCTGTGGAACCAGCTTTTGGGAAGTCCTGTACTTTGTAACACAGCGTCCTGGGCAGATTGTCCCCCTGTTGCCCCCCTCATACACGGGGAGAGCCGGAAGGTTCGTTCCCAGCACCGGTGGACGGACCCCTGTGCTGCTGGGACACTTCATGGGACACTTCACTGCAGAGATCCTGGCCAGACTTTCAGCCAGGCTGGCCAGCACCTTCTTCCCCGCTCACTGAGGTCCCTGTAAATCGATTCTGTTTGGGCTCACTAAGGTGAAGGAACTTCCAGTCCCAAGTATTTCCAGCCAAAGGGTGAACTTCACACAATTCTTAACCTGGCTACCCCTCTGCACTGCCCAGATGTGGGGTAGCCGGTGCCACCCCAGCGTTTTGCCACCGGAGTCTGCTCCTCCAGAGCTGCTCCTGCCAGACCAGCTTCTGCTCAGAATGGGCACAGACATCCCAACAAATCCTCTTTAATCCCGATTTACCTGCCTGTGTTCTGTCTCATGTCTTTAGGTGCTGCTGAATCAGCACATTTCACAGCTCCTCACAGATGGGTGTTGCCAAGGGCTCTTTTTTTTTTATCCACAGCACTAGATTTGGGGTCAAGCTTGGACTTGGAACAAGCACAGCACTAAATGTTGAGGGGTCTGAGCTTTGCTGGTGGATTATTTGTTTGAAGCCATCCTGCTCAGGTGTTTCAGGCAGCTGGTGCTGCCCTAAGCTGGAAGGAACCTAGAAGTTCAGTGCCTGTGGGGAATAGTGGAGGGAGCCTAATGCAGGGGAGGGAAAGGGGCATGGAATTCCCATTCCACAGATGCTCCTACCCTGTGATGATGGTTGTTTAATTGTGTAGGAACAGCTCAGGCTGTAGGGAGAGGTGTGCGTCGGTGGGGATGCAGAGCCAGCCCCACAGGGTTCGACTCTTGCTGGAGGCTCTCTGGGAATGGGGTGGTGCACGCTGGCATCTTAGGGAATGGCCACGCCGCAGCTGGAATCCTCATCCCCTCTCCCTCTTGTAATTACATTTGTCACATTGTGTTGTAAAATGAGTTACGAGACCTTTGTTGCTCAAATAGTCTTCCCATGTAATTCATGCTGGCTCCGTAGCAGCAGTAATCACGGGGGTTTATCTCTCAGGGTGCTGCAGGGGTGTGGGAGCAGCAGGGCAGGTCCCATCACCACAGGCTGCCCAGTGCCCACCTCCTCAGCTCGGCTGGGTGTGTGAGAGGGAGGGGAGAGCTCCAGGAATGCAGATATGGGCAGCTGCTGCAGTTGATTGTTGAGTGGAGAAAATCCACCACCCCCTGGCCTTGCTCAGCTGCAGGAGTGGGGTGATGTTTAGAGACAAAAGAGCAGTTGGACCTCAGTGAGGGGCAAAGGTGGGATCAGGAGCGTGGCCGTGGGTTTCAGATAGGGCTAGGAAAAGGTTGGACTCGATGACCTTGAAGGTCTCTTCCAGCCAAAACTATTCCATGATCCTATGATTACTAATCCTCCTTACGTGTCTTTCCCCTGTCCCTTTTTGCTCCCCAGGACTGTTGCACTTGTTGTCTCGTGTAGCTGAGCAGGGCTGTGTACGAGCTGGCACTGGGTTTTTCCTGGATCCCACAACCCAAAGTCTCTCTGGAATGTTCCTCCGGCTATTTGCCGTGCAGCTCCCTGCCTTTGCAGGGCACTCTGGTGAAATCCCTCAGCTCACAGGCAGAGCAGTCCCACAAATCACAGACTCTTCCTTTGCACCTCATGTGTGCAGTTAGAGACCCCCCCAAACCCCACAGGATTAGCACTGATTGTCCTGCCGGGGGTCGCTGAGGCGCAGAGCGACCCCGGTGTTTAAATGATTTTGGAAAATACTGCAGCAGATTTGAATGTTTCCCTTTTATTTTTTTCAATGAATTTACAGAGGAAAAAGTCATTGGCCGCACAGTGAGGTTTTTATCTTCATTTCCACAGCATCTAGGAGGTGGTGCTCGCTCTGCACCTACCCCGGAGATGAATGTGGGTGTTCATCACCCGCTCCAAAGGGCAGGGGGTGCACAGATGTCTCTTTCAGATTGCATCTTCTACGTCAGCAAAAGCATTGGAATTTCCCTGGGCCGCGTGCCGAGGCCCCTGAGCTTGCCCCTGCCGCCTCGCTGCCGGCCAGGAGGGGACAGCCACTAACACGTGTGGCTTTGGGCTGTGTCCCTGCATGTGGGATGGGGGTACAAGTCTGTGATAAGGGGCTAAATGTGACCTGAGAATGTGTGTCTGGGCTTCCAGAATGTCTAACAGTGCCTCGGTTTTTGGGCGTCTGAAGGAGGTTTCGGTCCTGGAGCAGAAGGAGCTGCGGCTGGCAGCAGCTGAGGAGCTGCATGGTCCCCAGGATCACAGCAATCCTGCTGGAAACAGTCACAGGATCTCAGAACATTAGGGATTGGAAGGGACCTAGAAAGATCATCCAGTCCAATCCCTCTGACACTGCAGGATCACCTAGACCAAGTCACACAGGAGCACATCCAGGCGGGTTTTAAACATCTCCAGAAGAAGGAGACTCCACAACCACCCGGGGCAGCCCCTTCCAGTGCTCTGGCACCCTCACTGGGAAGAAGTTCCTTCTCACGTCCTATGTTCCAGCTCACACCTGTTGCCCCTTGTCCCATTGCTAGATGACATTAAGAAGAGCCTGGCTCCATCCTCCTGACACCCACCCTTCACATATTTATAGACATTAATGAAGTCACCCCTCAGTCTCGTTTTCTCCAAGCTCAAGAGACCCAGCTCCCTCAGCCTCTCCTCACAAGGGAGGTGCTCCACTCCCTTCATCATCCTCGTGGCTCTGTGCTGGACTTTCTCCAGCAGCTCTGTGTCCTTCTGGAGCTGAGGGGCCCAGAGCTCACTTCCAGGCAGTTGTCACTTCCACTAGTGGTTTGAGATGATGCTCTTGAGGAAGGAGCACTGGCCTGGGACAAGGCAGCGGACCCTCACATCCCTTTGCGGTGCTGTCTAGTTCACCTTCACAAGAGCATTACGAAAGGGGTTGCCTCTACTTAGTGTCTGAGCTTGTTTGAGTCATCTCCTCCAGGAAGATGCTGTGTAGCCAGCTGTGGCTGTTGGAAGTGCTGCTCCATAAATGCCCACAGCTTAGAGCAAGCAGTGCAGCACGAGTGTCTCACACCAGGACTCCTGTGGCTGTGGCACTGACGTGGGACACGGGTTGGTTTAGGAAGTGTTCTGGTATACAGCTCGACCAGAGAGTCATCTCTGATCTTGCACAAAGGCCACTACAGTGTTCAGGAAGATGTGGGTGATGGTGTGTAGCTGCGATTTGGGGTGTCCAGCCTAGAAAAGCTGCTGTCGCTGCCCGTTGAGAGCCTTTGGGTGTGTTGTGTGATCCCTGCTCGCGCAGCCAGGCTGCCGTGTGGCATCGGAGGACCTCAGCCCCTCCAGGTGGCTGCAAGGGAAGCCTCACTGCAGCGGTTGCCTTCAGCAAACCAGGGCAGCAGAACCTCACAAGTAGAGCAGCAACACCACCCCTTCAGCTGAAGGTGAACCAGACCAGATCTTGTTGCCTGTAACACTGCAGATCAAGACGAGAGGGCTCGGGGCTCTGTTCCCCGTGCGTGTGGCCGCCGAGGTTGAGTCACCATCTGACCCGGGCAGCTCCCAGGGGCTGAGGGGGATGTGCAGAGCCCCCATCATGGGGCTGCGGTGACGCTGCGCGCGGAGCCCGTGGCTGAGGCAGAGGCAGGGCAGCGGGCTGGGAAGCGCAGCGCCGCTGCATGCTGAGTGTGTGATTTCCAGCGTTCAGCGCCCACATTGTCAGATAAGCGGATTAGAAAACACTGCATAAAGTGGCATCGCAGGGGGCTGCCTTTATACCTGCAGCTCGCCTTGTTCTGCAGGCCCTGAGCTCACAGCAGAGCCCATTCAGGGCTCGCACCGAGATTGTTCACACGGGTTGGCCTTTTGAGGAATCCGGGGGTCGCGGTTTCACCGTCGCGCCGTTCTCAGAGCGGCGATATTTTCCTCTGGGGGGTCAGGGCTGGTGGAGGGCACCGGGGATTCCTGAATCTCAGCTTTGCATGCACTGTCAGCACGTTTGCTGATGGCACAGAGCTGGGTGGTGTCACTGAGAGCCCTGCAGGCTGTGCTGCCATTCAGCAGGACCTGGACAGGCTGGAGAGCTGGGCAGGGAGACATTTAATGAAGTAGAACAAGGGCAAGTGTAGAGTCTGGCATCTGGGCAAGAACAACCCCAGGGACCAGTATAGGCTGGGGACTGACCTGTTGGAGAGGAGTTTAGGAGAAAGGGACATGGGGGTGTTGGTGGACAGCAGGATGACCATGAGCCATCAGTGTGCTCTTGTGGCCAAAAGGGCCAACAGCATCCTGGGGTGGATCAGAACGGGGGTGGATAGCAGATCAAGAGAGGTTCTTCTCCCCCTCTACTCCGCTCTGGTGATACCACTTCTGGAGTGTTATGTCCAGTTCTGGGCTCCTCAAGAGGGATGTGGAGCTGCTGGAAAGAGTCCAGTGTAGGGCAACGAGGATGATGGAGGAGGTGGAGCACCTCCCTTATGAGGAGAGGCTGAGGGAGCTGGGTCTCTTGAGCTTGGAGGAGACTGAGGGGTGACCTCGTTCATGTCTACAAATATTTGAGGGGTGGCTGTCGGGAGGATGGAGCCAGGCTATTCTCAGTGTCACCTAGTGATAGGACGAGGGGCAATGGTTGTGAGCGGGAACATAGAAGGTTCCACATCAACGTGAGAAGGAACTTCTTCACAGTGAGGGTGACAGAGCACTGGAACAGGCTGCCCAGGGTGGTTGTGGAGTCTCCTTCACTGGAGATATTCAAGACCCACCTGGATGTGTTCCTGTGTGACTTGGTCTAGGTGATCCTGCTGTGACAGGGGGATTGGATTGGATGATCTTCTGAGGTCCCTTCCGATCCCTAATGATTCTGTGAGCTCGGTTTGCTCCTGAAGATGAATATCTGGGGCACAGGGAGCTCCTCATGTGTTGGGAAATGGTTCCTCGGCATCAGGCAGAGTGAGGGTGCTCGTTCCTGCCCCCAGCCCAGCCTGGAGCAGCTGAGGAGGCTGCTCAGGCTGTTGGACAGGAGCTTTCTTCCCTGGGCAGCCAGCTGAGCACCTGAGCCTGCTACAGCCACGTTTTTTCAATGGCCCAAGGTTTTCCATCCAACGGGACCACCAATCCCAAGCTTTAATGGGTTGAAGAGCTCTGTGTTGTGGGCTGAAAAGCAGACCAGTGCCTGCTGTGACAGTGGGCTCCGCAGACTGGTCCCAGTGCTGCAGCAAAGGAGCGAGGGACAGGCTGTTCCTCAGAGCAGTCTTAGCTGTTCCCACACTGGGCTCCTTAATTTTGCCTTCTCACAAGTCTGTGTTCGGAGGGTGGATTTGGCTCTCCCCAGCAATTTGTTGGCATTCAGGGACAGACCCAAACCAGGATCATTTTTGGGGGTTGTAGGGAGTTAAATGGGGGTGATTGAACCTCTCACGTGGGCTGTTGGTTGTGGATTCCTTAGATCTGCTCTGGATTCCAGAGTCAGAGCTCTGACAGCAGAGCGGCTGTGGTGATGACCTGGAACAGGGCTTGTGCTGATGTCTAGCTGGGCTTTCTTCCCCCTGTCTGCAGGGACAGGGACACGTGTGACCATCGCATGACCTGCTCCACCAGCTCTGCCTCCAGCCTCGACACCAGTGCCCAGTTCCAGGAGAACAATGGGCAGACACAGAGCACCAGATGGGAGGAACAGCAGAAAGTCTTTGCCCTCGAGCAGGTCTGCGGTGTCTTTAGAGTGGACCTGGGACAAATGCGATCCCTTCGCCTCTTCTTTAGGTAACGAGAGCTCGTGTGTGGTGCGTGTGTGCTCTGGGCTCTGGAGGCTCAAGGCTTCCACTGGCCTTGCAGAAGTCTTTCCCCAGTGGCCATCTCCAGGAAAGCATCAGCCTTCCCTGGGAGAACTTCTCGCTTGCAGTTACGGGGTCTAAAGGATTTTATTTCCTTAGTGAGGTAGATGTTGCTCTTGGCTGTCTCTCCAAAAATGTTCCTGACAACCTGGAGGTGTGGAAAACATCTCTTTATCTGCGGTGCCTTCTCCCTTGCCAGCCCTTCAGCAGGGCTCCTTTAGGGTCTTGCTGCTCTCAGCCCCATCATCATCATCATAGGATCATCATAGGATGTTAGGGGTTGGAAGGGACCCAAGAGATCATCGAGTCAGTTGTTTTTCAAGTCATTACAGAGGTTCATTAAAACGTTTTTACTCCCTCTGTTCGCTCTCACTCCCTTCTTTAGACCCTGCCCTGTGGAACAAAGTCTGCTCATCCCTGGGAGATGTCTGTGGGTGCTGCCTTCATGGTGCTGGGGCAGACTCCTCTCCAGGGAAGACAAAATGCAATTCCTTCACAGGAGGGAAGGGTAGGAGTGAGGTTCCCAGGAACAAGTGGAGCATCTAGGGGAGAATGGTCACTGTGGCCATGCTGCAGAACCATGGATATCTCCCGTGGGAAGGAACCCATAAGGATCCTTGATTCCCAGAGCTCTAAAATAACCCCCGTGCCCTGTTTTAAGGGGCAATGTGGTGCGGTGCTACTTTGTCCTTTGCTCCCCACTCTCTCACTTGATGTTCCCCCGTTCCCACTGAGCAGTTAATGCAGGTTGTTCTCCCCGTTGCTTCATCCCGCAGCGATGACGCCTGTACCTGCGGGCAGCTGGTTGTGGCTAGCAGGGAGAGCCAGTACAAGATCTTCCATTTTCACCACGGTGGCCTGGACAAGCTGTCTGAGGTTTTCCAGCAGTGGAAGTACTGCACAGAGACCCATCTCAAGGACCAGGTATCGAGGAGTGTGCATGGGGCAGAGGGGATTCCAGCAGATGCCTCACAGTTGGGTTTTTAGGGAAGTGAAGAGATGAAGCTCCAGGTTCACATCACCAAGTCAGGCAGGAAGCTACAACGTGTGGGATGGTGTTTAGGGTTCATCTGTGAGTCAACCCACCTGGATATGTCCCTGTGCAGCTTGGTCTAGGTGGTTCTGCTCTGCCAGGGGGATTGGACTAGATGATCTGTCCAGGTCCCTCCCAATGCCTAATGTTCTGCGACACCGTGAGTCAGATACAAGGGCTCTCTTGTGCTCCCCTACCCCATCCATCCCCACTCCACGCCTGTGGAATATGGAGGGAAGTAACGTGGGAGACACTTCAGTAGCCACTGAGCTAGACCCGTGGGGTCAGCACTGGCGGCTGGGAGAGCGGCAGCAGTTGTGGGGGGGGCCCTGCAAATTCCATCAGAGTCTCCCATCCATTTTGTGAAGCGCCGCACACCGCTTCGGCAAGTGTTTTGACAAGGCATCCTGCCATATTTTGTTCAATCTACATACAAATGTGATAAGAGCTCTTTAATTATCTGTTTAAGGTACTGTATGTGCTTATTAGAAACAGTGATTCTTAAATTCCCATCCTTCCCACAGAGCCCCCCTGCTGCTTTTCTTATTATGGTCGCATGGGCTCACTTTTTGCATTGAGCAACCTTTGATTTTTAAATTAAATGTCAGCTGCAGTCTTGCTCTGGGATCATGAGTGCCCTTAGAGAGGCTGGCAGAGCCGTTCCCCGCTCGCCTAACAGCAATCCCTTTGTATATGGCCAATCATATGTAATTTATTGCAGGCATTCCTGGCGGGGCCAAGTTGGGCTGGAAGCAGCAGCAACGCGGCTCCAGGTCAGGGAGAAGATTGGGGGAGGAACGGAAACAATTCTCTTATTTTATTTTTTCCCTTTTTGAAGATGAAGCCGGTCTGGGGTTACTGGGATTTTTAATTATCCTAATCACTCCTGCTATTGTCATGGTTGGAATTTAAACCACAACACAACTAAACCCCTTCCCAAGCGCAGCCCCCTCGGTGCTTAATCCTACGTGAACCATGCAAAAGGGTTTTCCTGCTCTGGAAACTGCTGGGGTTTCATACTCCGCTGCTCTCTGCTCCAGTGTCGAGCTCTGGTTTCCCCGTGCAGCAGCTTGCCGAGGAGAAGACGTGCATGCAGTTCTCCATCCGCCGGCCCAAGCTGCCCTCGTCGGAGACCCACCCGGAGGAGAACAGCTACAGGCGGCTGGACGTGTCCGCCTGGCTGCACCACCTCAACGAGGCCGGCCAGGTGGAGGAGGAGTACAAGCTGCAGAAGGTGAGCGGGGTGGTGGGCTTGGTCCTTCCTCACCTGCCAGAAGGTGCCCAGGTGGGAGCTGCAAGAGCTTGGTTTCCATCTGAAGGCTGGAAGTCTGAAGAGGGGATGGAGTGCTGGGCTGGAGCTCTGCAGGTGCAACTGGATGATCCTGTGGTCCCTTCTAACCCTGACTGACTCTATGACTTGGTCTAGATGATCCTGCTGTGGCAGGGGGATTGGACTAGATGATCTTTCGAGGTCCCTTCCAATCCCTAATGATTCTATGATTCTAGGCGAGCGAGACCCGGGAGGGCAAACTGCCCGACTCTGGTGAGTAGCCCAAAGTGGCCGGTGCCTGCAGACTCCCCTTGAGAGCCCCTGAGGTGCTGCATGAGCACGGGGCTGGCGGGGGAGCGCCGGGTCCGGGTCCTGAGAGAGAAGTTTGCGGGGAAATGCAGCGTCTCCAGGATTGAGGATTAAGCCGTGACATGAGAACGACACGTTAATCATAGAGGCTCTCCAGGGGGGGTTATTGACATTGAAATGAGCCCGATTTGTGTCTCGTCTGGGAATAGAAGGCCAGCACTTTCCCTCTAAACATGTGCAAATTGCAGGAGCTTGAATCAAGGCGTCACTTGTCAGCAGAGGACTGCAGAGCCAGCCCAGCACAGCGGCGGGCAGCTCTCGTTGCTGTTTTGGGGGGTGCTAGGACTGGACCAGACCTCCCTTCTGCTCCTCTCTCCCAGGCCATTTTCTTCGGAGGGATCGATATGTCCATCCGGGGGGAGGTCTGGCCCTTCCTGCTCCGCTACTACAGCTACGGGTCGACCTCGCAGGAGAGGGAGGCGCTGAGGCTGCAGAAGAGGAAGGAGTACTTTGAGATCCAGGAGAAGAGGTACCAGAGCAGCTTCACCCTCCCCTCCTCATCCCCCCTCAGGACTGCCCTGGCAGGAACACTGGGGGCTCCTTCGATTCAGGAGGAGCCCACTAGAGTAGTGAAGTGAGAGGGGTGGTAAAGGAGACTCGGGCGCTGCTGAGCTCTTTTGGTATCTGGAGCTGGCACCATATTGCTCAAGTCTAACCTTACCTGGGGTCTCAAGATGGGCTCAGCGGTGCTGCGTAGGGAAACCTACCCCACAGCTGGGGTGAAAATAGGACTTCACATCCTGTTATAAATATATCTGGCTATAAAAATAGGGAATAAGAAGGGGTATTTAATGCAAGGAAGTTGTTCCTACAAGAAGTCCTTGTTGTGAAGTAGTTTTGGGTCCATTTTGGCTGGAGAGGGACAGTGTTGTTAGGAGATAATCAGAGCGGAGTGGTGAGTTCTGCTCTGCCACCTCCAACGAGCAGTGGAGAGGAGAGCCCAGCTGCTTCCACAAAGGAGTTTCTTGGAGAAACCATCCTGTTTGTAGCCCAGGAGGCTCCTTCCAGCAGTCCTGTGGGACAGGAGTTCTGCAGCTCTGGGCAGACCTGCTTGTCTGTTTTTCAGGTGGTGAGAAATCTCTGCCCAGGAGTAGTTTCTCTCCGCAAGCGAAAGCTGAAGGAAGGCTTTTTGTTCTTGTGGCAGTCGTGTTCCTCTCTTGGCAACGTCCTCCTGTTGCTGCTCAATTTCCAGGCTGTCGATGGCTCCGGACGAACAGAAGGAGTTTTGGCGCAAAGTGCAGTTCACGGTGGATAAAGATGTCGTGAGGACAGACCGCAGCAACCAGTTCTTCCAAGGGGAGGACAACCCTAACGTGGAGACTATGAGGTGAAGTGGTGGTGTCCCAGACAACGGCTCCTGAACAGAAATGGGTGGGAAACTCAGAGGCTGCAGGTCTTCGGGTGCAAGTTCATGTTTCCCATGGCAGGAGAGATCTCTTGTCCTTGGGCATCGCGGTGGGAGCTGGGGTGGAAGGGAAGGGCTGCTGCACTCAGCTCTGACCTGTCCTCTCCCTCTGCCTCTCCTCTCCAGGAGGATCCTGCTGAACTATGCAGTGTTCAACCCAGCCATTGGGTACTCCCAGGGCATGTCTGACCTGGTTGCCCCGCTGCTGGCAGAGGTCCTTGATGAGTCAGATACGTTCTGGTGCTTTGTGGGATTGATGCAGAACACGATCTTCATCAGCTCACCCCGGGATGAGGATATGGAGAAGCAGCTGGTGAGGCTGGATGCTGAGCTCCCCTTAGCCCTGTCCTTAGCTTCTCCCCAGGGAAATCCCCTAAAGGAGTTACCTGGGTTCCAGCAAACTCATCACAGGCCAAAGCCACAAACCCCTTGATGGCTAAAACTGATCCCGAGTGAGTGGAGCTCTCCAGAGGCAGTTATAGCTGAGGAGTTACCTTGGCTATGCTGAAGGGTGCTGAGTCAAGGAGTCTTTTACCATCAGATGCATTTGGGGTGCTGCTTGCTTTGTCTTTGCACTTCAGTCAGGCAGGGAAGACTCCCTGCTTTGGTCTTGTCCTGGCTCTGGTGTGAACGAGGCAGAGGAGTCGGTTGAGCTGCAGCCCTCCTCTTTGTGGTTTTATTTTGCTTTCAGATCTCAATATTTTTAATGGATTTTTAAAAACCTCCCCAAATGAAAGGCCCTCCCCATCTGGCAGAGTTCCCTACAATCAGGTAGGGAAGCTTGCTTACAGATGGGAGCTGCTTAGGTTTTCCCATGGGAGACGGGTGTTTTCTGGGTGAGATCCCAAAAAATCCATCCTAAACCTGAACAATCCCGTCTGGGTCACAACGGCACCAATTTCAAGTGGTAACGTTGGGTGGAACCCCCGTGGGAGGCTGCTGGTGAGGAGCAGTTGGTGGATGTACAGATTTATGCCTCTGCAGTCAGGCTCTCCAAAATCACTTCCATATTGCTCGGCCTCTATTGAAAAGACGTCGCTGGAGATAGCTCTGTCCCTCTATTCTCTGGTTTTTAGGGCTCTGGCTGCTTTTCCCAGCCTGAATCTCTCCCCTTCTTTCTTTTCACAATGTAGCTGTCAAGGGATTTTCTTTTCACCCTCCATCCTTCCTTGTGAAATCGCTGCCGTGGCCTCTGAGCTCTGGCCTTTAACGACTGACGCGAGCGTGTTGCTGCCTCTGCTGCAATAAACAGGCTGCAGAGCCCCAGCTTTCTGTGAGAGAGGAGAACTCTGGGCAGCTCGGCGGGGGTCTGGGCCGGGCACCCAGTGCGGGGGCTCGCGGGGACAGCGAGCGAGGCGGCGGCTCAGCCCTCGGCGTCTTTTGCAGCTGTACCTGCGCGAGCTGCTGCGGCTGATGCACCCGCGCTTCTACCAGCACCTCTCTGCCTTGGGGGAGGACGGGCTGCAGATGCTCTTCTGTCACCGCTGGATCCTCCTCTGTTTCAAACGAGAATTCCCAGACGCTGAGGCTCTGCGCATGTGGGAAGCCTGCTGGGCTCACTACCAGGTCCGTGTCCCTCTCTGCGTCCCCACCGGCTCAGCAGCCCTCGGGGGTTCCCACAGTGTCCTCAGCTGCGGGGGCTCTCTGACCAGTGCAGTGGGTGGCTGGCTGTGCAGCAGGAGGACAGAGGGGAGGTCAGACCTCCACCTGCAGTTCCCCAGCCACTGCTTTCTCGTTGCAGACCGACTATTTCCACCTCTTTATCTGCGTGGCCATCGTGGTGATCTACGGGGACGATGTCATTGAGCAGCAGCTGGCCACAGACCAGATGCTGCTGCACTTCAGCAACCTGGCCATGCACATGAACGGGGAGCTCGTGCTCAGGAAGGTGGGTGCCCCTGTGCCGCTGTGGGCTGAGTCACAGGTCTGTGACATCAGTCAGTGTCGAGAAGACCAGTGGCTGGTGCTCCACCATCTCCTGTGTCTCCTTGCCTAGAGCAGGAGGGTGCTGCTGTTTGCCTGGCAATGAGTTTGGCAGCAATAAGGGTAGCGGTGCAGGGCTTTAGGAGGTAACAGGGTGCTGGGATAACCCTCCCACCCACTCAGGGTGGCAGCAGACAGAGTCTGGGGGTGACCACAGCCCATGGTTTGTGGAGCCTGGCAGCATCCTCAGCACCTCATCAGAAGGAACTTCTTCCCAATGAGGGTGACAGAGCCCTGGAACAGGCTGCCCAGGGGGGTTGTGGAGTCTCCTTCACTGGAGGTGTTTAAGACCCACCTGGATGTGTTCCTGTGTGACTTGGTCTAGGGGATCCTGCTGTGGCAGGGGGGTTGGACTGGATGATCTTTCAAGGTCCCTTCCAATCCCTAATGATTCTATGATTCAGCCTTCCAGTTTGTGTTCAGGGGGGGATGCTCCTTTGCTGGAGGGTGGGACTGGAGGCCACGGGGCTCCTACTGCTCTGAGGTCTGACTGACTGTATCTCTCCCCTGTAGGCGAGGAGTCTGCTCTATCAGTTCCACCTCCTGCCCCGCATCCCCTGCAGCCTGCATGACCTGTGCAAGCTGTGTGGGACAGGGATGTGGGACAGCGGCTTCATCCCCGCAGTGGAGTGCTCCGGCCATCACCCAGAGTCCGAGGGCTGCCCGTACGGGGGGCTGGTGGAAAGGTCTTCTCCTAAACCAGGAAGTGAAGGCAAGAGAGGCCTGAAGACACGGGACGTCTTTGCCTTCCGAAAATAGCTGCAAAGGAACAGGGTGTGACAGCGGAAGAGGGAAGGGCAGGAAGGATGTGCAGAGGGAAAAATGGAGGGATGGCTTTTTGAGACTCCTGAGGAGGCTGAAAGGTGGAGACTGGACGAGGAGTCAAGCCAGGCCACGGGGGAAGCAAATCCCAGTGCCCTGAGCAGAACCTGCATCAAAGCAGGAGCAGCCTTGGCAGGGCTGTGGCTCTGATTTTGATAGAAACAGCCTTTTTGTAGGTTTTAACCAGGACTTTTTATTCTGCCTCTGGGTCTGGACTGGTTAGCAACCAGAGCTTCGTTAGGTGCCGGAGGCAACTGAGAGCACTGCAGCAGCACTTGTGGGGCAGGTGGAAGGAGCAGGGCTCTGCCCACGATGTCCCTTTGCCCAACACACTCCACACACTTCAGCCACCACCCGCAGCTCCCTGCTTCTTTCTAAAGCCATAAAGACCATTTTAATTATAATCTGTCAAAAATCAAAGTGCAGGCTGTTGGGACTGCAGGGCAGGAGGCTGCTTTGTTGGTGCCGAAGAACTTGATGATCTTCAGAGGTCCCTTCCAACCCCAAGTGTTCCGGGAGCTGGGCACCAGCAGGTCCTGCCTCTGGCTTCTGGTGGTTCTCCATGGTGCAGGGGCTGCTGTGGTTTCTCCTTGTGGGTGCAGGAGCCGCAGGGCCGCAGGTCCCGACGCGTCAGAGCATTTCACAGACACCTTCCCAAGGTTGTTTCCTCATGGCTTTGCAGCAGAGCTGCTCCATTCTGCTGACAGCCACAGACTTAGTCACTTGTTTGTGGAAGTCTCTTGTTTCCCGTGTGTTTGCCATTGTTGTTTCCTTTGGTTCCCCCCAGTCACTGAACATCTTCTGTCCTGCCTGTCTTAGCCGCAGGCTGTAGCCCCTACAGCCGGTGCCAGCGTGTGACATCTGCATCCAGCATCTCCCCACCCCAAAGTGAACAGGGGTCTTGGTTTGCTGGAGTCAGTTTTGCCGAGTTCTGCCTGCTGAGGGTTTCTCTGAAGAGTTTGGGAAGCACAGGCAGCTCTCCTCTGGTCTTCTGGAGCATTTGCCTGCCACAGGTGGAGCTGGGGCCATGAGCAGAGCCCTGTGGACACCCGGCCCCACAAATCGAGCAGCATCCAGAGGTGTCCTGGGCCAGCCCCTGTGCACAGAGTGTGCTGTGCTGGCTCTGCTGTGTCCCTCTGCATGCCAGGGGGTGTCTTGCAGCCCTTCCCTGTTGTCCCAGTCCCTCTCACCTCTGGTACCTCGGGGCTGGGACTGAGGATGGAAGGTCCATACTCGCTTTTCAGTGTCATCCCTTTGTGCTGTTGTGGAGAACCCCAGATCCTCGGGTATGGTGCTGCAGTGGGGTTCTGCATCCCACAAGCAACCTTCTTGTCAGAATCCATGTGCAGGACCCTGCCCCCAGCCTGTTCTGGAGCCCACGTGCCCCTTGGCTGCTGGGCTGTTGTGGGAAACCAGCACGGGCCGAGCACTCCCTGTGTTCCTGAGGGCACAAAGACTTGACCCCGGGCCAGCCCCACACCAGAGAGTGGCTGTTGTGGGGCACATTTGTGGTCAGAGCATGGAACTTCTCCCTGTGACAAGAGCACCAGTGAAACTGCTGCAGTACCACACAGCTCCCAGTGCCTGGCATCGAGAGGAGCTGAGGCTGTGGGTTCAGGCTGGGGCTGCCCCCAGTGACACCTCACTAAGGGCTGGTGGCTGTAGGATGTTCTTTGGGGTGTGTGATGTGTCAGTGAGTAATAAAATGCAGTGAGAGGCACTGGAGTGGTACATTGCTGTGCAGTCAGGGGACAGCACTTGGCCAGGCTCCATCCCCACAGCTCAAGCCGCCCTGTTTGCAGCCCTGCAGAGATGTGTTGGGTGCTGGGTCTGTGCTGCTGTGCCCATGCTCTTCTGATCCCACCCTGGAGACATGTGGCAGCACCCGCTGTTTCCCCTGGGTGCCAGCTCAGTGGCTGCATTAGGGTCAGAAAAGCCACACGGACAGCACCAGCAGCTCTCCCCGCAGAGCAGCTCGGTGGCAGCACCCTGCAGGGACATCAGGGTCAGGTACCCCCCCAGCTCATCACTCAGCAGAGCTGGTGCCCCTGGCAGCACTGCCAGGGAGCAGCCAGAGCTGGGGCAGCACTGCTGGGCTCCATGTGTGGGCTCGGGGCAGGCAGAGCCCACCTGGGGCCACCAGCACCGTGCTGGGAGGCAGCAGCAAACAGCCCAGCAGCTCCAGAGCTGGTGCTGCTGCAGCGGTGGTTCCCAGGCAGTGCCAGACAATAGGAAGAGATGAAGCAGATAATTCTGAGCATTACTTTTCCACTGTTAAAATGTCATTCAGCAGTGTGGAAACCACTCTGGTTTGGTTCCTTGCAGGCTCTGCACTGCAGCCTTCCAGCACGTGGCGGGCACTGGTTTGGCCGTTGGAAGCGGCACTGGGTGCTGCTGGTGGCTGGGACCAGCTCTGCTGTGCCAGAGGGTCTGCTGTGGGAACCTCCCAAATGAATGAGCTTGTGTTGGGTGGGGGATGTGGGGATGGGAGAATGTGTGGAGTCAACCTGGAGCCCTCTGGGTTGCCCCCAGGAGCAACCTGAGGGTCCCTCTGCAGTGAAGGAGAGGCAACAGGTGAAGTGCTGGACAGGGAGGAGGTTTCCAAGGTCCTTCTGCTCCTTGTGGCACCCTTTGCCCTCAGAAAAATAAAACCAAGGAAAAGCTGGAGGACTTCTGGCCCCTGTGATGGAGTAAAGTGGGTCCTAGGAACAGTGACCCTCATGTGACTTCTCCCCTGAATCACTGCCCTGTTCCTTGAACCAGCTGCAGCCCAGGAGCCAAAAATAGCCCCTGTGCAAAGGTAAAGATCAGCATCAGCCTCTTCAGTCTCAGCCCTCAGCTCACACATCCTTCTGCCTCCTGCTGCCAGGGGGAAGGGGACCAGGAGAGAAGAAAGGGAAGAGTCCTCACTCCTGCAGGAGTGTTGGGATCCCAGTGGGGAACCCGATCGACTGCACCTGGAGAGCTGGGGAGCCCAATGTGTGCTGGGCCGGGACTGGGGGAGCTGCTGGCCACCCCACGTACCCAGGGATCCATGGAATGGCTTCGTTTGTCCCCTCACTGAGCCTAGAGCACACGAGTGGCCAAAGCCCCTAGAGCAGTGACGTCCAGCTATGCTGGCGCAGAGGCAGCGGAGGTCAGGTCCAGGGGGCTGTGCTGGGACCTGGCTGTGTGGCTACTGCATCTGACCAATGAAGCACCACAGCTCCTGAGAACAAAGAGCCTCACCTGAGTTATTACAGGCACCAAAGAGCTTCCAGCCCAACCTTGTTTGTCCCCCGTGGGCTGCTTGGTTAATCCCGGTGTCTCTCCGCTTGGATCGTAAAAATAGACCAGTCTGGCCAGCTGCAACTCGTGGGTCACATCCTGCTCCAGGGCCCGGCCCTGCCCAGCGTTTGGGGAGGCTCCACACGCCGTGGATTTCTCAAACACTCAGACCCACGACGTGTGGTGGGATTCCACAACCAACCACAGAGAGAAGCAGAGGCTGGCAGGGCTGGCTTGGGCTTGCATGGGGCTACCAGTGGCCCTGTGGTGAGGAGCGCCCTGGTGAGCAGCCAGGTTGGTGCTGGCTTGATCACCTTGAAGGTCTTTTCCAACTTTGATGAGTCAATGATTCTGTGGCTGTAGCAGGGCCATCAGAACTCTGCTGGAAGAAGCCCTTCTCCAGCAGCCCATTGCTCAGCCCTCAGTCTAACTGGGTTGCACCCCAAGAGTTGCAGGATCCCCCCATCTCCCTCTCCCCGCAGATTGCTCTAACTGCAAGACTGGAAATTCAGAGGAAAGTCCTTAAATATTTTGGTGGCCAATTTTATTGCAGCCCGCTCCTCCGCCAAGGGCTTCAGCATCACCCCAGAACCCAGGAGGCCCTGAGCAGAGCCAGTTGCTTCCTGTGGCTAGGAAGGAGAACTCTCTTCATTTGTGCTTAAAAGGGCTTCAAAACACAGTCCTACTGGGGAGGTCCAGCTCCCCTGATTCCAGACCTCCCCAGGACACAGGGCTCTGGCCTCCTTTCAGGCTGTGCTAGCTGCTGTACTGGTCCCAGTGACCATCACTGCTGCTCTCACCGTTGCACTGGTGGTCCCTGCCCGCAGCTCCCCATCCCAGACTGATCCAGCCTGGGGCAGAGCAGAGCACAGGGGTGGTTGCCCAGGATGTTCAGGCAGGGGTTTAGGCTCTTCCTCAAATCCCACAGGGATTCTGCCTGCAGGAGGCAGTTTTCTAGGCAGTTTTGGAGCTGGGCTCTGCTGCAAGGGCAGTTCTTGGGGCTGGGGCAGTGGCTCTGGGTCCACTTTGCTGTAAAATCCCTCAGCAGCCCTGGATGGGAGTAGCTGCCACCCTTGTGCTTAAAACTGCTGAAGGAAATGGGGCTGGTAGGAGCAGCCAGTGCTGGGGAGGTTCTCCAGGGAGAATATTTGGGCTGGGGAGGTCCTCCAGCTCCCCAGGAGCTGGAGAGGGGTGGGGAGTGGGGCTGGGAGAGGGGAGCAGGGGCTACCTAGAACCCTCACCCCCCACCACCCAGGCAGGGACCATCCTGATCCCCTTCTCTCTCTCTCCTGGAAGGTTCTTTTGGTGTCTGGGGAGCAGGGGGGTCCCTCCCCACCCTCATGGTTCCCCTCTGGTTTGTTCCCCACCCCATCGGTGTCTGCCAGCTGCTGCTGCTTGAGCTAAAACACTGCAGGTCACCTTTAACCAGGTCCCTTGGGAAGGGGACGTCAGTGGGGACCGGGTTTCCTCTCTGTTTCCCCAGGCTCTGCTCTCCGGAGCGGGTTGGCATCGCCAGGAGAAATCAATAAATATGTGGGGACCCTGCAGGGGCAGAGTGGAAACTGCTGGGAAAGGTCTGGGGTCTGTCTGCAACCCAACGTGGAGCCATCCCCATCCCCTGGGGCCTGAGCCTGACCCAGGGACACCAGCTGAGCTCCAAACCCACCAGGGCAAGGATGGAGACAGCTCAGGACCATCCCGTCCAGGGAGCTGGAGTCAGCTGGCACCTTCACCAGTGCTTTCTGCTGACGAGAGGAGATTCCCTTTGGCTTCAGTTTGTCTTTTGGGAACCACAAACAAGTTCAGCTGCTTCTGTCTGCGGCCGGTGCCTGACTAACTCTGGCAGGGGCAGAGCAGCCAAGGAGGTGGCTCAGGCAGCACAGGAAAATCATCTAAAACCCTAAAATCTAACCCAACCACCCCACTGGGAAGAGCCTCACTGAGCCCCGTTCGCGTGGCTGAGCCCCACCGATGGGGCTGGGTGGTTGTTTGGTCATCAAGGGGTTTCTACCAGCCTCTGCTCCTGCTCCAGCCCTTCCCAGCTCCTGCAGGGAGGCAGAGCAGCATCCCCCAAGCACCTGGGATCGGCTCCAGCAGCCTAGTCCCAGCTCCAAGCACCCAGTTCCCACGTCCTGCAAGGGAAGGTGGGCAGTGAGAACCCCAGCTGGTGATGGGAAGCCCTGGAAACAGCCCCAACAGCAGCTGGGCTGCTGGTGCCATCAGTTGCAGTGAGAGCTGGGAAGTGCTGGGGAGCAGGAGCCACTGCAGGGGGGATCAGGATCCCCAGGGATGGAGTCAGCAGGGAGTTTGTGCCCTGGCAGGGCTCAAGTGGGCAGTGCTGGACTGTGGCACTGCAGGACTGGGGCAAAGCAGCTTCCCCAGGCTGGGAGATGCCCTTAGAGCCATGGGGGAGCAGGAGGATGCCAGCTGCCTAAACAGAGGGGGTCACAGCACCATGGCACCAGCTCCATTTGCTGAGCTGTGCTGGGAGGAAGGGGTTAAGGAGCTGCCAGAGCAGGAGTGAGACCAGGGAATTCAGCTGCTGGCACAGGTAGGGGATGAGCAGGAGAAGTTCTCTGTGCAGCCACAGTCACCTCCACCCCTCTTCTGTGCCAGCAAGAAGGAGCAGCAGGGTGTGTGGATGGGATGGGATGGCCTGTGGGACCCAACTACTTGGCTTCTCCTGGGCTTCACAGGCCAGGAGGGATCTGGCAGAGCTTGTGCCCTGGTTGGCCAGGAGGAAGCAGTGAGGGGAGAAGGGGGACAGAGAGGACACAGTGCCCAAACCTATGCAAACAGCTGGAGCAGAGCTGGGCGGGCACCTCAGCCCTCTGGGGTGCTTGGGGTCCCCTGAATTGGGGCCCTTTTCCCTTACAGGTCCATCACTGATGGCATGTGGGCTGTGGGGCAGCATTTCATGTAGGACCAAAGACCCAGAGTTACCATCACCCCAAAATCCCACTGTCTGTGCTTCTTTCCCTATCCCTGCCCTCTGGAGCTCCCCGTGGCTCTGTTCCCTGTCCGTTTGCTGGTCCTCAGCTCCTCAGCACCTCCAGCTCTGCTCCTCATCTGGTCCTGCAGCAGGTCCTACCCAGCTCCCTTCAGCCACAACACTGAGGTGGAGTTCACCATTCCAAAGCTGTTCCTTCCCCTCCAGCTCAGCTCCTGCCCTGCCATCTCCCCCTCGAGATGCCTCCAGTTCTGAGCATCCCCTGGAATCGGTTCCCTCTGCCTTCAGCCATCCAGGTCTCTCCTGGTCCCTCTTATTCCTTTGTCAGGGCAGCTGCAGCATCTCCTGGGTCTGAGCTGCAGACACCCTGCTCTGTGCCAGGGACTGGCACTGCCAACCCGCAGAGGGGTGATGGTTGACAAGATCAAGCCCTGGGGAGGGCTCTTCAGTCTCAGTCTGGGATCCCCTGCCCCAGGCGGTTCTTGGGGACTGCAGCAGCCCCGCTGCAGTGGGCTCAGAGCCAGCACCATCCCCACAGCCTTTTATGGCCCTGCTGCAGCCACAGCCCAAACATGGGCTGCGGGAACACAGCGCTGGGAGCCTCCCTGGGGCTGGTCCTGAGGGCCCCCAGCCCTGCTGGCCATGTCCAGGGAGATGAGGCTGAGCAGCAGAGTGCCCAGCTTGGCAGCACCCACTTACCTGGGGGTGCCTGAGTGTCCTGCAGCACTGCCTCCCTGGCCCTCACAGCCCCATCCCTGTGCTGTGCAGCTGCATCCTTGCCTCACTCAGCCCCATCCCTGCTTCTCACAGCCCCATCCCTGCTCCTCACAGCCCCATCCCTGTGCTGTGCAGCTGCATCCTTGCCTCACTCAGCCCCATCCCTGCTTCTCACAGCCCCATCCGTGCTCCTCACAGCCCCATCCGTGCTCCTCATAGCCCCATCCCTGCTCCTCACAGCCCCATCCATGCTCCTCATAGCCCCATCCCTGCTCCTCACAGCCCCATCCCTGCCCCATGCTCCACCCTGAGTGCTTCTCCTGCACAGTGTCACTTCACACCTCCCTGTCCCTGCAACCCTGTGGTCCCAGTTTTGCTCACAGCTGCAGAGCAATGAGCTGTCAGCAGGCAGAGGGAAAAAGGACTGACTGGCACTGCCAGCCCTGGGAACCTCCATCCCAGCCAGTGCCCAGGCAGGGCTTTTGGGGACCCGTGCCTGGTTGAGCTGGGCTCTCCACCAGAGGGAAGGGTTTGCCCCATTCAGTGCCATGGGGTGTTTCAGAACCCAAATGGTCCTGCTGTCCCTACAGTGTCCCCCCTGAGAGGGGGATCCTCAGTGCCCATCACCCCAGGGAAAAGAAGCAGCCACCCCAGCTCAGACACAGCCAGGTTGGAGTCAAGCTGGGCTGCACTGTGGTCACCCCAGGTTGGGGCTCAGGAAGCTGGGATGGGCTCAGGTGGGCTTTGGGGCAGAGGAGGGTGACTGGTCATGGAGGGGCTGGCACAGAGCCCTGGACCAGCAGAGAGAAGAGCTAGTGCATAGGAAGGGTGAGGAGGGGGCACAGGGAGTGAAGCATCTCCTGTGCTGCCTGAGAAACAGCTGGACCTCCCACAACCTGCTCAGCATCCCCAGGGGAAACCAGACAGTGAGCAGCAGCCTAAAAATAGCTGCCCAGGGCAATGCTCTCCCCCTGAGAGAAGGGGAAGTGAAAAGGGAGGTGGTCTGCAGCTTCCCAAGGAGCAGCCCCCAGCCCAGCCACTGCAAGGAGGGACCTCCCCACCCTTCTGAGGGACCTTCCATCCTTCTGAGAGACATCTCCATCCCTCTGAGAGACTTCCCCATCCCTCTCAGGGACCTCTCCATCCTTCTGAAGGACATCAGCTCTGTCCTTTCTCCCCTGATTGCTCTCCCAGGATGTTCCAAGGTCTCCCTGCCATCTGCCTTGGACTGAGATCCCCAACACTGTGGGTTTCTGCCCTGCAGACACAGAAGGGCTCCCACCCCAGGCAGACCTGGTGGGTTTAGTGGAGTTCAGCTCCGGCTGGCCCCAGCAGCTTTGTAGCAGGAGCTGTATGGCCAGCAGGACCAGTGAATTCCCTCAATCCTCCTGAAAACACAAACACTCAGCATGACCCCACTGAGGATGAAGCACAGGGGCTGAGCTGGGCTGGGGCAGTCTCATCCCTGTGCCAGGGCACTGCTGGCAGCACTGGGTGAGCAGGAGGAAGGGAGGCAGCGGGTGTCTCGGGGCAGCAGTGGGAGGGAAGGGCTGCTGGGGAGCTGCTCAGGTGCAGGAGGATGGAAACAGCCTGACCACAGAGCTGCTCAGCGCTTCCGCCCTCCGCATGCGGCAGCCGCCCCAGCGTGAGCCAGCAGCATCCTGCCCAGCCCCGCTGTCTGTGCCACACGCTGCGTCTGGGAGGCTGATGGACCCAGGGGATGCATCTGCTGCAGGGGAGAGGTGCAGGGGCCATGGATCCTCGCTCCCGCGTGGCAGCACTTGGTCCAGCCATGGCCACAGTCTCCCCACCTCTGGTGTGGCTGGTGGGTCCATCCAGCAGCTCGCAGCTCCCTCCCGGAGCCTGGAGGCAAGGATCCTGCAGATGTTTGTGCAAGGAGAGACCTGAGAGCAGCCCCAAACCCACTTGCTGCACAGCCACAACACCCTGTGCCAGCTGCTCCTTGTGGTGCTGCCAGCTGGGACAGCTGCAGGGTGCCCAGTGAGAAGGTGCCCGTTGCCAGTGGTGTGATGGCCACCACCAGAAGCTCCACAGTCTTTGCAGCAGCTCAGCCCAGGGCTCAGCTCGGGCACCGCGCCATGACCACCAGTGCAGTGCCCGCGTGCCAGCCCCCACCAGGTGCCCAGGGTGCCAGGCAGGACGTGTGCCGACAGCAACCCGGCCTGCTCCTCTTCCCACAGCTCCCCCAGCTCTCCCAGCCCAAACCAGTAATTACCATCACTGTCTGTGGGTAATTACCCATCTCGGTGCCACACTGCCCATGCGGGTGGGGGGACTGGGGCACATGTTTGGATCGGGGCCGTCAGAGGAGCTGCTCCCAGCAGCATGCAGGGGCAGGAGCTGGGGCTCAGTGGGGCCAGGGCTGTGGGAGCAGAGCCCTGTGGGGTGCAGGGCACCAAGAGCCAACCCTGCTGCCAGGAGCCCCCCCAGGTGTCTGTCACACAGGTCCTGGTGTGCAAGGGCTGCCAGTTTCCCAAGGTCTCTGCTTCTCCTCCCTGAGTGCTGGGAGCAGCCACAGGGCTGTTCACCCTGCCCAGGGCAGCACCTGGCTGCGGGTCCATCTCTCCAGCTGTCAGTCCATCAATTCATCAATCAATCAATCAATCAAACTCTGGGCATAAATAGTTTGGCATGAGCAGCTCTCTCTTTTCTACACCTGGAGGGTCTTGAAGCCTCTTGTCCCTCCCAGGCCAAGTTGCTTGGGTGTGGGGTGAGGCTCTTTCTCCTGAGGCTTCACCTGGCTTCTGCTGAGAGGGAGAAGCAGCCTCAGCCCCTTGATGCCTGGAGGGATGAGCCTGGGGCCATCCCCACTGAGTGGGTCAGAGAAGCAGGTGTGGGCAGGTGGAGCAGCAGCCCCATGGGTGTGGGCAGCCTGAGCATCCCCGTGGGTGTGGGGTGAGCAGCCCAAGCATCGTCCCCATGGGTGTGGGCAGCCTGAGCTGGCTTTGCAGCCACGGGAGGGGGAGGAATCAGGTTTAGCTGCACAGGGCAGTCCCAGCAGAGTGCTGTTGCTGAGGTTAGGTGGTGCATTACCTCCTGAGGATGCTCCTGGGGCTGGCTGTCCCTGTGGTTGATGCTCTCTGACAGGTGATGCTTTTAAGAGAAGCTTCAGATGGAGCCGCTCCAATCTTCTGGGTCCAAGGACTGAAAAGTCAGGATAGTTCTCCATGTTTCCCAGCCACAGCTGCCTCCTTGCCTGTCTGTGTAGAGCTGGAGTGATCCAAGCTGCTCTCCTGGAAGCTTTAGGTAGCCACTTGGCTCTGCAGCCCCAGTGGTCACCCTTGTCCTGGCATCAGACCCCTGGGCACAGCCAGGCCTTTGTGCAACCTCCACCTCCCTTCCCGGGAAGCGAGAAGAACCCTCCCTAGGTTTGGGGTTTGAGTCCCTCCCTGAGGAACTGTTGGGTGCTCTTGCTCATTAAAGAGCAGGATCAGAGGCTGGGATGAGGGAGGTGTCTGCTGGAGCCTCCGCAGTGAAAGGCGCTGCAGCCTCTCAGCCTGGATCCCAAGAAAAGGGAACTCCTTGCTCTCAGGGGTATTGGGGAGTCACCTGGGGGAAAGCCCTGGGAAGCCACAGAGGAGAATTTCTTCCCAGTGATTCCATGGATGGAGATTCCAGACCACCTTCCTCATCTCCACCTCAGCCCACTCTCCTCAGCAGGACACCCTGGAGCCTCCAACCTCCTCGCGCTCGCTGTGGCAGGTGCCTGGAGAGAACAGGGAGAGGGAAACCCCCCGGGCACCTCTGGTTGTTGTGGCTGGGTCAGGGCCAGCCAGAGCCATCCCAGCCCCGGGTGGGATCCCAGAGCCCCTTGTGCGGGTTTCTGATGCAGAGGAACTTCTGTGTTGGGGCTTTTACCTGGGGCTTTCTGCCCTGAATTACATCTGACTCCAGCAGCTGCTTGTTTGAAGTCGTGGAAAGCCGAGCGGCCAGGGTTTTGCAGCCTGCTGGCCCTGTTTGTTTTCTTTTGGAAGTTTCTGTGATGCCAGTGGGTGGGAGAAGGCTGGAAAAGCTTGTGCAAAGCACCTCAACCTCTCCACAACTGAATGGGCAGCTGAGCGGCTCTTGGCTGCTGCCACCAGAGGATTGTGGCCTCATCTGGAGATGCTGCTGGGGGAGAAAATCCCCTAATGACACCCAGCTCCCAAGGAGCAGCGTCGGCTTAAGAGATGAGAGCAGGAAAAGCCCTCGGAGCCTTCTCCAGGGCTGCTCTGGGAGCTGAGGGGGGCAGGATGAGGCAAGGTGATGTGCTCCAGGGTCCCTGCGGTGCTCAGGAGAAGGGACTCAGACCCGCAGCCCCCAGCTCTCTGGTTGGGAATTCTTCCCTGACACCCAGTGTCTGCCCTCCCCATAGTCTGCATCACCCTGGCCATGGTGGGGCATGTGGGACCTGCTCCCACCAGGTGGGTGCTGAGCCCCGTGCAGTGGAATGAGGGTCATGGTCAGCAACAGAGGGACTTCAGTGCCTCTTCCCTCTGCATTTTCATGGTTTTAAGAAGATTAAAGACAGCCAGATGGTCTGGAGGCTCCTTGCTGGCACTGCCCTTGAGGCTGGAGAGGACCCTGAGGAAGGGGGTTACTCCCATCCAGGAGTCTCTTGGTTATGTGCCCTCCCTGCTGTGTGCTGAGTGCAGCTCTGCCAAGCTGGGCTGTCAACCCCCTTCCTTCTGGGGGGTTCTAGGGGTGAGGGGAGCCCAGAACAGCTGCTCTGGTGACAGTACTGTGGTGTCCTGCATCTCAACCCCTTCATCCGCCCCACAGCAGCAGGCTGTGCTGCAGACCAGCTCCGTGGGTCCCTGCCCAGTGTCTTGGGTGAGGGGGTTTTACCCGCAGCCTCTCCTGGGTTCTTCTGGAAGCAGCATCAGAGGATCCGCGTGCGGCAGCGATGCCCTTGTGGAGCCATTTCGACTCCACGTGATGACCCACTTCGGGCTGGTTTTGCCTCCGGATTTTCCCGCTGCCTCTGGGAGGGGGTTGGCAGCCCTAGATCCAGCTGCTCTGTGGAGGCCACCACAGTGCTGGCAGCCCCAGCCCTGAGTGCTGGGACTCTGTGGTGATTCCCTGAGTGTTTCCCCTCCTGCAGCAGGGGCTGCACAGACCCCTGCAGCTTAGACCGAAAGCTTTGGGAGCAGAGGTCTGTGGGCTCCTGCTGCCTCAGAAAAGCCCGAGGTGCCAGGGGCAGGACACAGTCACTGAAGGTGCTGGGGATGCTCCGAGAAGGGGGTTTCAGTGACTTGGTCTCATTTCCAGCCCAGCTCCCTTCCCTGGCCAGGGATGGCTGAGCCCTTGAGCTCCAGCGCTGAGTTTGATCCGTGAGGCGAAGGGGCAGCTCCTGTTCAGAAGGAGACAATAATTGCAAGTCGGATCTGCTTGTTCAATACTCTATTGACAGATTTGCCTTGGCAACCTGGAACAGGGCTGCATTGTTTGCGTCTCACCTCGTGGCATCCGATCGACCGGGCGGGCGCCGGGCTCTGTGCTTCTTGTGGGGTTTCTTCCCCCGTTCACAAGCCCCCCACCTGCTCATCCTCTTCTTGTCCTTCTCCTGCCTGGAGCTGACCTCGGCCAGGGCTGTCCTGTTAATCCTGCGCTCAGAGCGGCTGCAGCTCCAAACGCAGGGCCGGCAGCGCAGAAGGGCAACCCCAGGACCCAGCTGGCCAGGTAGGAGCGAATGAGGCCAGTGCCCTCCCCCTCCCTCCAAGGACACGGTGGCATGAGGGAGTCACAAAGTCCATCCCTGGCCACCTGCGAGAGCGGCCTTGAAGGAAATGCTGCAACTGCTAATTAATTAACTTTCTGCTATTATCTCAGCCCGGGGTGCTCCTGGCCTGTCGTGGCTCCAGGAGGATCCACTGGCCTTGCTGAGGCAGAGCAGGGGGGCAGAGCCGAGCACCCGCACAGCAGCCTTGGAGTCATCCCGGATGGAAGCGGAGGATTACGGCTGGGAAGGAATTGCTGGTTTGAATTGCTAATAATGATTCAGACTAATGAGCACCCTCAGAAACGACGGCTCCTGTAATCAGTGGGGCTGCGGAGCAAGCGTGCGGCGGGGCTGCGGGAGCTCCTGGTGTCAGGGGTGAGGGGGAAGCTGGGCGTCGTGTGTTCTGGAGAGGCTGAGCCCAGCCTCGGCGAGGCTCTGCCGCGGAGCCGGCTCTGTCTCCAGGGTATGAACTTTATAAATAATGATGAAAAGAATAAACCTAGACAGGCATCAGCTCTGGCTAGTGGGAGGGAACACGGCCAGCAAGTATTTGAGGGGAAACTGCCTTGGTTTTGCTCCCTAGCACCTGCAGGAAGGCCGTCTGTCTCCAGCTGCTAGAGGTTTTGTTTTACAGCTGCACCCTGGTGGCCCTCACCCAGGCACTGGGGGCCAGGCAGAGACCCCTACGGGTTGATCTGCCCACTCTTCACACTGCGCTTTGAGCTCTATGGATGAAGAGGAGCCTGAATTCTTGCAGAGGTGTGTGGCACGGGGCAGAATACCCACTAGTCGTGTCCCCACACCTCAAACCCGCCTGATAAACAGGCAAGTCCTGAACAAACCTCATGGGATTAGCCAAACCCCATGTTGGCTCCCAAAGGCAGCAGTTGGCTCCCATTTCTCTGGGTTGGAAACCCTTCTGCTTTTCTCATCCCTGCAAAACACCCCAACCAGTCGGGAAGAGGCAGCAGTTGGAAGCGATTCCCGCTTTTCCTTATTTAGGGCATTTTCTGAGGTTCAAACAAGGTGTCCTCTCTCCCCAGCTCACAAAGGGGAAGATGCATCAGGTCACCGACTGCCGCTCCCCCAGCGAGGTAAGAGACAGAAAATCACCCCCATTACCATCATTACTGGGAATCATGTGCAATCAGCTCTGTAACAGACAGCACATGAAGACCCTGCAGAAACCTCCCGGACCTGGGCTGGTGCTGAGCTGCAGCCACGCAGCGGTTATCGAGCTCTTAATACTGGTCCTCAGCACTGCTTTCACTTTATTCTTAACACACGTTCTATTTCCTCAGTGGCCTCTCGCACCCCTCCCGAGGCAGCTCTTCCGGGCACCTCAAGGATGTCTGCTCGTGTGTTTAAAAAAATAGATGCACTTTGGTACAGAAATACCCCCCCATCCCGCGGTGCTGGGGCAGAGAGGAGCCTTCCCACAGAGCTGGGCCTGGAGCTGCTCCGTAGGCTCCGGGGACCTCGATCACAGGGGAATCGCTCCAAACCCCACCGGTCCCCGGGCATCGAGTTTTACTGGGAGCATCAGTGGTTTGAGCTCAGCTTCTCTCCTCCGGCAACAGGAGAAGCTTGAAATGTCAAAGGGGGAGGGAGAACGAACTCCGCCGGCAGAAATCTCTGCGAGCGCCCGTTTGCTTTGGGAAAGGGCTGAGTTAAAGACAAAAACAAAAACACAAATTTAAAGCTTCCCGTCGGTGCTCTTCCGCCGGCCTCTCCTCACAATGGATAATAATTCTTACATTAAGCCCCCTCGGCCCTCCAGGGAAATCAAAATTGTAATATCAGTTTGCTCTTTATTGGCTCCGCTCTCCCGTCGTGGCGGCTGAGTCTTTGTTAGGGGCTCTGGCAGCGGTGACATTCAGCGGTGCCCCCTCCCCCTCGGTGCCCCCCGCACCTCCGGGCTCGGGATGGGGGCCCCCGAAGGTGTGGGCGGCTGCTGCCCGGGGTACCCGGCCCGGGTTTACGGCGACAGGGTGAGCCCACGAGGATCCCACGGGCTGGGGTGGGACTGGCCCCGGGGTGGGCGGGGACCAGGAGCACCCCCGGGATGCCTGGGATGCCGCTGTCCGACTCCCGATAGAGGAGCCGCTCCGGGTCCCGGTGCCGCCCGGCCTCAGCCCCCGCACCGCATCCCGGAGAAAGTTGCCGGGAGTCCCGCGGGGAGCGGCCGCCCCGTCCGGGAACCGATGAGGACCGAGCAGAGCCCGGGCAGGGGCTGGGAGCGGGGACCCTTTCAGGGACCCCGGCCCTGGGACGGCCTCGCTGAACTCCGGGGGCGGCGGCTCCGGTCCCGCCCCGGCCGGGGGTCCCGCCCGCGGCGCATCGGGGCCACAGCCGGGACCTGCGGGAATCGAGTTCGGACAGCCCCAGCAGCCAAGACCCCCGGGAAGGTCTGGGGTCTCCACGCAAGGTCAGCCCTCGGGGATTGTCCCACCCGGGGCCGATCACCTCGGCGTCCTGCACCACACGGGATGCGGTGCCAGGGGTGCGGCTTCAGCAGCGGGGAGGACCCGGAGCTGCGCGACCCCCGCGGCGGGGCTGTGCGGGGCTCGCAGCGCCCACGGTGGGCCCCGCTCCACCTGCCCGGTGGGAGGTCTCCTCCCGTTCCGGCCCCGACAGGTTCCACGGAGCGGAGCAGAGTAGGGTCCCGTTGTGAAGCCGCGGATGGGCGCGGACACTCGTGGGCCGCCGCCTCCTCCCCTTCATCGGCTCAAACGAGAAGAGAGTGCGCGGAGCCGCCCGCCCCGGGCTCGCTCCGTCCCTACACGTTTGCGGCTTCCGGCACCGGGCGAGGGAAACTCGGCCGCCACCTGCCCCGGGCCTGAGCCGCTCCTCCGGGGCGCTTCGGCCACGTCGCAACTCGAGGTCCTCGCCGGTACCGGGGGCCAGGCCGCACGGGAAGAGGCAGCAGGCTCGGGCTGCGCAAGGGGGTGGGAAGGCACCGCCACCCCCCTCGGGGCCCACGGCAGCCCGCGGCGTGGAGACCCCGCCGAGGGCTCACCCCACGGCCCCGTAACCGCGCCGCGCCGTGACCCCACACCCCGGGGGGCGGATCGCGCACCTGCCCCGCGGGTCCCGCAGACCCCGGTGGGGGCCGTGCTGAGTCACGCGTGGGGCGGGG
>VXBP01004896.1:316285-330866 GCA_013400115.1 Rhinopomastus cyanomelas
GCGGCGCTCCGCTCGCTGCCCCCACCCCGCGCCTTGCGCTTTGGCTGCCCGGGGATTCGATGCCGGAGAGGGGAGGAGGAGGCGGCGCTGCTGCTTCTGCTGCTGCTGCTGCGCTTGGCCGGGCTTTTTCGCTCTTTTATTTTTTTTAACGCTTTTTTTTTTTTTTGCCTTCCCCTTCCCGTGCTTTTATTTCCTGTGGTATTCTGGCGCAAACTGTAAACTTCAGCCCCCCGCCACAGCAGGGGCAGGCGGGAGCGGGGAAGTCGCCTCGCCAGGCGCCTGCTGCCTCAGTGGGTTGTGGGTTGGCAGAGCACCCGGTCCCCGACCCGCTGCGTGTCCTGTGGGATGCCCAGCCCGCGGCTTTGCACCTGCGGGACCTCCTGCTCCCCTCCGACCGCACCCTCCGTGCGGCCGTATAAGGTCGTTTGCACCTGCGGGACCCCCAGCTCCCCTCCCTGCCCCTCCCTAGGATCGTTGACACGGCAGCGCGCGCCCCGCATGGTGGTGGGGGATGTGCCCCAGGGGTCGGTGCGCGGGGCCTCGCAGTGACTGTGTGTTCCCACAGGGAGCGGCAGGAGCAGCTGATGGGATACCGCAAGCGGGGGCCGAAGCCAAAGCCGCTGGTCGTGCAGGTAACTGCGTGCCGCAGCCCCACACCACCCCTTCAAAGCGTGGCCCGGTCCCCGGGGGAGCTGCTTGCCACGGGTTTCATCATGCCAGGGAGCCCTGGCACAGCCCGGGTGCTTCGCAGTGCCGCAGGGACCCCCAGCTTCCAGCACTGAGCTCATGGGGCGGTGCCAGCCCTCCCCCTTCACACACCCTCCCAGGCCGGGTTGTGGGGCAGACCCGCTGTGCCCACGTCCGGGCGGCATTAGCAGGCTGCTCGCAAGCTCGGCGGCCGCGGAGCCGCTTGGCCCCCGTTCCCAGACAGCTGATTGAAGGCTGCTTTTCTTCTTTTCATTGCTTCATTAATCCGGAGCAATGCGCAGCCTCTAGGTTGCAGCGGGCTGGGGCCGCCCGCTCGAGGACGCAGCGCCCCGGGATGCAGCGTCCCGGAACGGGAGCCGCTGGCAGGGTGGAGTCGGGGGGGTCCAGCGGAGCCTTCGGCACCTGCCGGAGCTCTGGCACTCAGAGCTGACCGTGGCCTCCGGTTGTGTGTTGCAGCTTCCCTCCTTCGCCCGCCGCTCCAACATCCTCACGGGGCTGCAGGACCCGGCTGTGGACAACCGGCCAAAGCTGGACCTGGGCTCCTCCGGCAAGAGCCAGCAGCACCAGTATGAACTCAACAGCAAGAAGCACCACCAGTACCAGCCCAACGGGAAGGAGAGCGGCGTGAAGCACCAGTCCCACAGCAAAGGGAAGTATTACTACCAGCTCAACAGCAAGAAGCACCACCACTACCAGCCCGACCCCAAGATGTACGAGTCCCATTACCAGCCCAGCAGCAAGGAGCCGCAGGGCCAGGCTTGCTTGGACGGCAGCAAGACCCCGCTGGTCACCCACCCGGACAAGTGGGCTCACAGCCCGGCCAAGAACCTGCTGGGCCCCGTCAAGACCCTCACTGCTGCTGCTGCCGAGAGCAAGAACGGGGCCGAGAAGAACCTGTCCAGCGGCACTGGCCCCCCGCCCCGGGACAGGGTGGCCAGCAATGGCCTCGGGGGGAAGATGAAGATCGTCAAGAACAAAAACAAGAACGGGCGCATCGTGATCGTCATGAGCAAGTACATGGAGAACGGGATGCAGGCGGTGAAGATCAAGTCTGGGGAGCAGCCCCGCAAGCGGCCCCAGGAGGAGAGGACTCCTAAGAAGGGTGGGGAGGAGAAACTGGAGGCTTGGAGGAAGCCAGGGGAGGACAGGCTGGGGGGCAGCAACACCCTGAGCAAAGCGGAGGGCGAGGGCCGGCAGCCCCCCGTGGAACTCGAGGATGGTCCCCAAAAGACTCCGGTGGCCAAGGAGGCGCCGGTAGCCCCGCCGGAGCAGCCCCTGCAGCTCACCACCAAGCCAGACCTCATGCCCTGGTCGCTGAGCCCCATCTGCGAGCACAGCCCTTCCTCCATGGGACTGAACCTGGCTGGCTCCGGCTCGCGCAAGCGCTGCCTGTCGGAGCCACACGCGGAGCGGGAGCCGGGCAAGAAGCGCTTGACCTCCCGCAGCATCAGTGCCCCCACCTGCCTCAGCCCCCCGGAGCGGCCCGAGCCCCCCGCCCAGCCGGAGGTCATCCTGCTGGACTCGGACCTGGACGAGCCCATAGACTTGCGCTGCGTGAAGCCGCGGGCGGAGGACGAGCTGGCCCTGGCAGAGGTGAAGCCGGAGGTGCCGCCGCCGGCACCGCCTGAGAAACCGGCCACGGAGCCTCCGCAGCCCCGTGAGGCCACGGAGGAGGAGGAGGAGGCCGAATCCCTGCAGGAATTCAAGCCCTTCTTTGGGAATATAATTATCACAGACGTGACCGCAAACTGCCTGACCGTGACCTTCAAGGAGTACGTGACGGTGTGAGGTGGGACGGCGGCTGCTCCCCGTGGGAGCTGCCTGCCCTTCCCGGGGTCGCTGGCCCCCCAACAGCCTGCCTCCAAGGTACCGGCGCCCCGTTCCCCGGAGCCCGCGTGCCCCCTGCCCGCGCCATGGCGGCTGAGCTGCCCTCCCCACCGAGGGGGACGCGGGACACGGCGGGCACGGCGCCCATCCCTTACCACGCCGCTGGTGGGGTGGGGCAGGGACGGAGTGGCCGCCGCCACCGCCGCTCCCACCCCGACGTGCGCGGAGGGGGCTGCCGCGGGACCACCCGCGGGCGCTGGGGCGCGCGAGGACGGGGCCCGCCAGTTACTCAGAGTTATAGTATTCTATTTTAACAGTGCTAACTTGTCGAGTGATTCTTGCTCCCGTTTGTACGTGGTGTTCTTGAACTGTATTGTCTGAGCTGAGGGCCGGCCGCGCGCCGGCCACGCCGAGATATTTATTTGTAGGTATTTATATAATGAAATATAAAAGCCTAGATTTATGGAGTTCCCTAGATCACCGTATTCTATTTTAACAGTGCTAACTTGTCGAGTGATTCTTGCTCCCGTTTGTACGTGGTGTTCTTGAACTGTATTGTCTGAGCTGAGGGCCGGCCGCGCGCCGGCCACGCCGAGATATTTATTACGGCCGTGTTATATAATGAAATATAAAAGCCTAGATTTATGGAGTTCCCTAGATCACCTTATAAACTCTACATCATAAACGACTTCTATTTTCCGTTCTCCTTTTTAACCCGTTTCAGCATCTCTTCAGCCCCGGCCCCACCTCTCAGGACCCATCCCCGCTCTCTCCTCTCTCTATTTTTGGGTACCTGTTCACACGTGGTGGTTTCTGTGTGCAAAAAAAAAAAAAGACAAAAACACCCGGAAAAAAAAAAAATCACAAAACCCACAAAAAAATAAATAACACCCCCAAAACAAAGAGGAGAAATGGTTATCGAAGGCGAAACGAGCTTCTTCTTCTTCTTCTAGAACTTGCTGCTATTAGAAATGTCTCAGCTATAAGCTTCCCGTTATGAATTGCTTGAATGTAAATATTAAATGGAGATGTGGAAAGTGCGTCTGGTGTGCTGCAGCTGTTAGTGCAGGTCGCATCGCCCGGCCCCGCTGCTGGGAGGTGGAGCGCCGGCTGCCAGCGGCGCTTCCTGGTCCGAGGGCTGCGTCACGCTGCGGGGAAGAGCTGTATCCTGCAACCGGCGCCGAGGACTATAAACCTTTACCAAACCTACCGGGGTCCCGACTGCCTTTTCTTACCGGGTGCCGGAGTGAGCAGGTACCCGCAGGTGGCCGAGCGGCTCTCGCGGGTGCAGGATGTTGGAGGGTTTGGGGGTTTGGCCCCCGAAGCCTGCGTGACTCTGGGCTCCGTGTGGGGTGTCGGTGTTTGCCCACTGGGCTTTTCGCAGGCAAAAGCATCTGTGATGGGAGATGTGGGGAGGGGGCTGTGGTGGATGGGTGAGTGGTGGTTCTCAGCCCAGCAGAGTCGCCCCCAGTGCTGGGCAGGACCTGGGGTCAGACAAGGAGTGAGAACTTGCCCAGGAGGGAAGATGGTCCAAACTCCACAGGAACAGCTCTGCCCTGGATTAATAATTGCTGGAGCCCTCAAAAGCACCGAGCAGGCCCTGTTCTTCCCAGCGTGGAGGGACAACCCTGCAGGGTCCTCCTGCTGCAGGTGGCTGCTGAGACCCAGTGCTCCGGCCCTGCTTGTTCACGGTCCCCAATAGTGTCCCCAGGCAGAGCTGTGGGCTCAGACCATCTCCCTCAAATCCTGCCCTTGCCAGGGCAGCTCAGTGGCCTCCTCAGGCTTTTCCTTGGAGCCAAGGGAAGGTGTTGGTGGGAATCCTGTGGCTGATGGCGAGTGGACAGGAGCCTTGAGCTTGCGAGCAGCAGGGTTAAGTGGTTGGGGTAAGGTGGACCCTGTGGTGATGCTGGAGCTACCTGGAGGTGTTGCAGGGGTGACAGGGTGACAGGGCTGCTCCCAAAGCAGAAACAGCCCCCCCATGGCTGGTGCTTCTGGGCTGCCTGCTTTTCCCAGGCTGCGCTCTGTTTGAATGGGTGCGGAAGGCAGCCTGGCAGGGTGCTCACTGCAAACCCAGAGGGTGCTGCAGCACCCACAGCAAGGCGGGGCAGCACCCGGCGTGCTGTCCTCTGCTGGGGCTTGTCTGCAGCAGGATCCTCTGCAGGAGCTGCCTCAGCCCTGCTGCTGCCTACAGCTGTTCTGGTGCCAGTGCCACAGGGCTGTGCCGAGGCAGCTCGGGTTAAGGCGGCAGAGAACAACAGCTGAGGGCGTGGGGGCCTTTTTCTCAGCCATGTTGGTTCGTTCCCCAGTGGGACAGTCCTGGTCGTGTTGGAGATGCTGGTTGTGGACTGGTGTAGCTCCTCCGTGTGCTCCTGGCTGGTGGCTCCTAAGGGCTGAGCTCAGCAAGCCCCATCCTAGCTCTATGGTAGAAGTAGTTGGTGTGGGTGAGGACAGTGCTGACAGCTGGGCGCAGCTCTTGTCTCAGGGGGTGCTCCAAAGTCCACAGAAACTTGGGAATGGTGTTCAGTGTTCTCCTGCCTGTTTGGAGCCCCCCAGACCTGATGGTGTGTGCTTGGGGGGGTGAGCTGATTAAAATCAACACTCTGCCTTTGAGCTGTGCTCAATCTTAAGAGGGTTTTAATCACCCCTATGTGTCACCAGGGCTTTGTGAGCACTGCTGGCTGAGGGTGCTGGGTGCTGCTCTCAGGGCAGGAGCCTGTGGGTGGGCAGGTGGACCCCAGCCCGCTGTGCTGGGGTGATGCCCAGGGATGAGGGTTTGGGGGGAAGCGATTCCCTGCCCATCCATCCCGGGCTGAGCTGGCAGAGCAGGCAATCAGAAACGATGCCTTTCCCTTGATTAATTAAGCTAATGGTTATCTGAAAACAAAAATGGCTTGGAAGAGCAGACGCATGCTCAGAATGCAGAGTGTCCCTGTGAAAGGGGAAGTGCAGCCCAGGCAGCGGCAGGAGCCAGCCGGCAGCAGGGTGGGCACAGGGGCTGCGAAGGGGCAACTTCTTCTTTAGCCAGACAAAGGTCACACAACCACTGGGCTTTCTCACACAGCGGAGGGCGAGTCTGTGAAGCAGGGGCTCGGCGGCTGCTGGCAGAGCCTGAGCATCGCTGTGGCCGGTGGGAGCTGGGTCTGCAGCTCCTGGGCTGTAGGTGTGTGAAGGCACCTAGCAGTCAGCAGCTGTTAGCAGGGAGTTCAGCTCGTTAACATCATGAAGAACGGGTTGCATCGTGCTGCCTGGTCTGACAGCAGCCTTGTGCCTTCCGACCTTCCTTTCCCTTTGCCCTCCGCCGCTCCGTTGGCTGGAGAAGCACCCAAACTCTTGTCTGTGCTGGCAGCCCTGCGGGATGTTTGGGGCACCATTCCCCGGAAACCACAGGGCCAGATATTTCTCAGTTTAACAGTTTGATCCTGTTTATCTCACCTCCAGCAGCTTCCTGCGCAGCGCTAGGTGTGATCAGTAGTTACTGGTTTAACTGGTGCCCCCTCCCCTTGCTTCGTGCCAGTTGGCTGGGAAAGCCGAAGCGTTCGGGGCGTGAATTACTTATCCCTGCCGCTCTCTCTCGATGTTAAATTCACCAACCCCAAATGCCTGCTGCTGAGCAATGAATTCCAAGGGTTATCAAAGTGATCCCGGACGAGGGAGTGTCACCACACTCCATTAGGAAGGCTGCTGCTGTGTGCTGGGTCTCCCAGGAACATGTTAACCTCTGCCTGCCTTGGATTTGCTCCAGAGAAACGTTTGCTGACTTAAAAAGAGACCTGGTGTCGGTGCTTCATCTCCCCTGAAAGGGGCTGATGCATCCATCTACCCACGGCCCCGCAGAGAAGAGGGGGCTGCAAGCTGGTGCTGTGAAAGCTGCTTGCAGGTTCTCCCCTCCCCAGCTGTGGTGGTGCCGGTGTTTGCAGCAGCTGGTAGCCAGGTCTGCTGTGGTTTGTGCTGCTGCGGTGACAGACACACCATCCCCAGGCAGCAGCCCCAGGGCAGTCGCCAGGATGGGCCCTGGGGCTTGGTAGAAGAGGTGGTACCTCCGGGGAGAGGATGCTGTTAAAGAGAAGGATGTTAAATAAACACAGGACACGCAGCTGATGCCTTTTAATCAGAGTAAGAAACGGCCTCGTGGGGACTGGGAGACTTCCAGATCCAGACTGGGAATGGGAGGGGAGCTCCTAGCTCCTCCCTGGAGCAGCCGTATGTGGTGGGAAGCAGAGGATTCCAGGGCTGGCTCTCG
Organism: Rhinopomastus cyanomelas; assembly: GCA_013400115.1. Taxonomy (NCBI): domain Eukaryota; kingdom Metazoa; phylum Chordata; class Aves; order Bucerotiformes; family Rhinopomastidae; genus Rhinopomastus; species Rhinopomastus cyanomelas. Next base: position 323,061 of record VXBP01004896.1, read on the forward strand.
ATGCTCCAACATGGGTGGGGGCTCCCCTGACAGCCACTGCCTGTGTTCTCTGGGGCTTTTCCCTGTTTTTCCCATTCCGTGTCATTTCACTCTGCGGTGCCGGGAGCTCAGCGTGTGACTTTGCTGAACGTGGTGACCTCAGCATCTTTCTGCTGCTGGAGAACCAAAAGCTTCTCCAAAAGCACAAACAGCTCGTCTTTGCAGTCCCATCCCTCGTGCCCAGCGGGGCTGCACAGCTCCTCCACTCATGTGGTGGCTGCTATCAACCATTTTACCTCCAACTGCATCCGATGGGACTGGTCCAGCGGCAGAGACCAGCCACCGAGGTGCTCTGCCGGGGTTTTGGTGGGGCTCGCATGGGGAGAGCAGCTGTGGGAGGGTGAGGCTGTGGTGCAGCCCCCGCTGCTAGACTGGGGCAGCTGGGTGAGGCAGAGGCGAGGGGGTTCTGCCCTGAGCCCCTTCTCCTCCCCCATCCTGCAGTGCTGCCTCTGGTTTGAACAGTGGAAAATGCCTGGCGGTAGGAAATCCTCGGCCTCCTCCACAGATAAGATCATTTGGATTCAGCCCAGATTCGTGCGAGATCTGTGTCGGGAGGAGACGACCGCAAGGACACTGCTCTGTTTATGTTTGCACCAGCAGAGGAAAAAGGCTGCACAGTGCTGGCACAGCCCAGGCCATCGCCAGGAGCTCCCAGCACCTCAGGGAGCAGCTCTGGAGGGTCCCCTGCGTGCGGCAAAGCTCCTGCCTGAACCCCGAGCTGGGGAAAATGCTGTTACAGGTGAAATGGAGCAGCTCATAGGTTCAGGAGCAGGCTGCCAGCAGCGATATCTGACCTGAGCAGGGCTCTGCAGCATAGCCTGGCCTTGGGCAGCCTCAGTGCAGTGAGGAAGGACAGGCATGTGAGCGAGATGTCGGATGGAGGAGACGGGGCTCAGCTTCTGGGGGCCCTCACTGCACTTGGGAGGGATCCCCTGATTGCTGTGGGAAGTCACAGGAGAGGAGGATGGGGCTGGATCATGTGGGAGAGGGGCTGTGATGTCCATGCAGCCATCTCAGGGGGACTGGAAAGAGAGGGGGGCTGGGTGATGGAGCTGCTTTCAGGAGCCATCCCTGGGTCTGTGCTGCGACAGGGTGATGGAGTTTTGGGTGCAGACAGGAGAGAAACGAGGGGCTCTGCAGTAACAACAATCCAGGGCAGCTGCTGATGGGGGCTGAAGGTGACTGATGTCTCCTCATGGGACCTGCTGGTATCTCCTCCTGGGACCTGCCTGTGCCTCCCATCGCGGGGTGAGATGCCAGGCTCAGCCCCTGGGAGCGATTTGCCGACACCTTCTGAAGTCGTTTCTCAGAGGGAGCCGACAGCTCTGCTGACACCTTGATGTAGTTTATAGCAAACTGCAGCCGTGAAGATTTATTTTTATCGAAGAAGCAGCCGTATAAAACCCTGAGCAGCGCTGCACGGCCTGGCACAGAGCACCCTGCAGCCGTGGCTTTGGCACGCGGGGCTGTGTGCCACCCCTCGCCAACCCTGCTGGGGCTGAAGGGTGGGGGGAGAAGGAAACTTCACCACCAGCTGCCAGCCTAACCCTGTGGGATCCCCATCAAACACTTCTGGAAGGGGCAGCACTGGGAGCAGTTGGGATGATGGATCCTAAGCTGAGCAGAGCTCTGCCGGTGTTACAGGCTCCGGGAGGGCATTTGGCTTTGGATGTGGGAAAGGGAATAACCTAAACCTTAAGGGGAGGTTCTTGTTGTCCTGTAGCAGCTGGGGCACAGAATTCTACAGACAGAAAGATATAAATTAAAAAGTTCCTGGATGGAGAGTCTGAGCCAATGGAGGCTCTAACCAACGTGTTTCACGTTGGATGTAAAGACTGACTGAGCAACCAGTTCCAGTTGTGCTTTGGCCACGTCTCCCCATCTGCTGGGAAGCCACTGGATGCTCCATCTTTATCTGCAGTGGGGATGAGCCTGGGATGTACGACACAAGGGACGACGGTGTTCAGTAACAGCCGTGAAATGAGCCGCAGCTCCGAGGCAATGATCTGCCCTGGATGGGGTTTTGCTGGGAGAAGGGCCCTGGGTCACTCAGCTTTGCCCTTGCATCGGGATGGCTCCACTTTTGTTGATGAAGTGCAGGAACAGGGAAACCAGCAGGACTCAAACTTCGCAAGAAGGACAATTGCAGCCCCAGGAGTGCTCTGAGAGCAGCAGCAGTATATGCTTAGACCCAGCCCCCTGCCTCTGATCGAAGATGTCCCTGCTCGCTGCGGGGAGGCTGCACTAATGACCTTTAAATGTCCCTGCAACCCAAACCACTCAGTGATTCGATGATTTCTCTCTTGCACTGGGCCAGCAGTGGCCCCGGGCGAGTGTCAGGCTGGCGGAGCTGAGCAGCAGCCTGGCGATGAGCAGGCAGTAGAGGTGTCCCGGTGCCCTCTCACTGCCTCCCAGCCCTGGCAGGGGCTCTCCTCGGTCCCTTTCGGGGGTAAGAAATCAGCTCTGGGGCTGGGGGCGAGAAGCCGGCTGGGTGAGTGGGAGGTGTCGTCGATCTTTCAGGCTGCAATAGCCCCACTGGCTGTGAGGATGGGCTCTGCCATGGGGCCACACACGCTCACACACACCCCTACCCCGAAAAAGAAACGAAAAAGGTTTTCTGGGCAAGGGGATGGCAGAACGGCCCCGGGGGGCTGCACCGAGCAGCGGTTCCCGGGCTGGGGAGAGCAGCGAGGACGCCTAGGAAGATAAGGGAGGGTTAATTGTTCCCCCTAACTCTTGACACTGGATTTCTGTGTCTCTCTCCAGGATCTGCCTGTGCTCTACCCGCCCGCCCCGTCCCCACGGTGATGCCGGGGGGGGGGNCTCACAAGGCTCTGCCCATGGGGCTGCTTCGAGCTGACACTCGCGGGGACTGGAGATCACAAAAAATCCATGCTATAGCTTAAAACAAAATGAAAAGAAGATGTTTAATGGTTCTTTTAAATAGCAGCCCTGAGCTCCGGAGATGTTAGATTTGCTGGGTCTGAGGGAACACATCAAAGTACCAAATCAACGGGAACTTCACCCTGGATTAAACACTCGTGCGCGCAGATGTCAGAGCCGCACAAGGCTGGAGCCATCGCCCCTGGCTGTGCCCGGCCATTCACAGCCCCACGGTGTCGGGGGGTGGAGGTGTTAGAGCCGCTGCCCTGTGCGCCGGGGCCAGCGGAGAGTTATTCTGTGTCCTGGCCCATCAAGGCACCAGCGACAGCCAACCCGCGGCTTCCGCGGGGGAGGACGAGGTGGCGGCCGCACTCCAGAGGTGCCTCGGCTCGCCCAGCTGCGGGGTGGAACTATGTCTTATCTCGAGTTTAAGGGCTCAGCCTGACCCTGAGCCATTTTTAACCCGAAGTGGGAAGAGCCCGCCCTGGGGGTCCCTCTCGGCTTTGAAAAATTCTTCCCTGGCTCCACGGGATGCGCTTTCCCGATCTGTTCGAGCTCTGTAGCTCTGCCCCCCGAAGCAGACCCACTTTCCCGGCTTTTGATGCTCTGCTTCTTGAAGATGCTTTTAACTCTCCGGACTCAGAAATAACTCCGGGCTGAGAGACCCAACACAAAGACGGTTAATGTAAGGGAGCCCATGGCCACAGTTTGTGCTGCCAGCAGCGATTTGCGCTCCAGCAGCAGCGGCTGAGCAGGGACGGGCACAGGATTCCTCTCTATCCTCGCTCCGAGTGTGACAAATAACCCTTGGCCGTGCCATTGTCTTCTCTGGATTCGGACTAACAGGCTTAACGCTGTTCTCTTCTGTTCCTGGAAAGGCAATTTTTACCTTTGCCTGCCGCGATCAGAATTCGCTGCGGGCTGCAGCATCCCTGAGCAAAGGGTGGGGAGGTGGGGGGTGTCCCGGCCAGGAGCTGCTCCCCCCGGCGCGGGGTTTGTGGTCAGGAAGATGCCCCGTACCCGCAGCCACCCCTCCTGGTGTTCAAGTACAACCCCGCGGCAGCGCTCTCAGCCGCTCTCGCGGCCCCATCGTGGGGGAAGCCGAGGACGGCACCGCCACCGGGGAGGATCCCCGGGTTTTCCGGGGAAAGGCAGGGCAGCGCGGTACTGCCTCGGTGTGTGGCACTGGTGAGCCCGAGAAACAGCTCCGAACAGACACTGAAATGTGGGCGAGGAGCGGGAGGGGAGGCAGAGGGATGCCGTGACAGGGGTTGGGGGGACGGGGCACCGCGGAGAGAGGGCAGTGGGAGACTCGGGGTGAATTTGATCGTCCCGTAAAGCTCCATCCGGGGCAGAAATTCGAGGACTCGGCTGCGAATGAAGCACCGGCAGGATGCAGCGGCTGCAGGAGCTGGAGCTGGAGCGCGGGGCCATTTTCACCGCGTCAGGGAAAAAAATGAATAAAATAATCCAGGTGGGAGGGTGGAAGCGGCGCTGGCACCGCGCTCGGCTCCGCTGCCGCTCAGCCCCGGGCTGCTACGGCAGGATTAAAAAATTCAGAGGGTGGAACCCACGGCCCGCGGGACGGGGACGGCCGTGGGGGGGGGGACTGTGCCGACACCCCCCAGTCTTAAACGCTGCCGCACCCCCACATTTGATGACATCCGCCTAGTCTTGCTGGATTCGTGTCTTTATCAGCTTAGTACAAGATTAATTCCTTCTCTCCAGCGCACTCGAGTGGTTCCCCAGCAGCCGCCCCACCGCACCCCGACACCTCGCACAGTCCGAGAGGAGTGGGGTGCGGGGCAGGCAGCCGCGGGGGGATGGGTGGGGATGTCCCAGCCTTCCGGGCGGGTGCCTGTCCCTCGTTGCGTGGGCAAAAGTCTGATGCCACCCGTGGGGAAGCGAAGCGGAGGTGGGACACCCCCCCCCCACCAGGGGGACCCACACCCATTTTTGCAGAGACGCTACGGGGAGGCAGACGGGGGACGGGGCGCAGACGACGAGGGGTGGGGAGTAACGTGAGGAGGGGGGATTTTCTCCCAGAAGGTGCTGGAGCGGAGCCGGACAGAGACTGGGGAACCGCCCAGAGCCGGTGCGGTACCAGTGCCTTCGCAGCTGTCCTGGCGTCGGGGAGAGCCGTAGCCAGAACCCGAGGAGTGGGGCAGGGCTGCCGTGCCCCGTGGGAGTCCAGCGCAGGAGCAGGACGAGCCCCGCCTCGGCAAACACAGGGCGAGCGGGAGGTCCCGGGGACACCAGGAGGGAGGAAACGTCCCGCGATCCCGGCAGGAGCGGGACGAAAACGAAACGGAGATGAGAAAGCGGGGCAGAACCAAAGCTCGGGGCAGGAGGGACTGAGGGCGATCCGGCGGGTTTCGAGATGCCTGGCCCGGTTCGGCCCGGTTCCACCCGGTGCTCACACCTGCATTGCAGCAGCGGCGGGCTCGGCTCCGCATTGCAGCACTGCGGGAGCCCCCACCCCTTTCCAACTCCCTTCTCCTCCCTCCGCCGATACTACGTTCCCGAGGCCCGACGGGGGCACGGACCGGTCCCGCTCCCGCAATCGGTTCTCCCACGTCGTGCAGCAGCCAAACTCCCTGTCCCGGCTCAGGAATGCAGCCGTGGGGTGAGGGACACGCACCCACCCGCTGTGTCCCCTGGTTGGTGTCTGTCCCTGACGTTCATCAATCCCCGGGCCGCCCCGTCGGGGCATCCGCCGTCGTGCCGGCCCTTCCAGGTGCCGCGGTACCGCCACCGGGACCAGGCAGGGGTGAAGGAAGCTGTACCGAGCGGACCTGGCGCTCGGGCGGCCCCACCCCGACTAACGATCCCCCTTGTCCGTCGGGGCATTTGTTCTGCCCCGTGCGGCAGGCGGGACACTATCAGCCTCGCATCCCCGATGCATTCGGAAGGGAGGCAGGTGACCACGGTCCGGGGTCCCTCGCAGTGGGGACAGCGGTCCAGAGACCAGTGCAAATCCCCCGTGACTGTGTCCCGCGTGGACCCAGCCAGCCCCAACCAGCTGCTGCTGAGTGCGGGGAGCGCAAAGGGGAACGGGGCAATCCCGGTGGGAAGGTGCCGGCGGCGACCGGGAGTCCCGGGACCGGCCCCGCTGCCAGGTGCACCACTGCGGGGACAGGACGGGGGGCAGCGGGACCCCGGCCCGGTGTAGCCGCCCTCCCTGGCACCACGGGGGCCCGTTCCCAAGGCTCCCGCTCTGTCTATGCTTTGGGAAAACGCCAGCACGGTAACAAAATGGCGGGGAAAGGGTGGGATTGTCACGGCGAGCCCTGGCGGAGCAGCCGGAGCGGTTCCCGGCCCCGCCCGGACGGGTTCGGGGTCCCCGTGCCGACGGCAGGCAGCCGGGCAGGGGGTCCCCCCGGGCTGAGCCACCGCCCGGTCCCGCCGCCCGGGCCAGCTCCGGTGGTGCCGCAGCTGCAGAAAATGGCTGCTCGGCGGAGCCCGCTCAATCCTGCCGTGGGGAGGAGAGGGGGGGGGACACGGAAAGAAAACGGCGCTGCTCTCCCAACCCGCCGCGGCCCCCCCAGACCGGGGAACTCCGGGGCAGGCGGTGCGGGGGGGTGGCCGGAGGCTCCGAGGGGCAGCGGGAGCGGAGCGGAGCCCGCAGAGCGGCGGGGACGGTGCGGAGCCTCCCGGGTGGGGCCTCACCTGCGACAGGGGGTGTGTGGGGAGGGTGCGGGACAACCCGCCCCAGTCGCGCCCGGCCCCCCGCGGCAGCCCGTGCTGGCAGCCCCAGCCCGCCGAGGCGAAGGGCAGGGGCGGCCCCGGGCTCGGCCGTGGAAGGAGGGGGACTGGTGTGTGTGCGCTCCCCCTACCAAAAACTCGCCTCGCCAGGGTGCCCCGCAGCCGCTCCCGCAGCTGCCGGTTTAATATGAAAAATACAATAAAAAAAAATAAAATGCAAAGAAATGGAATCAAAGCGGGGCGGGAGCGCGGGCGGGGGGACGCGGCTCTGCGCGGTCACGGCACCGGCTCCGCGGCGAAGCCGCAACGAAAACTCGACCCCGCGCCCTCTCGTCGTCCCCCGCCCGCCACGACCGTGACCTCCCGGGGTCTGTCCCCGGGCCGGAGCGGACACAAGTGGGTGCGTGGCCGGTGGTTCTCTCCCCGCCGGTGTCCGCGGGGAGAGGGGAAGTTCCGAAACCCGTGGGAACCGGGCTGAGGTGATCCTTCCCCCACGAGGCGGGGGTCCGCACCGTGGCGGTGGGGCACGGTAAGGCGTGTTGCTCCCATGGTTTGCGTGGGACTCGCCATCCCCGCCGCGCATGGTGCGAAAGACACCGGTGCCTCCCGGGAAGTCCCCACCCAACGCAGCCCCTAGCCCGTCCGTCCCCGCCACGGGAGAAGCTCGGCTCTTCCGGAGTGTCTCGTGACACAGAGAAGCGCCCACCCCAACAATGTGCCTCGTCTCGGGATCCCCCGTGTCCACGCACCGTCGTGGTTCCCCCTCTCCCCCTCCCCCCCTCCCCACGCGTTCCGTGTCCGCGAGGAGGAGTAGGGTAGGGAACATTCTGTCCCAACGTCTCTGCGGCGTCCCCGATGGGACCCACCCGCCACGAATGGGACGGACCCCATCTTGTCGGTGACCCACGTTACGGGAACAGGCCAGAGAGCGGCGTTCCCCACGCGCCGTGGGCTCCCGCGGTGCCGTCGGTGCCCATGGAAGAGGTCGCTGCCTTCTCCTCCTGCTCTTGGAGCGAGAAGGGGCAGCGAGATGACATCGGGAGACGGAGGGGGATCCCCGTGGTTGGGGTGCACCCTCGGTCGCGGGGGTGTCCCATTGAGGCGCGGGTCACCCATAGGAGCGAGTAGGGGGGTGTCTGGGGTGCCGCCCCGCGAGATAGATGGAGGGGGGGGGGGGTC